>JAODKC010000044.1:23415989-23430524 GCA_026777985.1 Mormyrops attenuatus | reverse complement strand
TCGCCCTCCCGCCTCGCCTCCCCCCCGCTCCCCCGCCCCCCCCCCCCCACCCCCGCCCCCCCTCCCCCGCCCCCCGCGGCGGCCGCCCCCCCCCCCCCCGCCCCCGCGCCAAAACAGCAGAAACATCGTCTGAAGAAGGACTTCAGTTCTAAAGAAAAGAAACCACGATCTCAAATGCAACCACAGAGGGGAATCATATTAAGCTTACTGCCACATAGTTGGATGTGCCAGTTATCAAACAAGTCTGACAATAAATACTTTAATTCATGAGGCAAATAATGGAGTTCCAAAGTGGCCAAATAGTTAGTGTGGCCTTTCATTCAGGCGCATGGATCAAGAAAACGGAAAAATTATCGAGTGTGTCAAAGACAAACAATTTCACAAACCATAAACGTATATACTGAACATGGACAAACTGGAAAAGTGGCTGGAAGTCAAAAGTGACAGGCAGAGATGGACAATAAACAGCAGAGCTGCCAAAGACCAGGAGCGAAAGCCGAAACAGCACCTCTGCAACCCGGTCTCAGCTAAAACTGTACACTGTGAGCATCACAAAGCTGCAATTTACGACAGGGCTTCCACTGGGAGACGGCTTGTAACCAAGCCCACTGCACAAAGACACATAACCTGGTATAAGCAGCACAAAACCAGGATCCTGAGGAATGGACAAGTACTATGGCTCTTACATCACTGGAGAAAGGCCTTCAACACACTGTATCTACCGGTATGGATATGATCACTCTACATAGCTGCAGAAGTGGTAAGAAATATGGGGGCATTTTACAGAACAAGGTGCATCCTACAGTGTCAATACTGTTCTCTCATGATGCTTCCATATTCCAAAATAATGCACCAACACGCACTACTAAATAAATTAAAGTGGTTTCAAGGACAGCAGGACAAATTCAAATGTCTTTCGTGGCCTCCCCAATTACCTGATCTAAACTGCATTAAATCCTTTATGGGAGGTGCAGAGAGCAGAGGGCAAAGCATATATCCACCTTCTTCATTAATCAGACAACTGGAGGCTTTTTTTCTTCTAGAATGCAAAATGGGGTCCTTGACGTTAAGATACTGTTTGGTGTTTTTCATACTATGTGTAAATGTATGCTAAAACATACATGTGTCTTTAATAGTTCTACTTGAATGTAAAAGACATTTTCTTACTCGTCTGAAGTTCAAAATATATTAGCAGGCTTGGATGTTTGAAAGCTTACTAGCCCACATTTTACTTTTATATATTTCACATTAAATTTTATACAAATGTAAGCAAATCGCCACTGGCAACTGCTTCACATTTGCTAGTACCAGGCAGTGCTGCAGGAGAGAACAGGATAACTAAGGGTTACTGAAGGGAAAGTTCTTGTTTTATGCTTCTTGGAGCTGAAGGCTGTAACAGATTTATTGTTCTGGATAATCATCACAAATAGAAATCACTTAACATTCTAATTATGCCACACTGCTGCAAAGGATCAGAAAGCGGAATTGTGTGAGAAGGCGGCGGCTATCACAACCTTGAATCCCAATGTTCACACCATTGTCCACTGAGGCCTGGTGCCAGACATATTATTTAAAAAAAAAAAAACAACTGGATGGCCTGTTGTGAAGATGGTTATTCTATGCGTGACATTTGCATCTCTGGCTCCCATGTAGCCATCACCAGGGATCTGCTCCCTCCAATTTATGTGCATATTGAGTGATCACAGGTGTTGTCTAAGGCTGGAGGAGGCAGACCTTAGGTCACTACATAAAGGGCACATGCTAAATAAAGCAGCCATATAAAAAGACCAGCAGCCAAGAGCAGACAGCTGCTTTAGGTGTTTACTGATACTCAAAGAAAGAGGGAGGAAAAAAATGTCAAACATGGCGTTGTAGTACACAATGTCTGATAACAGACAGCGGTCTGTCCCATAACCGCACGTTGGTGCAGAGTTTTACCGTAAACAATGAGTTTTCTCTGTAACTCTAAGGTTGTATCTCACCCATTAGTCCTACACCTGTCTAGTTATTAACGTGGAAGACCCTTTGAGACATACATACACACAAATATGCAGCTGAGAGCGAAGCTTGGGGTCCGAACGCAGGGTCAGGCCATTTATCCGCTGCCCCTTGGGGGGGGGGGTTGGGGGTTCCGGGGCCTTGCTCAAGAGTGCAGTGGAGATGTGACTATTCTGCCGAAAACAGGATTTGAACTGGCGACCTTCCGAGAACAGGCACAGAGGCTTAACCTGCTGAGCCGCACCCCAGCCCCCACATGGAGGACCTGCTTACCTCCTGCATCCACTCTAAGATGGACTTTCCGGCTTCCTGGTGCCAGACATTGTGAACGGAGTCAGTCATGGCAACGGCCTGCACGCGGCTCTTCACCTGCGCCTCACGCTTGATCATCTACGAGGGAAAGAAGGGGTTAATCCGCATGTGTCCCTCTCCCTCCCCCACCTTACTGGGGGGGACCCGGGCCGTTTCATGCATAGTATTATGGCTCATCGTCTGCACTAAAGGGGAGATGGAGATGGGTTAATGGAGCGCTCCATCGCGAATGCTGTAGGAGACTAAGCTTTTGAGGGATGCTGTGAGGGTCACTGGCAACCAGTGAAATTTCACTTTCATAAGAAACCACAGGCTGGCCAGAATGGGGGATGGTGGTGTGGGCTGAAGGCACGAAAGAGAAAGTAACACAGAAAGTAAGGAAAACCCATGTATTCATACATAACATTCCTCCTACTATTCATCCAGTTCAGTGTTTCCCAACATTTACATTACATTTACAACGTTTAGCGGACGCTCTTATCCAGAGCGACTTACATTTTTCTAAATTCAGGGACAGTCCCCTTAGAGCAAGGTGGGGTTAAGGGTCTTGCTCAGGGACCCAAGGATGGTACCCAACCTGGTCCATGGGGACCCACAGACGGCCCTCATTTTTGCTCCCTCCCAGCACCCTGCCAGACAGTCTACATTTTTGCTCCCAGCTAGGAGGGAGCAAAAATGTGGACTGTCTGTGGGTCCCCAAGGAACAGATTAGAAAACACTCTAGATGGCACACAGCTATAGAGCTAAAGCCACCCCAGTCCATTCTCGCCTGTTGTCTGCGTTCCCCATGTCAATAAGTATCCATACATTGCAAGGACACAACTGTAAGCATATGGATTCCCAGTGATGTCTAGGTACACTAACAACTAATCATAATTCTTATAAAACACTCCTAAAATGTTCCTCGGGATAATTCAATTATAGTACTTTAAGGGGCCCATACCTATGCTATTGAATGTTGACGGCCAACAGTAAACACAATTTTCATGAGTTACTATCAAACACTTTGGCTCAAAGAACAATAAGGGACATGACTTTGCATACACTCTATAAAAGAAAAATAAAAGTAATAGACTGGCAACAACAGGTTAACTATCACTTAGTTGATACATTTTATTGGCATACAGCCTGGCTCTGCTGTACATCAAAGTGTCTTCGTGCATTTGAATACATCATGAAACCCCGGTTAAATTAAAGTGGGAGTGTATAGAGATAAATGGAATCTATTAAGGTGCTAAGGACTAATATATCATCCGTCCGATAAGCATTCCTTTGGAGCGTATTCCCGGGGAGGATCATTCCCTCCCACTCAGCTTACTCTCCCCCCTATTCAGCAGGGCCTGAAGGGCCCACTGTGTCAACACTCTCAGACTTGGCTAAGTGTCAGTCAGCCATGTTTTAGCATATGCCGAAAGGTCACTCCCTCCTCAAGCAGTCGCTAAAGACAGCATCACAGCATCATTCAAAGTTGTCGCTAGTAGTACTGTACATAACAGCTGAATAGCATAAAAAGCAATATCACTTATATTATAGTTTCATGTTTTTCTCTCCATAAGCATACATCTACACACAGTACAGTTTGATAGTGTTACTGTTCCTTTAAGAGTCTACTGCTTATAAATGAATATATAACTAAGCAGAAGCCACATTTAAATAATAATAAAAAATAAAAACCCAATTCACTGACCCTATGTAGAACAAAAAATGCACAGCCAAGCCTCAGAATATCTTTTTGTCTAACTCCAGTCATTTAGCTTCATCACAGTCAGATTTATTCTGAAGCCTTATGGTAGTCTGAAATGCCCTTCTGAGGGCCCTGCACCAAAGCTGTGGCTCTACCATCATAACAAGACTCAAGTCAGAGAAGAAAATGCCCATAAAGCCTCTATCCTGCAGGATTTTGAGCATGTAGAAGAGATCTGACTACACAAAATACATAAACGATAGCTGCTGCTCTGAGGTGTGCCCTGTGAAAATACATGTCATTTCTAAAAGTCTGTAAAACGTCTTTATATCTAAATGTAAGAACTAGGACTACAACACAGAGGAAAAAATGACAATGACTTAACTGCACTCCTGGTGGCCATCTTTTTCATTAAAAAAAGTCAGGATTAGCAACACCATGTTTTAAGTAATCCTCTGTCTATGCTCAAAACCTGGAGAGAAATCAAGACAGCTGTTTTTATTAGGTTCTCTTGCTGGAACATGTGGAACCACTTGTTGCACAAACAAACTGAGACAGATGTTGAGACATTTGCTGCCTTACTGCTGCCCTTTCCTCTCTGTGCTTAAGCATCTGCACGGCATGAAGGAACCAAGGCTGGCATGAGGCGGGAAGGGAGGGGGCTGGAGGGCCTCTGATGATGATGATGATGGAGGAGCACGAGTAGGGGGGAGCAGCTGAAACAGCTGTGGGGAAGGCAGACGCTGGCAGGCTGATCATAGAGTTGTCCCCCCCGATCACCCACCACCTCCACCACCCACACCGCTGGGCCGCTGACAAAGTGAGTGCATCTACAAGCCAGCCCCTCCCAACTGCTCCCAGTGTTGTGTGGGAGGAGAGCAGCAACATCCTCAGGAATGTGCACATAACCCAAATCCGGCAGCCCGGCACTGAGCGGAGGGAGGGAGAGATTCTCTCCTCTGCCCCAATGTGCATCTCATCACCTGCTGGAACTGTAAACATTTTCCACTGAATCTGACTGTGGTCAAGAGGCAATGCAATACACTCAGAAACAAGCAAACAAACAAACAGGAAGATTAGACAGATAGATAGACAGACAGACAGATTGAATTACTTATTTCTTTTGCAAATACAGAAAAACACATAGGGAAGTCTTCATCAAATGAACGCCAATTTTTAATTTTTACTTTAACAGTATTCCATGGAAGCAACAACTGCCAAAAAACCTCAACATTAAGGAGAGATTAAATACCCAACAGACTATTCTGACCGCCTGACCCCTTAACTGATTTAACAAAATTCAGCATCAGACAACATAAAATACATGCCTGACACAAGTTACCCCCGGCTCAGCGCCCCGGCCCATCTCTGACCCCTGGCTTGGTTTTTTGCAGAGCGTATGCTGGAAAGCATAGCAACAGCAGTTTAAGCAGCTTCACGTCACAGAGCCTGACGAGGCTCATTTCGGCTTAAAGGCGTGACAAGGACACATCTGCCTTGTTGCTCCCTTACTGAGAAAACACATCATATTTTCAAGATCACCACTGCTGTCATCTATGCAGGGAACAATGTATGCAGCATAAATAACTAATGTCAATAATAAAAACCGTCATGATAATAATACTTATTCAAAGTCACGTGCAAATATTCCAAAATGAAATCCTTCTGGACATAACTGAAGACATGGGTAGTCACAAAGAATAAACATTAACGTGATACCTGGCTTTTGTCCATCAATATGTACATATATACTCTGTCAGTGTAAATACTGGAATAAGGAATATTCAGTAATCACCCATAACAGCCAAAAATTATAGAGCAAGTGTTACCAGTATGACCCAGCTGACTTGCACTTAGCTATTTAGAACTGTGATTGATTAGCCATCCGATAACAAGCAGAGATTAAGAGGGCAAGTACACACAGACAGCCCGGGAAGAGCTCTGTAGCCCCATTGGTGTGTGCCTTGTGAGTCTGTGTGCATAATCTACATTCCACATGTAACCGATGCTCATGTTTACTATGTATCATTTTGCTAATTGCACAGCAGGGTGACATGCATGGGGATAAACGGTCCGGTGTGATGTTTTCATCTCTGCCGCGGTTGCCGTGCGCCCAGGCAGGACCCCGTGGTATTGTCATGTACGGTACCGTTTGGGGCTAGGCAGCGCAACGCCCTGGTGCTGTTTTGCTTTGAGCGACACTGACCCCAGACAGAGCGGGGGCAACCTGCAACCTGTCACAGCCTGTTCCTCACACACAGTCCAGGGACCTGGCCTCTGCACGCCCCTGCTGAGCAAACACTAGCAGCTGCCCTGTGCTCCGGCACCCGCCGCAGGATAACACAACATTAGCACTTTCCCATCTTTGAAGCAGGCACTGTGAGTCCCTGCTATCCTTTGTCTTAACTTCAGGAAGGAAACCCAATCCGCTGGCTGACAAGAGGCCAGGGGGATCCCAAGTGTGTGCGTGAGAGTGTGTCAGTGTGTTTGGGTGTGTGCACACTGCACGTACGCACATGGGCCTCAAAATGGTTAAGGTGGCACGCATTTATGAAAGTAATTCTGCAGGTCCTCCAGTTAGCCAGCTGGATGGCGGTGATTTATTAGCATGGGCGACCGGGAGAGTGCAGCAATAACTTCCCCTTCCTTTCCTGTCCCAGAGCAGGGTGCCACGTGCCCGTGGTGACGCCGGGACCGGGGCCCAGCAGGCAGGGGGGGTGGGGGTGCGTGAGGCACCAGCGCTGACTGACTGACACACCGGAAATCAGACGGGAGGGTGACTTTCTACAACGACGTCAGCGGAGGCTACTAGGAAAGGGAAGCGGAGTAAATATTTACTGACACAGCAGAAAAGAGGGGCGTAAAAACAGGACTGGAAACAAAGGCACAGAAGGAACAGAGTGCCAGGAAATGTGGCGAAGTCCTGCATATCTCCCCCATTTGTAGCCATGGAAAAAAAATGAATAATGGGGGGGGGGGGGCATAATGGGGACATCAGCCATCAGTCGAACAACATTTCTAATTTCTCTTTCGGGACAAGGCCAACCCAACACTGGAGTTACTGTAACTGGCCTGAATTGCATGTAAAGTACAGAGTGAGCAGCCAGGCATGTGGCAGGGGCACCTTCTGGCTGCATGGATGAAGAGCAGCTGAGGGACCCTCCTTCTGGCCTACTTGCTCCTATTTCCTTACTGATCCATAGAGATACTGTCCCCCATGCCTGCGAACCCTCACAACTTCAATGTCACTAAATAATAGCTCATTATATGTCTTTAACCGTTATCAAAAAATAAGCTTGAATTAGCTTATTCCTTTCTAAATCTGTATCATTATTTTCATTCATTCATTTATGCTATAACTTTCAATTGATAATTTTGCTTAAGTTTCTGAAAGGCATAAGCTGGAGCCCATCCCAGGTAGCACAGGGCACAAGCTGGACAGAACATCCATCCATCGTATATGCAGTCTCTCTCTGTCTCTCTCTAACACACACACACACACACACACACAACCACAGGTTTGTAATTATATCTTTGTGGGGACTCTCCACTCGTTTCTATGGCGAAAACTCTAATCCCAACATGACGACCTTAACCCCTACCCAGTCCTAAGCTTACCCATAAGTAACCAAACTAAATACGAGACTTTTGACATTTTAAGTTTTTTGATTGCATTCACAGATCTTTGTGGGGACCTGAAAAGTGGTCCCCACAATGTCAAAATAACAGGTTTTTATCTCTCTCTCTCTCTCTCTCTCTCTCACACACACACACACACACACACACACACACACACACACACACAGTGTTGAATTTTCATTGATATTCTTAAACTGTTGTGTAGATGCGAACAAATAAAAAATGTTTTCTTGACATAACCACTGTTCTGTCACAATGACTTAAGCCTAATAAGGTAAGGTAATCGGTAAGAGAGGGCCACAGCAGCTGGGATCCATCGGCTTATGTGAGCAGGGGTCTCGCTGCTCTCATGGCCCTGAGTCGTCTCTCTACTTGGACTATCTCTCTGCTTGTCTTGGGCTACAAATAATTTGATCTGCATTACCTGCATACTTTGTCTTCTTTTACTGAGTAAAAATATTTTAATTGTAAAAAATAAGGCCGCTTGAAAAATGTTATAGTGACTTTTATCGTTAAACACATAAAACATAAAAAATTTAAGTAAATTTGATAACGTTCTAGACATTTAAATGAAACATTTCCATTTGATAGGAGTTCAAGTAAATGCACTGATAACATTACACACATGCAATTAGGGAAGAAAAAAAATCCCCGTTACCAATTAATGGTGTGTTAATTAAAATCCATTTTTTAAGAATATCAGAATTAAAATTCAGCAACTTCCAAACTGAGTGATATCATTAAATGTCTTCTTATATGTGAAATAAAGAGTTCAGGTAAGCACTGACTCAACGCCATCAGTCTCTTGTCCCTTTGGCAAAGCTGTAAAATAGAAACTTAACCTCAATATTTTTCCTTTTAGTTCTGGGACTTGTTGGCCCATTAAATTCTCCTTCCCATGTGTCATCTCACATATTTCTTCCGTGAAATTTTAGTATAATTAAAGCTTCTTAATGATTTATAAGGTATAATAATAGCCGTGAGTATTTCAGAGCGGCCTAAACTGACACCCTTTGAGTACATACAGCAGATGACCCTGTTTTAACAGAGTTTTGGATCACTGACTCCCAGCTGGAAAAGTGGACGACGCCACTCATGTTGCCTTTGTAAAAGTCTGTGCTGCCATAACTCAGATGAAGCGACAAAGGCAGATGCCTGTCAACTGGGCCTGCCTGGTCCTCACCGCCCTCCTTAGGGTACAAGGTCACAGCACACAACAATTACGATAACGACCCGCAGTTAATTCCATCAGCCTGGAGTGCGGCTACGGTGGCCGCGGCTCTGACCGCTGCCTCGGGTTACGTCCCGAGCACTGCGCCGTCAGGTTGGCACTTTGCGGGTTTTTTCATCGGAAAGCTGATAGCTGACACCGAGACTGAGGCGTGCAGTTATGCGAGTCCCTTGGCTTTGCAGATAACGTGATAAACATAAAGATTCAAGCATACTGTCAAACTAGTACAGCTGCCCCAAAAACATAACGCTCACAGTAAGGCAAATAATAAATATAAGTTCATAATTAAATGACCAAAAGAAATGTTAGCCTTTTATTTCAATGACCAATCCAAATAAATAAATTAATTAATTTAAAAGGCATTTCTTACAAGTAGCTGCAGCAAGTGAAGCCTTCAATTTCTGGGTGAGGGCATGAGACACAGAGTGCCAGAGGGAGTGATAAAAAAGAGTGTTTCCAAGCACAGAATGGGCAGGCAGCGCTAAGGGCATTTCTGCACACAAACACACAGCGACGTGCTAACGGGCCTCTCTCCTGACCCGGGCCACTGCATTTCCCAACTCCTGACACGTGATATTGTTTTTCAGCTTTCAGGATGGCTTGCCATAGGGGACACAACTTGTACTTCAGCAGAGAGAATGAGACAATGCTAATGATTATGACAGAAAGGCCTTTTCCCGGCTGCGGTCAGCGTCTGGCTTCCTACATGAGCAACGTACCTTGCTTTTGGGGCAATAAGCCGCTCAGCCCTGTCTTCCCGGAAAAGTGCTGCAGGTGCCGAAAATATATAACCATCTGAAAGTGACTCCCCACAGCCAAACACTACACTGTAACCACAAAAGAATTTTTAAAAATAAATTCCAAATTATTGCATGCCAAATGTAACACATGCTACTGCGACATTATGGATCAGAGAGCACTTTTTTCCCTTGTCTCTTTCACTGACAGGTGAGGTGTTATCAAGCTAAAGAGACAGATCAATTAATATGATAAATGAAGAAGGCACATGCAAAATATTCTTAACTACAGAGAAAGAAACTTTAACATATTTAACCAGTAAGAAGTGCTGATTATTTCCTGATTTCATACAGTTTTAATAAGCACCCTTCATGTCTGATCTTTGAACATAACCTAGAAATTAAATGTTACAATGAATTTAAGTCAGAGAGCTAATCAAACTTTTAAATTAAAGGAGGCAAGATTCACATGTTTCTGTCTGTATCTAGTGTAAAGAGGAAATTAAATGGATCCAGCAGACATTATCTAAATTAATGAAATACTAGAGTAGGAAAATTATTCTTTACATTCATTTATTAAATAAATCATAAGACTTCCGCATTTCCTAATATAAAATTTTACTTTAGAATTTGACTATATTCTTGTTACATAATGGAAACCTCTTTATATATTTGATATAGTATTGATGTTACTATGATTGGAATGATTACTGTCATTGTGACAAAACTGAATACAATGATGGCTATCATAGCTATTATGTATCATGATAATAAGCTGATGCCAATGAGAGTAAGAAAACAAATAATAATAATGGGCTTCATCATATAGCTGAATAAAAATTTAATTATAACTATAAAAATATATCATTTACTCTGGCATAATTATTCATCGAATAGCAAATGGTTTAAGAAGAAATGTCCATTAAAATATGAGATTATATAAAGAAAGACTTAACAATGTGAAAGTAAATAAATTTCTATGCTCTTGACCAGTGTCGTACCCGTCTCTCATGGCTAAATGGGCTCTTTTACTTTTATGTGACAGTTTGATGATAGAAAACTTTTGCCTGATATAAGACAGCATGAATAGATGCATTAAACCTATTTTGAAACATAAATTCAATACTTTTACATACAATATGTGAAGCAAAAATCAACTACACATGTCATTTGTATTACTCTTAATATGCAAATAAGATACACACAACTCCTTTACATGAACAATAACACAATTACACATTATGAAAGAAAGTAATTTGTAAAAAAAGGCAAGTATAATGAAGAAATAAAAACTGCTTTAAACAAAAATAAGCCACAGGGTATTCTGGACAGAGTGGAGCTTCCCCTACAAGGGTATTTCAGAATAAAATATAATGCTGATTATTTAGAATTAATACAGATAATGCTTTGAAAAGATGTTACTCCATAATTTTATTTTCACAGTCTAGAAGCAGAAGAAGAGCAAAATGAAAAAACCCAGCATGACCTTTTTCTGTACAATTCCAAGAATTATCCCAAAATTACCTTCTCAACTGTTAAAAACTGTCAGTCCTTTGGCAGAATATGGTAATTATTAGCGTTGTCAGGGCCATTTGAAAAGAAAACATTTTATTTACCAGTTTATAATCGTGAAAGACATTTATTCGGCGATAAAGGTAAGTTTGAACGCAGTGATTATCTTGTCATTTTGGACTGTTTCTCCACCATTGCCACTAATTCCACAGTGAGTGGAGGAAGCGGCAGACTTCCACCGGCCGCTTTGTTCTGAGGCGCGCGTGACGCCTCCAAACAATGACATAAACCACATTTACTGAGGGCCTCCGCTACATGTGCCAATTACACATATCAAAAGTGCCAAGAGACTTTTTTTTCTAAATGACAATCAAGCAATCAATAATTTAATATTATCTCCTCAGATTCTCCCCTAAAAGCACCTCATTTGCCATAGACATAAAACAATGGCAGCACAAATATTCTTTTTTATAGAAGATACAAAGGAATACGCATATTTTCTAAAGACATATCTTTGTTGTAGCTTGACTTGACATTTTATATGATATATATATTTATATATATAATGTAATGTATAGTGACTATATTCGATGGCTGAAAACAAGCAAGCTTTCTATAATCTTTGCTTTTCTTTTGTCGTCCTGTTCCACTGTCTTCTTAAGCTCAAACCTCCTTTTCCCTGACCCAGGGGGGGGGAGGCTCCCCGGGCTAAGCAATAGCTTCACAGCGAGGCAGACCACTGCCTGGAGACAGAGACCACCAGAGAACGCACAACAACAGAAGGAAAGTTACAGCTATTTACTTATTTATTTTTCTATGCAGCAGCAGCGGCTGCCCCCATACTGTACCCCAGCCACCAGCCATATACAGAGAGTTGACTTTAGATGGGAAACAAACTAGCAAGCTGTAACTGTGCAGGAGAGTGTTAATAAGGACTGCATTATTGATGAATGCAGACTTACAGAAATCAGACAAGAGTAATCGCTCCCCCCCCCCCACCACCACCACCCAAGACAACCACAAACACAGCAACAAGCACTCAAATTGGGCTCCCTAGCAAAATGGGAAAACAAAGGATAGGCAGTGCCCCCTAGTGTTTTCATCAATGAGACCCGGAATGAAATCTGACAGTTAATCTCCAAAAATTAAAGAATGGGTATGAAAGAAGAAGTTAAGGTCATGGAGGGTTATGGTGTCATGTCAGTAAAGAGCATTTGGAGGGGTGGGCGCTTCACAGAACAAGGGGATGGGGGTGGCTTTGCAGGAGAGGGAACATTTAAAGATTTCTGACTCAGCCAAGATCATTTTAATGTTCCAGGCCCTCAGCTCTGGAGATGGGAAGATATATGGGCTTGGGCTAACAGGCTATGCGTGACAGTGGATGACAGAAGGTGCAGAAGAGTCACTTGCTGTGAAGACGTCTAATAAGAACCGCTGAATTCATCAGGCAGCAGGCATGGTCTGAATGACTAAAGTAATGTGGCCCACACCCAATGCAAGAGTGCTGATTCAATAAGCCCCCAAAGACTAATAACGGCAACAGTTGCCCTTGCAAGAAGGAGTCAGCAGTGTGCCAGACTAGGGCTCAAACACTCAGTCAGATGGGAATGATCTGGTTTGGCTTCCCTGTCCGTTTCTCCTTACCTGTATCCTTTTCAGCTGATTACGTCAGTCCCTTTCTGGACAGAGAGGAGTTTTAAAAAACCCACCGTGAAATAAGGGCAGCACTCTTTGAATCCCATATTCAGCTTAAAGCCAGCTATGACATCAAAGAACAGCTTGATGCTACAAGCCAGGGACGCAAATTTCTCCCTCTCTCTCTCTTCAAAACCCCACCGTATTTCACAGCACATAAAACCTTAAAATGGCACATAAAACAGTTCATCTCTTTTTACTGTCAGCTTTCTGGACTTAAAAATTGAATGTTTTAGTGCAGGTACATAACCAAATCATAGCTAAGGAAAAAGCAAGACAAAAAAAAGCATGTGTTTCACTAGGTAATCCATGCAAACGAGACATCTATAATTCAAGAACTGAGCAGCACTAAAACTTTGTACAAGCATTCAAACTGCACATAAATGTGTGAAAACACTTTATGTCACTTAATGTTTCCACAGGAAAACAGGGTCATGTTTACACAGTGTAACTCATTACGGTTACTTTCACACACAAACTAGCTGCAGTAATTTGACCCTGGGATTTCAAATGGAAGAACACACTCGCCCCGAAAACACCATCAAATTCCCCTCCCTACACTGGGTATAAAAAAAAAACTACAGAGAGGGGAAGAGACAGGCACAGTGGGAGAGAGATCTAAAGTCACAGAAAAGTCAGAGAGTTCAGTGACATTTGTACAGAGCAGACGAAACATCTCACTCCCACTGGGATCTGCTTTCAGCCCAACCCCCGCCCCCCCAAAAGATATTACTTGACTCACTTGCCGGGTAAAGCGGATTTATTATTTCTATTTTGATGTTGAGCGATGCCTGCAAGAATTGCCAACCCCAATTGACTTCAATTTATTTGTAAAATATGCAACAATATATTTATTTAATTAGCCACATTCCCATAAGGAAATGTCATGATAAGCCATTTTGAAAGCCATTTAAAGATGCCCCCCCCCCTTGTTAACAGTGATGCAGAGGGCGCCCACTCCAGTCTAGTAAGCGCCTGACCACCAGCCACCACCACCCCCACCCAAAACCAAAGATGTGACCAAAGCATATTTTGGCTAAAAAATGCTAACAGCAAATCTCCGATGATTATTTTTGGAGACGGGCACTTGATTTCAGCCGACGACGGGACAATGATCGACGTCGACCAGACAATGCCATGCATGTGGAATCTCTCGGGTGGCCGAGAGACAAAGATGCAAACGTGGCTCGGAGCCAGAACAAAGGATGGCGTGAAAGCGCAAGTCTGCTCGCCACACGGCTCTCGCGGAGGGTTGGCCCAGGCGGGGAACGCGGCGGCGGCACTGCGTTGTGATGGGGGGAGGGGGGGGGGGGCCCAAAGTCCTTTGTATCTCAGGTCACATGGGTGGTGGCCAGGCCTCCTTTTCCTCTTTGCAAATTATCACCAAATGCACTCGCCGCCGATGCCTCTGTGAGGGCCTGATGAGCGGACTGGGCTTTGTTTGGAAGCCATACTCAACCTCCAAGAGTCCAGTCAGAGAGCTGAGAGGATGAGAATGGCTGCGAGGAAGGCAGGAGGCAGGCAGAGCTAGCCTGACATGAAGAGGGAAAAAAAGCAAGCACCACAGACAGGAGAAGAGCAGAGAAAGCCTTTTATATTTCCAAGATATAGATATATATTTCTCTGTCTCTGCACACTGTTGTGAACCCTGACATCACAAGTGGGAGGTAATTCTGCATGGACTTAAGGATTAAAACAACCCCGCTATACTTAAAAAATAAAAATAT
>JAODKC010000044.1:23390236-23407590 GCA_026777985.1 Mormyrops attenuatus | reverse complement strand
GAAAATACACGGCCACCCCAGTTGTGACTGCAAACCAGAAAATAAAAACGAAACATGGAGCATGTATTTCTGTAAAGCAGAGCTGTCCAACCTGCTGATCATGGCATGTGTCCAACTCAAATGCGAGATAATTAATGGATATTGCTCACAACTGGCAATATGTACTGAGAGGGAACCCCCCTCCCTCAGAATATTACCCCATTACCACCCCAGTAAAACCATTTTGGCTCTAGTCTGGCCACCCCATTGTATCAGATCTGGACACGTCCCTGATCCTACCTAAAGAATAAAAAGCAGTTGTAACACACAGGAAAGAAAAATTTAAATGAGGGCCCTACAACTTGGGGCCCTGGGCCTTGGCTAGCCCCTGCACCTCCAAGCGGAGAAACCAGGTGTTTGGTGTGTGGAAAAGGGACCTAAGTCAGAGTGCCCATCCTCCAATCTGCATCATGCTCTGAGAGAGGAACCAATCAAAAAAGTCCACTGAGGGGGCCTGCAGCACAGAGCCAGCATACAGGACAGGAGGAAGGAGGCTCAAGTGTTAACATCACATCACTGTGGCCATAATTCTGAAGAATGATAGGAGAATGATTGGAAGAATGATAGACACTGTATACATCGTATAATGCTTCCATCGTCTCCAGGGAGCTGAAGAGGTTGGATAACATTCGGTGCATTAGAGGTTTTGGTGTAACACTTTGGCTTTTATTTTGATTCACTTTTATCTCTCTAAAGCCAACAAAGCAAGAGGATAAGAAAATAAGAAAAATAAATCTAGGTGGCCATATTCTCCAGGTATTGTTTCATCTTAAAAAATACACATATGGGGAGAAAAATGTAAAAAGAATAAAAATAGCTATATGATTTTAGTGGGTAAGTGCTGCCCCCCCCAGTACTTTCAAAAGAAAGGAAAAATGGTTTAAATAATTTGGGTTCACACAGAGTCTAAATGGGAATCAAAGCAGATCAAAGAATCACCAGGCCTTGCTATCAGCTGTCACCAGTTTTAGCACTACTAGCACCTAGCTAACAGTTCAAAAGGCCTTGGCCTTATATGCGTATAATGCAGACGCAACCAATAATATATAAAATATAGAGACTGTGAAACTTCAAATGGAATAGAATGTGACAAAGCAGAATAGAGAAAGTAACTTTCCCTTGGAGGTTATAAAGGCTCTTTTTTCCTCTCTGGGCCTCCTACTTTGCATGCTACGCACCAAAGCCTAATAGAACATTATTTTTTTAGATCCAGAGGAAGTGTATTTTGCCGCAGGACAAGGATGAACTGGATTGTTTACAGAGGCAGCACTTTCTCAAAGAAGCTAAACGTTATTTATTTTTAATCATTCGATGCCTTTCCCACAAGCAGAGGGTGGGAAGAACAAAGGGGTAGAGAAACTCACTCACCAGCTCTACAAACGACAAGCCGCCATAGCTGTGTGCGATGATGAAGACGTTCTTCGCGGCCGATTTGGATATGAAGCTGTCCCACACGTAAAGAACATGCTCCTCTGGAGTGCTGTTTTTCTGCAACAGAGAGGGGGAAAAATGCAATCGAAAACCAGCACTGGTAATATGTCCGTTTCAAAACCTTGCAAACAACATGAATCCTAAATAACAAACGGACTTTCTAAATAGACTTTATGTAATCAATGAGCCCTGAATATTGTAAATTCCTTGGATGTAAAACTCGATAGCCGTCTGACGTAACATTTAAGTCTTAATTTGTACCACACTGCTGAATCAATAAGGCATCCATGGACTGTAAATGTACAATCCTGAAACATATTGGTCACAAGTGGAAACAGCTGAGAAGAGAGGAATGTTAGTGTTTTAATTAATGCAACAGAGAGAGCTTCTTGCTGTGCTGTAAAAGAGAAGGGGCATTCATTACTGCCTCTTCACACTGATCCTTCCGTTTGATTTTTTTTTTCATATGTACCCCGCGTTGTTACAACACAGGGCTTTCAGTAGTCCATGCATTATGTTTTTTATTAGCTGAGCACTTTGCTCACTGACCACTGGCAACGTCATGCCACAGTAACGAGTTTCTTTAACTAGTTTCCGCAGCAGCAGATGAAAACACTCAAACTAGTGTTATAAAAGAGGTATATAAATTCCCATTTGGCTGACTTTTTGAACAAGCCATACTAATTGCTATTGTTTGTGGCATGCCCAGTATACCTCAAGCACAGATGATTACTAACACATAAATTAGTAATCTTTCTAACAGTTACTAATAAATTGTTGTTCTGTCATCACATAAACAAACAGATGGATGGATGGATAGTCAGACAGAAAGACAGACAGACAGAGATATGGAACACATATGAAAACTGGGTGTCATACTGACCAGAGAAAAAATACGGAATATTTTACTTAAAAGTGAACTAGGCAGCAGAATGGTGCTGAAATACCATGCAAGTGAATTTATGCACAAAATGCAACAAAGGACTGGATTCAAATCATAGTATCAATCAGCAAAAGCCTTATATTTCTCATTTTCCATTTGCACAATTGAATCCATATGTAAAATGATCTAGATAGCAAAAATAGCAAATGTAATGAACATAGTTTGCAGAGATAAATATAAGGTCAGAGGCTCACGTAAAAACAATTTTAAGATCAAATCTTGCAACTTCGTTATGTTTAACATTTCTATGCCTTTACTAAACCATTCTGGAGAACAGAATGCTGTCCCTTAGTTTTTTAGAGCAAAGGCACATGCATACCTTTTGACTTCTAGTAAATTATGGAACAATCGGGTGACTATTTGAGCATTTTGGTGTGGTTGTTATTGTTTGCTGAAAGTAATGAATTGGAATAAAACAACATCTCTGAATCCGTGATGCAACACAGTGCAACTGCAGTCCTGCCCTGATCTTTCCACTGGAGGGAAGCAGGGGTTGTGATGCCTGAAGGCCTGTAGCATTCATGTTCCCTCAAGTCTTCCTTTTCCATCTGCCTTCCCTCGTTACTCACTGTCCTCCACACTGCATTCCATCACAAACTAGCTCTCCAGCCCCTACTGACCAGCCCACGGCACTGGGCTGACCACTGCATGCCTGTGTTGCCATGTCATCGGTCCACCTCTGCAGACTGACAGTGGTCCCGCGTGACTCTTCATCTGAGGTGTGTGACGTGAGTACGGCTCCTTAGCTTTCTTGAAAGCAGCCAGGTGGTGGCAGGTAGGACAGCACCCCATCTTCACCTCAGAGGAGATGAAGAAAGCCTTAAAGAAGAGAGATCTCCTGACCCCCTCCCCGCCCACCAACCCACGTCCCACTGAGACCCTTCTTTACACGCACATTTACAATATGGGCTACAGATTGACATTAAAGGAATGCTCATTTTCCAAAAAACAAATAAATGTTACATCAGAAACACTGTTAATATTTCTGTTTTTTTTTTTTCTGAGCGGCCCCCTTTCTGAGGCACATGCGTGCAGGCCGAACGTGAGCATCGTGTGGAACGCAGAGAATTAAATCAGGAGTGGCCCTATTAGCGCGTAATCCAGCATGGCGGTAATGTGTGGCGAGTGTCTCAGCCCGGCAGCTGAAGGCGGCCAGGTAGCAGTCCTTATCGACTCCGCACAGATCCCAACACCTGGCCGCCTCTCGGCCAGCGCATATGATTGACTACCTGCGCTGATAGCACGCGGAATTATCTAAACAACATTTGCATATTGGTGTAATTATTTCCTTGGGTTAATGAGCTCCTGCGAAGCAGCTCGCCCTCTGAGACTGCTCCCGGTGACAGGTTCACATATTTCCTGTACGCCTGCCAACTTTGACAGACTCCCCACTGCTAACCTGTTGCTAGTGTTTTAAGATATGACTGTCAGGCGCATTTTATGGCCCATAATATTGTTTTCGGGGCCGCGTCGCGCACCGCTAACAACAAACACCATCTTGCCGTGATGCCCCTGTCAGCATGGACTCACGCACCAGTTGCATTATGGGGGTCACCGGCAATAAAACGGACAGTTCCCACTGCACTAATATACCTGCGATGCGCACATATTGCAGTCGCCGTATAATTGTGTTCATCTCTGTAGTTTTTCTCACTGAATACACAGCCCTGGATATTGTATTGAGCTTTTACAGACCTGACTGACTGCAAAAATACATACTGCCCATGGAGTAACTCCCTGCTACATCCACTGCTGCCGTGGTAGAAAAACAGGAATGGGAGATGAAGCAGACACGGTGTGGAGAGCGACGCCCTCACTTTCGCTGCCGCCTGACAGGCACTCTTTTCGCTCGTGTCACTTTTCCGCAAGAGCACCGTCAGACAAATTCACAGGTTTGAAAGACGGAATCCACTGTGTATTTAATGTCATTCAAACCCATCCTATTTGCTGCCTGTCTTAAAAATAGATACCCCTGCTCTATCCCGTGTAATCACAAAGAGCACAGTACACATGAATACAGACCTGTACATAAAAATATGCTTAAATTCCTCCTTTTGCGATGTAAAACAGACAGAATATGTTTCTGTACGTCATGTATATCAATAATATTCAGGTGAATACTTCATCAAGATAAAATGCCTAAAATAGTTTTTACCCCGTCCTGCTGGTGATTTGTCTGGGAAATGCAGAGCCATTATGCAATCTTAAATTATTCCCTCTTTCAACACAGACAAACAGACAGACAGACAGACACACACACACAAAGGTTTGTAATTATATCTTTGTGAGGACACTCCATTCATTTCTATGGCAAAAACCCTAATCCCAACTATGACAACCTTAACCTAAATGATAAAACAAAATACATCTAAATTTTTTGATTGACATTTTAATTTTCTGATTGCAGTCCCAGATTTTTATAAAATGTTATAAAATTTACAAAGTTTCCCTTTATGGGGACTGAAAAAATGGTACCCACAATGTCAAAATAACAGGTTCTTATCATATTGTCATATATACATAACCCATACATAGACACACAGACACACAGACACACACACACACACACACACAAACACACACAGACAAGCAGTCAGAGCTCTTCAGAAACATGTTTTAATTTCCATTTCCTGTGCTCTGTTTACACAGCCTAATGAGAACCAGAGAGGGAAAAGCATCCTGACACAGTAAGAAAAATAACAGTAAAGCCAAGAACAATGACAAAGGCCCGACACAGGAAACTATTAATCTAACAGGCTCCAGCCCAGGATAAACAACCGCTAAGTATTTTTTTTAACTTTCTCCTAAATCAGATTGTCATTCAGATGTGAATTAAAGCAGTGAAAAGATTAAGAAATGGCAATGCCTTTACAACCTTGAGTCCAGTTCTTAGGTGAGGGCCGGCTGATGCAACACTGAGGAAAGGTGATCAAGCTGAATTTGGACCAGTTTCCGGAACTTCTAAGTTTATTCCGTTTTAATTTGAATTCTACCACAGATGATACCACTGAGACAGATGGCAAAAACAGGAATGTTGTCCTCTTCTCAGAGTGGTGTCCAGCCACATCTGACAGAGAAATTCAGACTCTAATATACAGCAGCACCCAGAGAAACAAGTGATGGTGCGAGTGGAGCAGGAACTGAAGAACGAATGCAGCTTGATCCTGGCTCATGATTTATTCTGTAAAAATATACTGCACATGCACCTACATGCATCCACCATGAGTGGCATTAATTGACACTCTGGAATTAATTCAACTAAATAATTTAAAAAAATGCTAATAACTGATGTCAGTTATTTAGGACAGAACAAAGCTACTTAACTGAAGAAATTACTGGAACATTCTGGTTACAATATTGGAGGTCGAAGGCCATCATTGGTTGGTTGACTTGAACAACAAGGAAGGTGGGGGGGCCGGTGTGGGGCATGAACGCATTCACTAACCCACACTCTGTTAATTTACATCCAGAATATTTCCCTTTTGGTGTTTAACATTAATATTTTCATTATGGTTAATAATTAAATATTAAACAAGCACTCGGTGCAATTACATGTTTCATATTAACACCTCAGTCATTAGTAAGTTAGACCTTGATGCTGGATGTTTGCATGAATTCAAATACAAATCTGCTTCCTTCTTCCCATTTAAATATTCTAACAGGGGACCATTATTCCTTATTTAGAGGAAAGTCCCTCATACAAAAACACTGAAGGAATAAGTGAACGGAGCAGAGAGGTTACGTTCCCGACACATAGCTGTGAGTGATGGAGATGACGGGGCACCTCTTGATGCCCATTATGTTCCCTCAGAGGACAAGTCGCTCTCGAGATGCGTCTCCAGTGTTCAGTCCCTAGCAGGAGAAGGTGTTAATAAGATGAAGCTTGTACATCAAATATGCATGCCGCCACGGGTGATTAAATCACCAGGGCCTCCTGCTCCTCATGACTTGGGCTGCGTGTCTGCATGCTTACACACTGTGCTATGTGAAAAGCAGGCTTAGTGTTTAGACGAGCTTTGGAGTGCTCACTAAATGTAAAAAGAAAGGTCAAGAAAATAAATGACTGAATGAACCAACACTTATAGTTTCCTTGGGTTAGGAAGTGTATATACTCAAAAAAAGCAACAAGCACACACAAAAGTACTCATGCTGACTAACAATAAGAGAATGGAGGCAGCAGGTATGAGGTAAAGGGACAGGACACCAAGACACATGCCAAAATCTGAACATACCAATGAAGATTATCATGCCCAGACATTATAAAACTCTGACCTTGCAAGCAGTAGACTAATCTACCAATCCCATGTAGTATATTGTTCCAAATCAATAACTAATTAACGAAGTACAAAAGAAGTTGCTTGGTTTTTTGAGATGCCCTGTTGAAACAGCCTTTTAGCTGTACATGGAGAGAAAGGTCATCTTTGTGACATCTCTACCAGCCTGTCATTCCGGCAGTCAGATTGAATTAAGAGTTGCAATTAATTAACACATGTATAACAAATATAGTGCAGGTTCTGATAATGACATGGTGAGTGGTAAGTTTGATATGAATTTCGGGCCAAAACCTGCGACTGAACTGTTTCTCGGTTGACCTGAGGAAAAAATTGGGAGCAACCAGAGCAACAGTTTAGGAGGGTAGGGGGCTGCCAAAGCTCCCGATGCTGAACAGCTTTCGAGGGACCTACAGAGACTGTAGCATGAGCAAGGCCGTGGCTTACAGTCATTGCATCACAAACTGACCAGAACTCATATGATAAGTGTGACCCCTGGCATTATTTTCAAGAAGACCTTGTTACTCCGCCAGCACTATGGACACTGTCTGAGGTTGCATCAGAGCCCTGCAAGGTCAAAGTGCACCAGTTCCATCCTTCACAGTACATCGAAAGCAGTAATAAAATGAAGGAGACATAGGGGTGATCCGCAGGCACATTAGCAGAGAAACTTCATGGAATACATACAGCCCTCCTATGGCATCTCCTGTGACCAAATGGAACATTAGTCCATGGATGTGTAGGGAGCCTCAAAAAAGATGTACGAGATGGGCATTGGGAAGCAGTACATCTCAAAAACATGGCCCTGGACAAGAATCTTCTTCCCCTCAAGGAATGGAGAAGGTAAAACAAGATATAAATAATGCATTGTATCCCTTAAAAAATACAGTCCATAAGGTGCACAGTATATTCAAACCACCCTTATACATAAAATGTGTCACCTTCAGCCAATGAACAACTATTATAAATCCTATTATTTTTATTCAGGGGACATGACAATATTTTGTATTATCAAACATAAAGTCACACCACAATGGATTACTCTCCTTTAATTCTGAGTAAAAAGGCTTCAGATGGGTACCAAACATGCTTAATTTTTAACTCAAGTGCAGAAATACATCTGTGCCTCATTTTACACTCCTTTCAGATTGGGATAATGTATATTATATATCAATGGCTGGCTGGGAACACTTATGAATGTCAAAGTTTCCATTGTTTATTCACCTATGTAGAATTGTGTCAGTATTTTGTCCATCAAAGAAAAAAAAGAACAATATACTAATTCTGCTTTTATACAATTCACCTGATATGCAATATGAATAAGCTAGAACGATACATTTCATGAACTACTGCAAGTGAAATGACCATGTATACAAATTATGGTCACCCTAACAGATATGTGACAACCGAAAACATGAGCAGAATTCCACACCGGAACAGAAAAAAACAAGAAGCAACAATAAGAAATGGTGAAGAATGAAGCTCAACAGTCGTCTGCAAAAGTGAGGAGTTGTAAAGGATGTCCCAGTTCACTATTTACTGAGGCTTGCTCTTTTTACAGAGGGGCAACTATAATCTGTCCAGTCAACCCTGAGTGAAGTCTTTGGAGACTTCTTAAGCCATGAATGTGTTTTTGTTCATGCTATTCCTCCGCTTGGCTGACAGAAAATAGGTAACTGAATTAGTGCTGAAATTCAGAATAAAGTGAACTCCCCAAACTTCTGTAGGAAGTGCTCAGAAACCCAGCATCGCTAAACATGAGGCAATGGACTGTGATCTTGGAGAGGCTAGAGATTAGCTAAGGGTTGGGAGGTTAGACACTATGAACTGTGGGCTAAAAAGTAAGATTCCTAAAAGCTGTTAAGGGCTTATTAATGTGTGTAAGGAAGCGTATTAATCAACTCAAGTCTACGGTGGATGCTGCTCATAGGCCCCCACTCTTGGGTATGCAGGTGGTCTGCTGCTGGGCTGCGCGGAGGCTGGAGAGGAGGCGGCCTGCAGAGCACAATGGCACTATAATAGATGAAAAACTCCCAGCAAAAAGACTTGATTTGATCACCCCAGGAAAAAAAGGAAAGTGCCTCCCCTTCCAACCCCCATCCCCTGCTTACATATCTAAATGAAGCAGTGCCTCTAGGGGCTGGAAAATGAGGAATAGGACAAAATTTGGGGACTATTATCTAGATTTATTTAGAGCAGGGAAGTAAATTAGTGGACTCAACGTTTACTTTGTCACGGCTCGCTGGCGTGAGTTTCCTGTTAGTGGTCAGAGCACACGCGCGGGCCTTTCTGAGAGGGGAAAGTACTGCTTTCCAGCTGGGGATCAAGGCGAGCCTGGCAACTGGTTGGGTTACCCAAAATTGCTGGTTTTCCTTCACACTGTACTGCGGTGGTGGTGGCGGTGGTGAGATGGCCGCTACTGCAGATGTCAGATCTCAGAGTGTCACTCCATGATGAGAGGGGGTGGAGAAACAAAAACAACCTTCCTGGTCAGAGGTCAGGGGACACTGGGGTGATAGGTCATTGGGTCCTGACAACGCTGGCCCCCCTGCGCCCCCCCCGCAATGTGGATCCCCCAGCGTTCCTGTCCCGCTCACCAGAAGGAGACAGGAACTCCTCCACAGGTTTATTGCTAATCTGTTGACATTTGCTGCCTGCGTTAGCTGTCTGTCGTCTGTTGTTCAGCTGGGCAGATGGTTTCAGAAACAAGAATTACCTTATTACTCTGTGAGCATTAAAGAATAGCACATCCTGGCTGGTTTGTCTGAAACCATGTGTACTGACAGGAAAAAGGACCATCCTCAGAGGTATAATCACACTCACACATTAACAGCCAACCAACACTGGAACTGGGGGTTACTGTCCAGTATATTCATTCACTGCCGACAGTGTTAATCACCTACTTAAAAGGGAATTCCTTCCAAACACTGCAATAAGTTACATTTTCTTTATAGCAAATGGATTTTAGATGTATGGAAGTGGCATTGTGCATACCTCCAGCACAAACCAGGTACGTAAATAAAAACTTAGCTTATATCAACATAGTATTCGGAAACAATCAGTTATTTGTGACAGCAGAAATGATGCTCTCTGCAAAATACAAGAATCTTCTAGTATTATAATCAGCACCCATGTGTAGTCCTTCATATTTATGTTTACAACAAACCATTTGACACCTCCTTCCCTGCTTTCTGGTTGTAATCCTCAGTTTCCCATGACCCCTCAATGCTACAGATGGCAGAGAGTAGTTTAGATAATGGAAAAATGTCTTCTGGGAACTGTATTAAGCTACCAGTGCAAGATGTAAACCCCGTTCTCATTTGATTACTGAAAAAATAAGCCTGCTTTCTACCATAATACACACGGTACGCAAGAACAGCATTCAAAATGACAGAATGTACCTTTGTGTGGAATTCCCCTTGTGAGATTGGAAAGGAAGCAAATGGCCCAAATATTTAATAATTTACTGGAAATTTCATCCCCTTATTTACAATACAAATTCCTAACATGTCACCAATGTCATCATCCAGGTGGTCTAACATTAAGCTTGAAATCTATTATTTCTGTATGATCTCGCAGTTAACCCGATTTGAAGCTGCAAGTAAAACAAAAAGCAGTGATCAGAGACCCAGCAAAAACGTTAAATGATAAAATTAATGGGAAGCTTCAAAATGCACAAAAAATAGGGGACACCCACAAGCACAGGAGCACCGTTGATTACTTTTGTCCCCTGTGACTCCCCCTTCAACGAAGGCATGATATTTGGAGACCTTTGCCTGTTCTGCCGTAACACGAAATGCAAAAGTCGAAGCACCTGGCCCTCACTTTGCATGTCATCTGCTTGGCGAGGTTACGGCAGTGCGCGCAACGCCAGCACAGGCTAATGTCAAAATGTGAATAATATTGCGTGCCCCCCTGCAGAAACAGAAAACCATGGGCAGGACGGCTCTAACGATCTCACGCTGCTCACATTACAAAGTGCAAAGGTTTGGGCAGACAGAGAAATAAAGAGCAAGGGTCTGGGCCTCCCTCATTATAGGCTTTCAGAGCCATTCCATATGAAATATTTATTAAGATATTAATAGCAGCTCTCCCCCTTTATCCTGCCTGCAATGGTATGCTCACACATGTCTTCCTGGCCTCCTACACAGCAGTTAGTCCACAGAGCAGCAGTGCCCACTACATCATCATGGGTTTTAATCTAGGACACACACGCTCACACATTTCATATATTCCTAATATTATGGGGACTCTCCATTCATTTCTATGGGCATGACCCTAATCCTAATTATGATAATCACAATCCCCGGCCAGTTCTAACCTTAACCATAAGTAACCAAGCAAAATAAAACAAGCTGTTTTAGTTTTTGATTGCCATCACAGATTTCTATAAAATTGAGGTATTATGGGGACCTGAAAAATATCCAATCTGGTAAAGAAAAATACACACACACACACACACACACACACACACACACTACTAATATTATCTGCAAAAGGCCTACGCAAGGTGACGAAACAGCAGTCCAATGTGTGTCAATGTGTCAGGCTGCATTGAGGCAGCGCAGGTGGGCTCGCCTCCTTCCTCTGACACGACCTTTGGGGGGGGGGGGGGGCTTTCCTGGCGCGTTTCCTTAATGCTCTCGCAGTGAAGAGGGTGGCTGGTGAGGCAGCTCCTGAGAACACAACGTGTTTAAAGGTGGAAGGCGAGATGACGCTGGCGCTGATTTACTGCGAGGGCAGAGCCGGCATTATGCTGCGGCTTGTTTATGGACGGAGGGAGAGGCTGAAGCACGGCTTTTCACTGGAAAACGGCGGCGGCAGGTGTAAATAACAGACACTTATTCCGCATTACGCTACATCTAAAGGTACAATCAAGAGGGAGGCGCTGGGGGCTCTGACAGCTGACAGACCACAAATGAGTCAGGCAGCTGTAAAAACTTTTGACTGATGGAGTGCTGCTTTCGCACATGCTGCTGTGCCGATGCCATTGAAGAACAATAATGGAATGACGCTCCACTCGTGCAAGTTCCTTCCCTCTGATGCCAAAGCTCCCCCCTCATGTCGCTTTGGAACGCAGTCGTCTGAATACACACGGTTTTCCTCGAGAAACGTTTGGGCGCGTGTGAGTGCCGTACAGACGGGGTTACTGTAATAATGCGTGTGATAAGTTAATATGGACTCCATTTCAACATTATTCAACTGCCCTTCGCAATCAGCATAATTACAACCGGGGGGGGGGGCGGTCCAGGCAATGTTTTCTGACCAGATAACCCCAAGGAGGGCAAACGGGGAAATTACATGCATCCACACGCAAGCGCGCACTAACAGAGTCACACACGCATGCGCACTCCCAGCATGCCGCACAGCTGTGCCCCGGCCCTCACCCGAATGGGGATCTGCTCAGTCTCCTTCTCCTTCTGTGGGTTGCGATACTTCTCGTAGAAATCACGTTTCTTCTTGCCCTCCTTTTCCTCCTTGCGCTCCCGCTTCTCGGCTGGCTCGTCCGAGCCGTCGGGCGAGACCTGTGGCGCCGGCTTCTCCGGCTTCTCCACCTGCAGGTAGTTCTCGTTGGGGTTGAGGACGATCACACCGTAACCCTCCTGGGCGACGCCATCAATGTGGCCAAAACAGAGAGAGAAGGGAAAACAGAAGTGCCGTCAGCATGGCCACTGCCCAGAAAGGAAGGGTGAAAAAGCGGTGATAGTGCCCAGTTCGAGAGGGGGGACCCGCCATCCAGGCATCAGGCATTAAGGGAAACCGTGACCACAAAGGGTTTATAAAAATGCGGTTTAGGGTGAGGCATTAGAGGAGAGATTAGCAGAGAGTGACAAGCACCTCATACGGGGAGCTACAGCGCATGTTTTCAAAGGGCATGTGTCAGTCACAATCAAAGCCGATCGATTCCGGCATCAGTCAGCCTCCACGCCCGCGAGCCCGCCAGCACTGCGCCAATCGCTGCCCTTTTTTTTTTTGGCAAGAAACACAATGTAACGCGAGTCCCGCCGTGTTTGCGAACGTGTGTCTCTGCGGTCAGGAGTACATTTCTGACATTTGTCCCTCATTCATGTATGTCACACAAACACCCATCGACTGCTTCAAACTTTTTTTTTTGTCCAGTGACACTCGTTTATAATAGTGTTATGTATTGCCCTATTCCCCATTCTCAGCTGTGAAAAAACTAAACAGCTAAGACAATAAATCAAAACAGTAATGTTTTTGAAATTATTTATTAGGGCATTACGCTATTTCCATAAAAATTACATAAAGTATTGTTCTCATGTATCTCAAACATACATTCTGAAGGTATGGCATGAGTAATAAAATGTTCCAGTTCAACTAAGGTATTTTTAAAAAGCTTACTCAAGGTATAATGAGATTGAAATACCTCCCAAATGTGACACCTAACACCCAATGCGAGCAGAAGGCTACACCTCTCCATTTTAACAAGTATGACATCAACAAGTCCCTCCTTCACCCAGACAATCCCAGAGAGGTGATAAAATCTGCTCTTCACCATGTGCCTTTAGCACAGCATTTTTGTTGACAACAGCAAAATGACACATTCACACTTCTGGGGACTTTAATATTATAAGTTTCTCGCTCCTTAACATAAATGTGAAAGCAAATTCTCATTTCACGAGACACACTGCAACTTCTTATCTGAACAAATCAAACCTCATCAGGATTGCTGAAGATATATTTCAATAAGCTGGCTACTAAAATGCTTTATTCATTTAGTATGCTTTACAGGAACCCGATTTTGCAAATGACATTAACAGCTAAAAGATTTACCACCAACAAGAAAATGCTTGCACAAATACCTAGAATAAACGCAACTTTCGGCCCTAAGGCATTTGAGTATTAAACATTACACAGGAACATACAGATTTACATTTTACAATAAAACTTCAAAGTAACAGATGTGTCTTTTCTGAACGCTCCTTCACAGACTTGCGTGAATAAGACCCTTGGGTAGCATAAGAAGCACCCACGTGATCAGTCTGGGGTTCCTCTCCCTGGCAAGGCAGTGGTGCTGCTCCTGGCAATAGGGGCCTCCTCGTGCTTTGTGCCACTGCCCACTGGTGGCAGTCTGGGTGAATGACTGGCAGAAAGTCTCTGCTCGGGGCCGAGGCAGGGGGGCCGGTAGGCAGCACCCCCTGACTGCCAGCAGACTTTAATGAGGTAACCTTCACTGTTAGTCTGTCCACGTGAAGTAGATTTGTGCGACGCAGGGTCTTGTTTCTTCATTACAGGTTGCCACGGCAGGGCTGGTAGATTGCTGGTGTCCTGGTCCCCATCATTTACTGCAGCAGAGAGAGGTCCCCGAGGTGGCGGGCCTGCATTTGTCTTTCCTTCTCTCTTTATTTATCCTCCGCTGGGCTACGCTTGCATTCAGGAATGGGGATGAAAAACAGCAAAGCGAAAGGGCGTGCTGTGCCTCTTATTTCATCGCCGCTTTTAGGCTTAAACGCAGGGCTGCCAGACACACTGTGCGGTACCTGGGACAGCTGAACATCTACATGCGCTACATGCTAATTTAAACACCCCTAATAACAAATGCCAAAGGCTATCAATGTAACAGAGTGCTAAGTTTGGCTTTACAGGTCCCTGATTTGATCAAATTATAGTGTAATTAACCGGACAAAAACGGAATTCAGATTTTATTTGGATTCAATTGAATTTATATAGTATGCCAACAAACATTATAAATAATGAAAATTAAATTTGCAATCCAAAATAAAATTTGTATACCACAACTGTTACTGTAATTTCTTGAGTGATAACGGTAATAGTCTGAATTTATATTAAAGTGATTACCAATAACTACATAATTAATTTATGAATGATTTATTGTTGATTAATGATGCTAACGCTGCTGACTTCCTATGCAGGGGGAACCCAGCTATTTGTAAGAAGTTGTGCACACCTCTGCTGCTTGGAGCATGATCCCTGCCTGGTGGGACTCCCCTCCGGCTCCTCACGCACACACCCTTCCCATGGCCCTCCGAGCCCAGCTCCAGCAACCCAGGGCAGGGGCCAGTGGTCAGGGAGGTCACCCCAGCGCGCGCTGGGGGGGAGACCCCGGGAGCCCCCGCACTGGCCATGCTGTTAAGTGCTCTTTTGTCTGGCTGTCTCGATCCTGTCAGCACTCCGGCTAAAAAGCGGCAGGCTCCGTTCACACAAGGCAACAATGGCCTCCGCCAGGAAGCTGTCTGCGGGCTCCATGCTGAAGCGATACCCCTCAGAATGCGGTCTGTGTCACCGCAACGCAATTAGTGATTATAGATCGCCATTGCATGCATATTCATTCATTTAGCTGCATATTTTCATTCTACACTGTTAAAATTGAATTTGGATAGACCAAAATGTTGAGTGTGGCTAAACCATCAGGTAATTTAAGTCAGGTATTATACAATTTAAAATTACATATTATTTTTCCCTTTGTATAATTATTCCGTTAAGCAAACATTATTACTGCATTGTTTCAAATAGCTTCAAAATAATATGCCATGGAAACAAAAGATTTTTTTTAACAGTACAGTAGAATATCTGCTCATTCTTAGCTAAAGGGAAAGAGCATTAAAACACCCTTGATGAGTAAAGCACTGACGCATCTTCACAAACAAGTTTAAAAAATAAATTCCGTCGACAAAATGCAAGAAGCCTCGTGGACATACTTATGGATAATCCACTTAGGTAGCTTTATTTTCCTTTGAAGCATACAATTTCATGTTGCAGCATGGGGGATTTTGGACAGGGCTATTTCAGCGTCAGGGAGACTCCGCATGTGTATATATATATGTGTGTGCCTGCCCATGTCACAGAGCATAAGACCCTTCTGGTCTCGACGGGTACAAGGCTGTATTTAAGAATGGTGATTGCTCAAACACAGGGCCCGCATTTTCTTTAAGCAGAGCTCCTGCACTCAGGTCTGGGAATCGCCCTCACTGATTGGCACATACAGCTCTGGAGGCTTAAGGCACAAGCACAATCTCCCGTCAGCCAATAGGAGGACAAGGAAAGTATGAGATGTCAAGACATGGAAACTTGGCTGGAACCAAACGGAGAGTTCGGAGATCTGATTAAGGAAGCACAGTCGAGTCTCCAGAGTGTTCCGTGAGTGCGAGCGTGAAACAAAATGTAATTTATCAAAACTTACAGATGTACAGTCATACAATGAGTCTTCAGATAATACAGGTCAACACAAACCGAAAGGAAACACAAAGGCGTACGGCTCAACAGCGGCGTCCCCTATCTTTCTGCTCCATTAGATGCAGGATGCAGACTTGCGACCCTGTCGGAGCATGAATGTAAATACTGTAGTACAGATTCCACCCTTTTGCTGCTTAGACCCGGCTGAGCTCTCAAGGCCACCCTGCTCTGCATGACCTTGGCTGTCAGTGGCTCTATGTGGGATTCTTTAGCATGCAAGGACCCATTACCGCCTTCTTCCCAGACAGCACACAGCTCGGCCGCTATGGCTCACAGCTCTGCTTACGCATCATGGCGGATACAGAGGGAAGCACACGGCTGTGCTCTGCCATGCCTGCGGACACGCGGCCCGCTCCAGAAAAACACAAATAAATCACCGTGCTGGACTTTGAAACAAAACTCTTGTATTTCTGCCTGCATTATCTTCTTAACGTTCACAGTATTAATAAAGACTGCAAATATCTGCTTGTAGCATGTACACAAACCTTAAATATCACAACTAGAAATCAGCAGAAATCAGGCTGAACTAATGGCTCTGTTATGCAAATTGTTCAACTTATCATTTGATTTAATGCTTCTGTAGTTTGTTTTCTTTGGGAAAAGCATAAACACTTTCCAGATTTATTTCATGCTGATTAATACAATAAAAGAATGTTAAAAATTTCAGCAAAAAATGTAATAATAATAATAATAAAAATAAATCTTCCAAACACTCACAGAGGGCAGGCTTACAGTGTATCAAAATAATACAAAGTTAATTCATTTTGATATAACAACATAATATATAGAACAGAAACATTCAAAAATAACAATAGCAGTATCTTCTACTGAGAATTATAATTTTACTTTCTAAAACAGAAGAAAAAAAAAATGAAAACTTGAAACACCAATGCTGCAGGATGCAAACACAAGTTTCATTACTGTTTTTGGATGTTAGTAAAGAAGGACTGCAATTTTAAAACAATAAAATGGTGCTTCACTTAATCATCGTCATCCTTATTATTACTAATATTGTGACAATTAAAACAATTCATTTTTTTATTAACATTAAAGCACTTATAAAATGACTTTACACATATGCATATACATACATACTGCATATACATATCTATAATATCTTGTGTGTATGTATGTATATATATATATATATACACACACTATTTACAGCAGACAAATTTAAAAAAGATTAAATTAGTTCAAAATACACTTGCACAAAGGAAGCCAGACAACTTTGAAGCATGCGTCCCCAGCGCCTTCCCTTTTCATGCCTGCTGCTCTTCGTTCCCTCCGCCTGCTCTGGGTGGTTCTGTTTATTTTAAGCACCTTGAATCAGGCGTCAGTGATGAGCGATGTGCCTAGCCCAACCTGCGACATTTCATTGTGCCGCTGATACGCCTTTCATACGCCGCTCACCGCTGCGCCTGAAACAAAAAGGTGCGCATCCCTGCGCCCCC
>JAODKC010000044.1:23380030-23390160 GCA_026777985.1 Mormyrops attenuatus | reverse complement strand
ACATTAACTGACTCACCATTACGTTGGGTCTTTTTCACCACCTGATTACCTTCCGCTGGCCTCACCGGTGCCGGATATCTAATACACTGTGTCAATGCCGCATGTCGCCGGCCCCATTCAGCCACACGCACCCCCTTGTTCCGCGAGTGCAAGCGGTGATAAATGCAATATTAGCCTTGTCCCTAAATACAGAAAGGATATATTGCCTTCAGAAGAGCCTCTTAGGGACATAAACTACAATGCAGCAATACATCACTGCGCTACCCAGGGAGAACAGGCATATCAGCTCTGTAAGGGAGCCTATTTTATGAGCTCTCTTAATGCCTTATTGTTATATGATTTGAATAAACAGGTTAACAAGGAGGGTGGTCACCGGCGGCAGCTAACAACCGCTTACAATGGCACTAACAGCCGACATGGTGTGTTAAAAAAACAGACAAACAAACCGCACTTCATATGAAGGCTCTGTTCTTCAGGCACACGGTGAGCAGCAGAGTACACCTTCTTTAACGCTGGGATCGTGAGACAAGGTGGCACCATCATGTATCCATTACAGACGCATGTGTGTTACAGGGACGCGGCGCTCGATGCTCAATGCTCGACGGGCTCCCGCCTCGGTAAACAGCAGGCCGCTCCACCTCACATCAGACAAGTGAAATTTGTCAAAGCTATTGATCGTGTGAGTAAATGTTACAGAAATCATTTGTCAACTCCTACCGGAAGACAACATGTCAATGTTTTACTGAAACATAACTGTAAACACAGAAAGGCTGGCATGTACACTACACACTGGGACGACTTCTACAGTATAAGCAGCAAACAAATTTCCTGAATCGTACAAGGTAATTCAGCCAGGCAAAAAATCTTTCTGAGTAATATTACTAGTATGGTAATACTACAGAAGGGATTATTTACTTCATTTATGTCATACTATAGTATACGGGATAATTATATCATTAATGTTAGTAAAGCATAGTATAGTTATATCATAATAACAATACTATAACAGAACAATGCGGAGGCAAAAGTATGTTTTGTTTTTAAAATTATTAGTAATATAATTTTCCCAATAATAGTAATTCATCTTCCTCTTGATCCTATTATTACACAGCAATACATTCAATAAAATCTGACAAACTGCTAACAAAAATGAAGAACAGCAGCTGAATCAGCTTGTTTGGATTTGTTTTCCAGAAATACTCAAAAGCAGAAATGTCACGACCGTTTACTGTTTTCACTCCGGTCCCAGACAGCGAGGCTGACTGCCAGTTAACAAACTGCTGTTTAAGCAATCACCATCCAGCTGAAGGCAGAGCACAAGCACCACGCTCACGTTTAAAAAATAAAAAAGAGGAAAAAAAAAAGTGTGCAGCTCATCCGTGGTGCTGACAGTCCTTAACGGGACCTGCACGCTTAACATGCCTCGTGCATGTGAGGCATTTCATTTTATATCAGACAGCTGTGTGAAGGATACAATGGGAACAATAGGAGGAAAAGACAAAGAAATCTGGAGGTAAAGCAGAAAAAATATATATCTATTGTTATGCCTTAAGCACTTTGATTTATATTTCTATATTGTTTCCCCTCAGCATACGCATACATTTTTAATGAGAGCGATGGGGGATATATATCACGGAATGATAGCTGCTCCCCTATATTCTTGTCCAACTATTTAAAATATAAATCAAACCTCAGTAAGCAGATGACAGGGGAGAGAGGGCCAGCCTAATGCTGAGTGCTATGCAAATGCCTCTTCTCCCCTACATATTTTTTGGTGCATGCCGGGAAAGTCTGGGACGGGGACGGGGGAAGCGGAGGGCCGGCACCCTTAGAGCGAGCCCCGAACAGACACTGGGCCGGCCCGCCAGAGCCGCAGCATATGGTTCCGGGATGAAGCCGCACCACTTGCAGGGGGGCGGGGGGGGGGCCGTTCTGCCGAGGGGTTAACAGTCCCAGGGAGGACGGCAAATCAGCAGCCGCCCAAAGAAGGCCGTCCCACAGGTCCATGCATGCCGAGCGGCCCCCAGCGGAACCCGGCGTCCGCGACCTTCTACACGCCCCATATGGAAGCTGGTGGGAGGGCGGCGGTAAGACGGACGTTCAGCACTACCTCAACACTGGATGCCTGGATAAGGGGCCATATGACGAGGAGCAAGCGCCACAGCATATGTAGAGGCTCAGTACAGGGTGACAGCTACTCGATAAACATCACTCCCCACTTAGGGCGCTTGGGGGGGGCAGGCACTCACACGCAGCACCCACTCTCTCCCGAAATAATATTAAAACGTTGCAGTTCATGTTCACTTTGTGCGCATGAAAGAACGTCACCTACATATACATACACACACGCTTTAGCTATACGTATAAAATGCTAATGTTCTGGGTCTAATAGCCTGTAAATATTATTTTCTTGCCAAACTACACCAGCCAAGCTGAATTAAATAGTTTTAAGATCAAAAGCTTATTTTTGCCTAGTTTTTTAATCAATCGCAGTGATACAGCAGGTCTATTCTGTAACTTCAACAAGCAGCTTTCAATGCTTAACCACTACACCACGTACTGCTTTACCTTTAACTTATAAATTAATTAAAAATACATTGCAGATGCATACCAGAAAAGGCACCAAATACAAAGACAGACAGACAGACACACACACACAGGTTTGTAATTATATCTTTGTGGGGACTTTCCATTCACTCCTGTGGGGCAAACTCTAATCCCAACATGACGACCTTAACCCCTACCCAGCCATAACCTTAGCCATATGTAACCAAACTAAATACGAAACTTTTGGCATTTTTACTTTTGTGATTGCATTCACAGATCTTTATGAAACGAAAAATGCTTCCCACAACGGCCAAAAAAAACATTCCGGGGGACATTTGGTCCCCCTAAAGTAATATAAGCCTAATCCACACACACACACACACACACACACACACACACACACACACACACACACACGATAGCACAGACTGTAGCATCATTTAAACCTGCCAATGATAAAATGTCTGAATTATATTAGTAGGTCCACTGAATCTATTCTTTTCTTTACTGCTTAGCACTCAGATGACTGTCCCAGGCTTAGGCTTTGCTGTCAATCTTGCAGAACATTATGACCTTTACTGCACACTAAGGTCAAAGGTCAAAGTGGATTCCCTTGATTTCTAACATACTGTTGTGGCGTGAGAGAGCCAGGGAAGGACCAGAGAGATTTTTTTAAAATATGTTCAAGCCCCTTCATATCCGTCTATATCCTACTGTTATTCTGCGTGTAACCCCAGTTTTAGTAATGAAAGACAGGAACGAGGCCCTTAAGAAGACGGAGGCGGGGATGCAGTGCTGGCTTCCCCGACGTCATGGTAATTGTACAGGCTACCTGCCATGTAAATAGACGGTCTGCTTTCTGTCCAGGATTACAACACGACGGGTGCACGAGTCAGGTGAGGTCAGAGCAGCCAATCACAGGGCCCAATTGAAGTGTTAAAGTAAATATAGCTGCAGCCCAGCTTGAAAAATACCCCCTCCATTATTTTAGCAATTTTCTCAAGACGTGACTAGAGTGTGAAGAGCCCAGAATTGCTGGGAATGTGCCATCGTATAACCTGCATATATGTGCTCGGTGCTACATGTGAACAGCTCACGAAGCCACGAGAAGCATGGCAGCAGTGATTCTCATAACATGCTTACAGAGCCATGAAACATGGCACATGGGAGCAGCCCGGAGTGTCTTTCATTATATGTCTACAGAGCCATGAAGCACGCCACACGCCAGCATGCTCCTTGTTCCCCGATTAAAAGGAAAATGGCACCTGGTGTAATTTCACTTAAACCCTGAAAATCACTAACAGTGTGAGCAGAAAGAGAGGGAACAGGTGAAAGTAACTAACTGTTAATTGTATCCCCCCCCCAAAAAAAAATTGTGTGTTTGAAGACCACCTGTTGTCTATTATTTTTTACATAGTACTTACTCATAAATCATAACACTGGGTAATTAATCAAGCTGTCAGAGCCGGGAGGGAAGGTCAGGCAGTGGTGTCACAGGTCGATGGCGGGCTGATGGAGGTCAGGGTCACACTGCATTCCTCATTATCAAGTTGGGATGCGAGGAGGCCGAGCAAACAAAAGCGCCAGCAGATGGAGAAGGACGGACGGAAAAAAGGCAGGGGGGAAAGAATGACAAAGAAAGTGAAAGAAGCTGTCAGCTGCCTGCAAATGAAGATAGGGAGCCGCTTCAGAGCGAGGAGGCTGAAGAAAGGGAGACAAAAAGAAAAGAAATAAAAAGAAGAAACTACATGATGTTTCTGCCATACAGAAACAAAACGGGTGACAGAAAAGAAGTGGCAGGACCCCCCCACTCCCCACCGCCCCCCCACCTCACCAACGCAAACATACGCACGCACGCACACACACACACACACACACACACACACACACACACACACACCACAAACGAGAATGTTAAGAGTCAGCTGTAGCAGATAGGATTGTTATCTGCCATCTCAGACTGAAATTATGAAGCACGGAGCTGGATCTCCCTGGATCTGTGTCACCTCTCCAAACACCAAGGAGGAGAGATTGTAAAGACAGAAAAGACAGTTGTGTTACACACTCGGAGGGGAAATATAGATCAGATGAACAGTGATTAAACTGACAGCCATTTTCAGATGGATAGCTGAAACAGCAGAACAAATATTTATCTCAAATATTCCTCTGTCAGAAAAGTGACTCGGAAAATATGGCATAAAACAAAGGGAGATGTAGTGCCTGTGATACGGTTTATAAGCAGTGCTATGCTGCTTCTTCTTGCTACATTTGATCCAGCTTCACCACGTACTGAATAAACAATTTTAGCCGGTAAAGTCATCTCTCTTCTGCACGCCCTCACGATGTTATACAGAGAGCAGCAAGCAGAAAACAGGCCGCATGCATTTATATCCACTCCTCAAATGGTGAGCATATCTGTCACTCCTTGGCATTACCTGTGCAGAATGGAGGCAGAGCAGAGGAGCTGCACCAGGTTTACATGAATGATATCAGCTTAAGACTGAACAGCCAAAGGGAAAATGAAGAGCAAGCAAATTTATCATAAAGAATGGAGAGGAAAAAAATGTAAGAAACGAAACCGCCGTGCTACACACATTACTGTCCACGTTCTTAACAAGTTTATTCTTGCCAGATAGCGGATTCTATCAAAGCCTCGCTCTGGAATAAGGTACAAAATTAGCTGTCACCATTTCCTCAAAATCTTTGTTAATTCCATTTCCAGCATGCTGATTTATCAACACATGCATCAATGTCATTCCCTTAGTTACTGAGGCACACTATTGGGAAGAAGATATAATTAAAATATTTTGATTCTAAAAAGGCGAAATTGTTCTCCTAGCCTTTTCCCAAGTCCCTCAGGAGACTGTAACACGTTTAGCAGGCGAGCAGATAGTCACATCTCCAGCCATTGCATTCTTGGTCAGTGGATGGCAATCTATTTAATGCCACTGATATCGCTGTTTAGCATTTAGTACCCGAGACGCAGAAATAACCTATTAAATGGCCCTTTAACTCATTGGACAGCAGTGAACTTCAATCAGCTGTTAATGGAAAGCTCACCGAAATTCGCGCTACTAATAACTGTAAGTACTGCCGCGTTTATTCTGAACAAAGGTCCCCCTACCCCGGAAACAAGGAAATATTAACAAATCCAACACCCTGTTTTTGCTCCTGGCTACCAAACACGAATTTCTGGACCAGTGTTTCCCATGACTCACAGCAGTGAGGACAGCGGTGGCCAAATGACACGGATTCTGACAGTTTGGGTTGTTCACATAGTAAAAAAAAAATTATAATAAAAGAATGAATGCGAAAGATATTCTGAATAAATATATCCTGTGTTTTACTCCCACTTCTCTAGGAGTGGGCCCTCGATGGTGCTGGTGTGTGCCTGTATGCGCGTGTGTCTGTCATCAGTGTCTCTGTGAGGGCTGCTCACACAGGGCTTTGCTCTGTCGGCTGGAGGTCCATGGGAAGACTTGTCACCTTCCCTCTGAGACCCTTGTGGTCCCCTCTCACTAACAGGTATCTTTCCAGCTCCACGGAGAGCTGCATATGGGAAGGAAAAACAACCCTAGAGGGTGGCAAGGATGAGGGACCAGACTACAAAAAGTAAGACAAAGATTACTGCCATTTATTGATTCTTTGTCCCACAAAGGGCACCCCGCTCACAATTCAAAAATCAACCGCCACATCAAAATCAGCCCATCTCTGACAAATAGAACCAGGCAATGAACAGATGCAATAGTGGCCCTTTTGAGTGTGCGTGTGTTCGTGTTCGTGTCTTCACATTTCCTGGTTGTTAATGATGCACTGTTATGACGTGAGGGGGCCACGTGGTAGGGCTGGCTGCATTCAGGATCTGAGTGACTCACAATCTGCATGCTATTTAAATGGAAGACGGCCTCTCAGCAGCCCCGTGCCAGATTCGAAGGCAGTGCAATTACAACACACCCTGCCAAGAGAGCTAAAGGACATGCTTTAGAGGCCCGCAGACTCAGCCCGCAGATGGCTGACACGCTGACACCAGGGCACGGCGAGCGCCCAGCGCACTGATGAAACTCCATATATCCACGCAAACCCTTCACTGCATTTCTCATATGCACCGCATGCCATGTGACGGCATGGCGCTTCCTACAGCGCGAGAGGGGAGAATAACGAATTTTAGCACATCAGATCCCACACAGACTCACCCCAATTAAGACCTGTCAATTATTACATGGCCAACATACATTTTTAAGAAGCTGTCACGGGCCGCATCTCACAGGTAATGCACCGATTTCACGGCGCAAACTTACAGGGCTGTTAACAGCATCACGAGGATACATATACGTCATAAAACATGATGCAAACAATCATTTGGCGAAAATGGCTGGAACAAAGCATCCACATGCTAGCTACGCATCCGTGTCGCTAACAAACCTCAGCCAAGTGCATTCGTGCGCCTCATTAAGAGCTCAAAATCGCCTCACTTTCCGACATATTCGTCTGGCCTAAATAAACAAATGCGCGGAGGCAGGGGCGGCAGCGGCACTCGGGGGCGCTCTAATTAATTTGGAAGGCCAGGCCTTGCGAGGCCGAGGCCACCGCGTGTCTCGGGAGGGCGGCCTCAGATCACAGCACGGTGACTAGAAATGTCAAGAATGTGAAGAGGCGGCTTTAGCCCGAAAGGACAGGACTTTAAGTGCATATTGCAGGCTAACACCGGGCCGCTTATTCCCCTCTTCATTAGCGAGAAAATGGACCCTCGTAAATGCTTGTTAAGATCCCTACCTACACTCCCTCAGTTAATGTGAGTGATCCATTTGTGTCCATTTCTGGCTGACAACGCTTACTGCAAGATTAATTGTCCCGTGTCAAACTGCAGCAACCCTTGTCCCTTTCTCATTTCCTTTTTTCTTCACTGCAGAAGTAATAATGGGCCCAGTCTTTTGTTGTAACAGTGTGATTAGGGAAAAGGCAGGAAAAAAACACTGCCCTTCACAACTTCATACAAGTGTAGATTTTGGATTATAAATTTAAATCACTTGGCTACATGAAATAGGGTTATTAATTAATCTTCATAACATACCAGCATATAATGAATAGCTTATTAATATTTCCAGTTTTTTAAACCATCTTTATCTTCTTGCACGCAGTTGCACACAGAAATACTTGCACAGTCCACGCAGGACATGATCATCCATTTAACCCCCAAGGCCATCACTCCGCACGCCGGAGTGACTAAGTGAAGTACATGCTTGAAACCCTCACCACTGATAATTGCCGCTCGTCACCTAACTAGTCCAAGGAGTTTCTGCTGGAAAACTCCTCCTGCTGTTTGACTGGGGCGGGGAACACGAAGAGGAAGGGTGGGGGGGTGGTGGGGCGGGAGGGGCAGCTCTGGCAACAATAAATACCACAGTGTTCAGATGGGAAAACTGGACGCGGGAGCAGTGACCGAACAAAACCGGGGAACGCCGGGGTGTTACGCGGCACGTACGGAGAGTGTGAGCAATCTTGCGCGGCCCAGTGGAGGCCTGAAAGAAAGAGGGACGGCAGGCAAGGAGCGGCATCTCATTAAATCCCTCAATTGTCTAATTGTCTTGAGTGAGCCTCAGAATGACTTGTATATTATACTCATTGCAATTAATGAAACAAAGGACCTAAACCACCCAAGCATAGGGAAGCGTTCAGCCGGCGCAAGAAAGAAGCAAAATTATATTCTGGGACTGGCCAGATGTCATGGGGGGTGATATGTACGTGCTCATTTGAGCCACACCTTTGTACTGGACCTGTCTGTTTACTGCACTACAGCTAAGCACTCTGAAGGTCTATTCACTCGCGGATCCATTCAAAAGTACTGAAGCACCCCTTAAGCCCACTTAACTACCATTTTCACACACTCTCTCAGCTTTCCTTTTTGTCCTTGCCTCCATTACATCAAACACAGGAACAAAGCAGGAGAAGAGAAACTCTGGGGCTCAGAATAGACCCATCACAAATATTAATTTGAAAAGGTGTTGAAGTGTAGAATCTACTTTTATGCACAAGGACAACTTGCAGTGTTCTGGGAGATTCTCTTGGTCGCAATAAGCTTGGTTTTCAGTGAGAGGCAGAAGCAGAAAGAGCCCAAAGCGCAATTATCCATAAGGAATAGCTTCAGGTTCACGAGTGTTAAAGAGCCGACAAAGGCCATGAAAGGGCTCCTATATGTGATGCTGCATTCACTCTACAGATCTATTAGAGGCAAACCCCAGTGCGTGTATGTGCACTCCCGCGTACACACACAAGCCACCAAAAACCATTCACTGAATTCAGCCAATCCCACATTATGGAGAAATAATGGACATTTCGTTTAAAACATGCTTGTTAATTACTCCTTTACGGCATCTTCTGTCCAACGACTGCAATTTTCTTCCTGGCTTGGGGAATCAGGAAACATGCTTTCCTTTCTAGAACAGAGTGGAAATATTACATTTCTTAAGTTTTGCTTCCGTAATGTAAAATACAGTTTTTTATTAAGCTGCAATAGTTAAGGGGAAAAAAGGAAAAAAGAAAAGATTTTGTTGGGTAGAAACTTAAGGGTTGGTGTTTAGCAAAAAAAAAATAAAAAATCAAACATCCAGAAGTAACACCTCTACACACTTGAGGTCTTTATCCTATGCAGCATTAGCTGCTGGCATGCAGCTTGTTAAATCATATAAACATAATGTGCATCTAAGTACAAAATACCATGCAGGTTCTCCTAAATCCTGTGCGGTTGATCCTATGGGTTTTGGCTAGAGCCTTAGTGAGATATCAGTAACGCCTGCAAATATCAGAACACACACCAGTGAAAATAACAGTGAAGCACAGTAGCAAACAGGAACCCTCTGGTGAAACTGGTACAGCTGAGGTTAAAAAACGGGGTTTCAAATTGCATTCAGTTGCTTATAGTTTACAAAGTATTCCCATTTCATGGAAATAATCTGTGAACCATTCCCAGCGGGGCACAAAACCAGCCTACAGTTCAGATCTCGTGACACAGCACTTATTAAATTGAAATACTACTTTTGTCTCGCGCTCGGCCCGCCCGCAAACGCAAGCCCAACCACCCACCTTCTTGCTCAGCGCAATCACAGCCCTCTCCCTGCACCACGCCAGGCATAAAACAAAACGCACCCCCTGCACGCACACGCCTCCCATGGCTCACTAACCCAAGTGAACCTGCCTTCTTTTTTTTCCCTCCCCGACTCTCACTTTCCATCTTGATTAAAAAAAAATACTGCCGTAAGAGCTCATTTTAATCTAAAGCAAAGCTGATTCGTAGGTGCTCCTGGGGGGGGCTCCAATTTTATCAGGAACATAACTGCCACTGCCAAGATCAAAACCCTCTCAGCACGCCGGCAACTTCATGGGCCAGGGACACTCAATGGGTAGCGGCCTCCAAGCCGGCTTTCTGATGAAACACAAAACAGCCAGCAGGAATCTATATCGTATTCAGGCCTGATGAAAATCCCCCCCCCCCCCCCCGGGCCGGGGGCCGGCCCCCGGGCCCCCGGCCCCCCCCCCCCGGGCGGGGGAGGGGGGGGCCCCGGCCGGGGGGGGGGGGGGGGGGGGCG
>JAODKC010000044.1:23367692-23378542 GCA_026777985.1 Mormyrops attenuatus | reverse complement strand
GGGGGTGGGGTACGGCGAGAAGAGAGGGAGCCAAAGTAAATGACTATGGACATAGTCAGGCCCAGCCCAAGTCCTAATGAATAAAAATGAAGATCTTGTCAAATGATGAAGTGACAGGTTAATTTGCAGCCCTGTGATTCTGTGTGAACAAGCAGAGAAAAAGGGAGGGAGGGAGAAAAAGAGTGAGAGGGAGCGAGAGAGAGAGAGAGAGAGAGAGAGAGAGAGAGAGAGGAGCTCAGCTGCTGCTATCTGAAAGAAGGCTGCCACCTATCTGCCCAAACACGTACAGCCTCCCTCCTGATAAAAGCATGGAAATCCCGCCACAGTTCCACATATTTAAAAATGCTATGGAAAATAATTTTAAAAATCAGAGGAGTGGAATTGATGATAAAAGTGCATGGGAGATTAGATGCAGACAGTTGCATTTGGAAGCAAAAACATGAATTCCAACAAAGGGCTGCGGTATCAAACAGCGAATGGAAGCCTGAAGCTACCGTCTGCTCTCTTGCCAGGTTGCTCTGCTTTAATTCGGCTGCCCCCTGGTTCTCAGCGCTGACATTCAGATCTGCACGGCCACAAGAGATAATTATTCCAACCTTCAGGCCACCAGAAGCACAGTTTTGATCATGGATATTGAGAAGCATGATTATTTGTTTTTCTTTCCCTGTCTCGACCCCCCCCCCCCCACCCCCAACGCTTACACGTGCGAGCACACACCTCTCCATTTCCTAAGGCAATCTCGTCAACACCAACACAAGGACAGAGGATAACAGATTCCATTCAGTGATCAAGCAGAACAGGGTGCTGAACCCTGGGGAAGAAAGCTTTGCTCGTTAGATGCGTTTCTGGGAGATGTATGCACATCCAAAGTTCAAATGCATCCGTCAGCTACTTTTTCAATCAGTGTTCTTGGTCTTAGCCTGCAAAGGTATTGCCTGAAAAATATCCCAATACCACCTTGGAGTATATTCAGAGGGCTTTAACTATATGAAAAAGAAAGGAAAAAAAGAAACACAGATCTCCTGCAAAATGCATATGACTGCAATTCTGTCACAACATCCAAAATAAGCAAGTACTCAGGTAAATAAATGTATGGCCAAAAAAAAAGGAAATAAAAAGCAAAGAACGGTACAGAAAATACGGTACATGAAAAAAAAACTGATAGATACAGGAAGAAGTTGTAACTAGAAACTAGGGATGGCAAATCTCTATGTACTCTAAAGGGCAGAGCTAAGGGGCACAGTGTCAGGCTTGTTGGGATGGACATGGGACAGGGCAGCGGGGGTAGTGGGGGCAGCCGGGCAGCAGCCTCTCTGATCTGACTGCCCCCGCAAGCGGCCCTCTCTGCTAATTGAGAAGTCACTGGATGTTCCCATCACCTCCGCGCCTTCGACAATGGGGGATTTTTGATGCATTAGGGTTAATCTGGTTGACAACACACAGGGAAGCAAAGTCTTTCAAATGGTGTGCTCGCACAGATACCAAAGCAAACACTTTTTAATCGCCTCACAAGGTCTAATCCAAACACTGGAAGCAGATGTATGCTTTTTTCTTTTTTTGATGTATTACCATTTGAATAATCGCCTGTAAAACTGTAACCTGGACCCTAAAGCAGGAATATTTGATGGGAAAACTACAGCATTAAACACAAGCATGCATGACAGCATAATAAAGGTACTCAATCAGGAAAAAAAAATTATAACATGCATGGCAGAAGCTCCAAAGCAGGTAAAGGAGTTCAGGCCAAAAAAACACAGAAATACTAAGTATTTCCGGGTGAACTGTGCACAGATTTACTATATCCAACACCTTTTTGTCCCACCTAGACGTGTCTGTAGGGGAGCCATTTCATTCTCTTCAAGGATAAAAGACACTACATTGCTTTGAATATTATCTTTCTAAGGACTTCATTTTCTTTAAACTGTGGCTGGAATGATATAAAAGAGCAGAATGAAAATAAAACAGGTCGATCGTACTGTTTATAAAAAGTCGTGTTTAAAACAAATGATAAAAATCACAATAATTACGGTGAGCACCGAAGGCTGAGTCTAACTTGGCAGATGCAGAGAAAAAGGCCAAGGTCATGCTGGGGCCCAGCAGCAGAGCAGGGCAAGGCGAGAGGAAGCGTTTGGGGGTGCAGATAGGCCGGGTGGGAGCTGCGCAGTGTCTGCTGTCGGCGCCCATGAGAAACATTTCAACATCCCTGATTACAGCGGCTCTGGACGGCCTCACGGCCAGTTGGCCGCTTCCAGATACGGACAGACAATTCCAGCGTGCGGCACCCTTATCGCCGGCCGCATTCTGCTGCTGGGAGAACTCACTGCTCCGCTCGCCTCTTTTCTTTTTTAATCTGCTGAGGAGTTCAACCAGGAGTCACTGGGCCATCTTTATTTTTCCATGTAAAGGGGGCAGCGGCGGTGCTGCAGAGGAGGGAATTAAAGGGAAAGGTGAGGACTGCAGCGTCCAGTGGCGCTGAGACAGGGGTGGGGTGGGGGCTCCCAAGCACCCAGGGTCAACAAACACACACACACACACACACACACACACACACACACACACACACACACACAGACAAACACAAACAAACACAGCATAGATGCACACATAATGAGAGAAGGCTTAAGTATATTCATTAGAGCTCTTACAGATGTACATAATTAATGTATTTAATAATATTTCTTTCAAAAACATGCTGCAACTGGAGGACAGGAGGGCAGGATGAGAAATCTGTTATGTGGGTTACAGCAGGCGTCCGGTGCCGCTCCTGAATTTCAAACAAAACAAGACAGCTGAGCTGAAATCAGCCTGGCATGGGAGACTAATGAGCTCCTTGTTAAAGGATATTAATGTGAAATCTTAACTAACGGCATGCCCACAGCAAGAAGGGCAGCATGGGAAAGAGGCAGGGAGAGAGGCTGTAAGACGGCAAAGAGCAGGAAAGACGACAGAAAAAGGTCTGCAATTGCTAAAGAAAAGGTATGGCTCCCAGCCCGACTCGTCATCCGTCTCCACAACTGACTCCCCACCCGACTCTCGGTGCAGCTCCTTGCCTGATTCCCAGCCCAACTCACCACCTCTCTGCTCGGCTCCTGGGCTGACTCTCGGTCTAACTTCCCACCCGACTCCAGGCCCAACTTCCCACCTGAGTCCCTGCCCAACTCCACGGCCCAGCTTTCTGCCCGACACCCAACCTGTCTCCCCACCTGTCTCCAAGCCGACTCCCAGCCCGTCTTCCCACCCGACTACCCACCTGTTTCCCCACCTGACTCCCAGCCCGTCTCCCCACCAGACTCCCAGCCCGTCTCCCCACCCGAATACCCGCTCATCTCCCCACCCGACTCCCAGCCCAGCTCCCCTCCCTTTCTGCATTGTCTCCCCTTTTCTGGTAGAGGCTCTTTAATTCCGTGAATATTCGTCTCCGCAGCCTTTGATCTGCCTGGTGCTCAGCTGCGCGCGCAAGCTCATGGTTCTGGGTGGCCTCCCATCAGGCCCCGCTGATCACAGCCTCTCGCTATTGGTTGCCTTCCAGGGATTCACATCAGCTGTGCTCTTACACGCATCTGACAGCTTTATTAGGCCGCTCAGGCCATGGCTCCCGAGCATCACAAGCCTTGCACAAACAACACTCCCTCTGTTTGCAGGCGGCCATTCTGCCCATTCAAATGCTCACTTGTTACACTCAATCAGGTGCCAAATTAAGGACAATTTCACATTATACAGATATCCAGCACATGTTTATTATTTAAATTTTTTTGTCTAGAGCAGACTGACTTCCACATGTACATTTCTTTACTTCTGAAGATTAATTAATGATTACGTAGGATGCTCTAGCAATAGCCCAGGGAAAGGAAGCCAAGTTAACTGCCATATAACCAGCAAATATCTATGAGGCCCTCTCGCTTCTCACACTTAATCGTGCTCACTTGTTTGTTCCCTCCTCCATAGGGTGCCGGTCAACACCCCCACACATATTCAGAGTGCCCCCTCCCCCCAAAGCCCCCCGAGCCTGAAGAAAACGCGAATGAGCAATGCATGCGTCACGCGCCACGACACTTTCCAGCCAAAACAAAAGCCAGTGTTAATGTTCACTATGCTCCGCATTAATCCTTCCTGATCAAAATGTTAATTAAATTTTAAGTAGCGGGTTTAAGAGATTTGGGACGAGGGGGTGGCTGAGGGGGGTGGGGACAGGCAGAGACCGAGCAGTGTTCCACATGTTTGGTGTATTTTCGTTGGCAAACGAGAAGCGTAGGTATTACAGCATGCAAAAGACAGACTGATGGCACAGACACTCACTAATACTCCCGTAAGACGCTTTTACCTTTCATAACACAGGCTACACGGAGATCAGTACTTAATAGACTATTTTAATCTTCCTCCATAACTAACCCTTCCACTATAATCCTGACCAGAAAAAAACTACTAATGGACAAAAAAAAATCACCACTGTCTTTGGTTTTAAAACATATATACATACAAACATACATATATATGTTTAGTGTAGTTGTTTAACACTTTTCCTAGTCCTGTTTTGAAAATCACTTCTGTTCGACGGGACTGCCTAATTACACAGGGCAAATGAAAATGCTTGTGTACTATTCTGCTCTATTAAACTTCTGGGGAGTGTTCATTTCTATGCTTAAATCAAAGCGTTTTTGTCTTTGATTTTAAAAGCCCTGAGTAGCCTTGTTAGTACAAGATCAAAGTACTAAAGGAAAGAAAAAAATTAAATACAGTGATAGCATAAATATAGCATTTCAACAATCACTGCTAACAACCTTACAATGCACATTTACAATCTCGTGTTTTATTTAACACTGGGATGAGATTTTTTGAAATACAAATGCAACATAATTTAAACTGGAATCAGAATTAAAATTTGATCATTTAGACTTCTCTGGAATTTTTTAAAGAAACATGTTCGCCCAGAGGCCCTTTCTGCTGCAGCAGGATGAGTGATAAATCTACAGGCTGCAACGATACGGCCAGTTACATGGAGAACGGGAAGAAGCCAGCTTATGATTCCTATACTTCCAGTCCCTAAAGCACTTGTCAGTTCCTGCTTGAGAGTGCTAGAAACCAGCTGTGGTCACAGTTTTGGATATTAAACGGCTGTCCGTAAAAACGAAACAGGAGGAGCGTCTAGCACACGGCGCCTCGCCCAGGCTCCAAACTTCTGACAGGCCGCTTCATGGCTCACCGCAGCAGCCTTGTGGGAAAGCATGGTCTCTCACTGCGCGCGGCTACCGCCGAGTAGCGCGTGACGCCTGACGAGCCACGCACTCATTCGACAGGACACGAGGAATGTGGGGGGAGCAGGATCTAATGGATCTCAAAGTACGGCCGTGAGAGGAAGCAAGCGGCTGTCGCTGGGAGTTAAAAACAAGCAGAGCGAAAGCTACTAAAAAAGAGCCAAAGATTTGCAAAGATCATTGTGGTGTTACCAATATGCTGAACATTTGGGGATACATAAGAGGCATTACGAAGAATGCAACTGGAATGAGCCACGATTGTTATTGCTGAGTAATGTGGAAATGCCGCTTGCTGACAGACATAGAAAGAAGCTTGCACGCATGGTACTTCCTGTGACAACCCCTCACTGCTGAGGTGTTGTTTAGGAAAAGTATGTTTTTTTTTTAAAAGGACAGCTTGTAGACTGCAGCTGTTTATAAAGTGGGCTTAGAGGTGGTTGAAAAGCCCCACAGAGGAACCCGCCTTTGCCAGAGGCCTGCTGAGCTGCCTTCCCACAAGGCACCTCTGTGGCACGCAGCTCAGTGGGTGCCGAGTCACAGGGCTGATCGGCGCACTGCCTCCACGGGAAGGCGTGTGGAGCAGGCTGCTGTTACTGGGGGCGACGCTCACGGTGGCCCCTCTATCAGACGAACGGTAGAGGTGGGCGTGCGTGCGTGCGTGTGGCACTGTAATTAAGCACACCGCAGAAGAATGTTTTCACAGATCACCACAGGATTGACCGAACTGACTGCTCTTCATTAGACAGTACTGGTAATTATGTGATGTTTTGCATGAGCATAAAGGGGTTCTTTAAAAATGCCACACAGAGAAAATGGCCAGGTACAGCTCTCCGAGATCGCCTGGAGCACACCGGCCTGAAACGGGGTGCCTTTATCAGGTCTTCTGCGAATTATCAGGTAAGCCTTAATGACCCAGTTTCCTATCGGTGAGCTGAAAAATGGCCAGGTACACAGTGAATCATCTCAAATGCATCGGGGAATTCTGCCACAAAGAAAGTGAAAGTTAGGTCAAACAAAAAGCGCTGCCAGGTCCTTCTTATTCAATTATTCAAGAATGACAGTGTATTGCGGCATGACTATCACTCGGCGAGATTTCTGACGCCTGTCATGTCACCACAGAGGAAGGTAGGAGAATGAGACGGCGGTTGGGAGGGATCCAGAGAGGCACTGGAGTTAATCATCTCCCCGGGACAGGCAGAGTCCAGCATCAGATCTTGCTCCAGTTGAGGGCTCAGCCCTGACCCAGTTCAGCAGCTGGTGTGGGGACTTCAGGGCCCAGGGGATGGCCAGGGACCTGCCTGCTAGTCGCAAGTGTGCACATGACCTGCCGCCATGTCCACACCACCATCTTCTGACTGGCCAATTTGCTCCACAACTCAATGGAAAAGATGCCCCAGCCGAAAGGCCCAGTGGGGGCAGGTCTCCCAATTAACCAGGGTAATGTGAGCAGCTTCTCATGCCACGGGCTTCACGCCCATTTTGGGGGTTACGAAATGCTCCCTGTGTCCTTCATCAGGGGAGAAAAACAGAGTATGATCACTTCTCCTCTTCGGAATCCTGTATACTGTCAGCTGGGGTCTGTAGCAAGTTTAAAACCTTGGTACTGGAACAAAAGCGTTGCCAAGGGAACGGTGCTGTCTTAACTAAAGAAATTCATCCAAACTTACACTCTATCAAGGTCACTGTGACCCACACCACTGGGACACCCGACTGCCCCCCAGCAAAGAGCTGGAAATCGCAATCTCGTCTCCTTCTTGGCCATAACCTCTCAGAGGTGGCACCAGATAGATAATACTTCACTGAGGTTCAAAGGTAACCTCCTAAAAATGCACTTCAGCCCAGGCACTCCTTATCAGATCATAACCCAGATTATGCTTATTACTGTGCTACATATACACTTGAACATCACCAAATAGATCTATAAAGGGACATTACTCTGTAGGTGATGAATGCTGTTACACCTCTTATTATTTATTGTGCCAGTATGGGCCTGACTTGTCAATTGCTTTCAGTAAAATCTCTGGGTAAATAACTATGAATGCAGATGTGGAATATTTTGACATTTGCACACACTTATATGAGAAGAGAATTCTTTTAACCCACATCGCTGGCAAACCCATTCCAGAGAAATAAATCCAGAGCGTACCACTGAGCCAAGCAGCAATTAACAGAGGTTAAATACAGGACGGACAGCTTCCCATTTTCATAGACAGGGGAGGGCTTCTTTTTTAGGTCGCCTGGAATTGGAGATAAAGGCACTGTGTGTTCTGTGATGTTTTTTAATACAAGGATTGAACTCCTGAGGGACTGAACGGAACAGCAGATGATACTTTTATAGAGAGACTCTTCAGGTACCGAAAAAAACCACTAGTGAACTGGTAGTGCACATATCAAATCTGAAATTACCAACTGTGGTAACCAATGTAACAAGCACAAATTCCATCAAAAGGACTCTTCGATTAAAAAGCATAATTCCTGGGCACGACGAGTTTTAGATTAGGAATCCTTGACAAATGTAAATGAGCTGCTTTAACAAAAAGTGAAAATGATAATAGTAAGGCGAGGGCAATTTTATTCCATGAGGTAATAGCTGGTGCAGGAACATGACCCAGAAAGTGAAAGCACAGCCAGGGTGGCTGTGGTTTTCTGTCCCCTGAACGAAGTGCTTCATACTTCCTTCAGACTCCGCAGTCAGGAGCTAATTAAGGCATTTAAAATAACATCGCAGAAACCTATATGCACTGTAGCAGCGTGCATGTGCGATGCAGCTATGCCTGTAGAGGCGCACGGCCAACTTCAAAAACCGTGCAGAGCTGCAGGATTTTAATGTGACGAAAAACAGGGGGAAAAAACAACAAACTCTCACAAACAAATTCCCTTGGACAACAAGGTTAAGCGTCTTCTCTCTGCTGTTGGTAATCTGATGATAGTGGCAGATGTGAGGGTGATCAGTGTGTTTCCTTCATGAATTTTGGACTGCGTCGTATTAAGTGTACATGCGCAGTCAGATCACAGTGTCTGCATGATGGTGCCCTGAACAGGGCTACAACACCCCTCACACACATTAATCCAGGTCTGATAGAGCTAACTTTGGGCTCCATACACTGAAATTATACAACTTCATCACCCGTCCCAGCACTTCCCCATTACAGGCATTTAATGAGGAGCTACTGCTGAAAAAGGAATTAATTTAATAAAATGGTTTTCCATGGTTTGGAAATAAAAATGTAATAACTATTCAATGGTGAGGGACTGCTGATTTATTCCAACAATCTTTTATTAATATACTTAATGCTGATGTATAATGTAACAGAGTATGATCAGAGCAGCAAATGGGAAAAAAAATTAAACCAGCATGTCCGTTTTAAACTTATAACCTTTCGGTGGTCAAGAAAAGTGATTTCTGCATTCTCTTCCACCACTCATAGCACTGCTATGCACCGTAAACATTTTAGATGACTGTTTTTTAAAGTTTTATATGATATATATTGTTGTATACACACACAAAGAGATGAGTTTATTACACCTGTTGTTTTTTCTTCAGTATGACAGTTTGTCCGTGTGCAATGCGAGTATATTCAGTCCTGAGGGTTTAACAAAATGCCCAAACAAGCGGTGGCGTGCAGCTTTCCTGTCATACATGCATTCCTGAGATCATCTAAAGAAAATTTACAAAGTGGCCACACAGAGGATTTTTCCAGTGCAGGTAGGTAGACCCGGTGCATAAAATTATGATGAATGGAGTGATCCCAAAGATTCACTACACAGATGCACCAACAGAAAGAATCAGAACCTAAGCATTTGGTAAAGGAATATCATTATTCAAAATCAATGCTTTCATTTAAAAACGATGGGATTCTTCACATAAAGGAAAACCACATGAATCCAGGTCACTTGCAAAGCACAGATTTTAGAAAATACGTGGACAATGTACTATGAATGGTACAGTACAATGTATATATATATATGTGTGTGTGTGTGTGTGTGTGTGTGTGTGTGTGTGTGTGTGTGTGTGTGTGTGTGTGTGTGTGTGTGTGATTCCTTCCGCTTGATCACATGTACATTTTTCTAGTTGTATGATTGGTCAATTGTTTTACTTGTGTGGAGCATGTATTCCTATTGGCTGATCCCAGCCCTCTTCTACACTTAGATTAGTTACCCTTCCAGGGGTAGTGTTTCTACAGTTTTTATGCTAGTTTGAGGAAACTGTGTAGCTAATGTGTTTTCCTCTTTTATGCTAAGGTGTATGTGAAATGAAATTTCCCATTCTGTGCTATAGACACCATCCTGTACATTGCTATTTATTCCACACAGATGGTAGTGCATTTTGTTTAATTATGTCCTTTATTGTAAAAGTTAGCTGCCAGTCTGTTAGCATGCATATGAAATAAAATTTCCCATTACATGCTGCAGACAGCAACCTATACATTGCCATTTATTCCAGGTTAATAAATGGCTGAAACAGCTTCATGTTTCACAAAGTTTGTTGAAAACTGTTTGGAGGAACTTGTATACAGTATGCATTCATATGGACGCTAGGGTCACAGGCTGCTTGTTTGTTAACAGAGTGCTCATCTCTCAGGCAGATTAAATCCTGTTAAGCCACACAGACTGACTTGTGGGGACTTTCCATGGCTTCTACTTGTGCAGGGACTTGAAATGAGCCATCGGTAGCTGATGGGTAGAGAGCACTAAGCCCTCTTATGTGAAGGCTAATGGCGTCTTCAGCTGAGAACTGCAGGTTTGTTTCTGTACATCTTGCCATAGCCAGCAGGCTGGTACAAAGAGTATAGATGGGACACGATATTTCACTTCTCTTGGGGACCACAAAGCACCTGCAGGCAGCAACTCAGCTCAGTTCATTATATTTCATATTACACATATACTGCATAATATCAAAGGCTGGATCCATGAAACCTGTCTGACGCAGCAGTGATTCCTACAGGTATAAAACAAGTTACTCACTATATTAATAGTGCACTTGTCCTTTTTAAAACACACAGAGAGTGGAGCAAGAACATAGTTCTTTTTTTAATGCATGTTCTGCACTGTCTTGGAACCCTCTGCGGTCCTGGGTGACCTGAATTTGGCCCAGCTCTTCAAAGGGCCTGGGCACCTAGCACGTCCCTCTCTACTGGGAGCAGGGAGCTGGACCTTAAGGGTAGGTAAGGTTGCAGATGCATTTGGGAGGTTAATCCCCCCTGTTGCTCTGGCTCTTAACGGCTGGCACCACAGAGCTCACAGGAGGACGCTGAGGGCTTGAATGTGAGCAACTGGGCCTTTCTAGGTCAGATCCCGAGACACTGCGCCACTGGCAACAGACACCAGGGCTGATTAAAAAAAAAAAGACACAGCAACACCCAGGAAGAGAATGACTCGCTGCACAACACAGGACAGCGCTGTCACATGAACCGGAGCCTTCATGCCCCCGCAGTTACCCGCCTGCTGCTCAGGCTGCCTGTGTTGCTCTACGAATGATCTGAACCCACCTTTATTTCCCGTTGAAATACATACTTTTCCCTGTAGAGAGATCAGCTTTTGCACTTCAAAGACAGATGTGGCACACGAGAGAGAGAGAGGGAGAGAGAGAGGGAGGGA
>JAODKC010000044.1:23352344-23367623 GCA_026777985.1 Mormyrops attenuatus | reverse complement strand
TCTCTACACCCAACAAAAGTACCATTCAGCATTTCTCACAACGCCCTGTCACACCGTTCATCCTCTAGATGTTAAAAATGAATCAACACCAAACAACAATTCACAGACCAAGTAACAATGAAGGTAAACATCTGCCTGGGAGGGCAGCTGTCCACCAGGTCCCCCCCCCACACAGCTACCCTGTGTAGCTAGGAGATCCCCCCAAACCCCCCAAACAAAAGCAGGGCATTACAGTGGGCACTAATGAAGAAGGTGCACCGCAAAGTGACCGGCCCGTCAGTCAGCAGACGCAGCAGATAGAGTCCAGACAGGATGTTAAATTAAACATGGGCTGCACAAACCCCTGCAGCGTCACCACGGAGATGCCTTTCGGGGAGTACAGCAGCACAGCGCATCAGTAGCACTACGGTGCATCAGCAGCAGCAGCGCATGGCACAAACGGGGAGCACCACGCTGGGTGGCGGGATCCCCAAAGCGCCCTGTCGTCTATTAACATCAGCTCCTTACAGACAGCGCCTACCCCCGCATGCTGGGCTCAGCACACAGGCAGAAAAACTCACTCTTACCTGACAGTAGTGTTGTAGTACTCGAGACCAGTCTTGGTCTCATCTCGGAATCGACTTTATTTTGACTTGGTGTTGTCTCGGATATAGAAGACTTGAGGCTTTATTTCAAGACTAGTCAAGATCACTAATCAAAACACCTCAATATTTAACACAACAGCTTAATATTCATACGTTAAGCCTTAGAACCCGACAAGCACAAAATGCATTAATTTTCGTACCCATTAACCTCAAGCTCGTAACTTTGGATAGGTATAACCTACGTACATGAATTGCGTATCACTGCAATTGAGAGAACTTACTCAATCTGGTCATCCAAGTTGCAGTGTTGTGCGCTAAAATATTCCATGCAGAGTAATCCTGTCTGTAATGAGGCATATAGTTTATACATTTTCCATGAAAAGCATCCCTAATAATCCAGAAACATTGACATTATTCACGTTAGATGGAAAATAAGGCACATATTCGCTTGCACAATGATCCACACACTACCCTTTTGAGAAAAAAATATCGATAACACTTTACCTAAAGCAGTCACTATATCGCATTACCTATATCTTCATAATGCATTATAATACAATTATAAAGTATTAACACTGCTATGACTATTCATCAAAAGGCATTATAGTCATGTGTATTATGCATTATGAATGCTCTATGAAGGTCTTTTTATATATATATAAAAAAAACGTCCATGGTTCAAAATATACTGTGACACAAATTTTAGGCCAAACTACTTAGCCCCAAGATGGTGCCTATGCTCCACATTTTATAGCGTGTTGTGTTGTGCATTCTGTTTTTGATCTTAACTTGGTCTCGCCCTGCCTTGGTCTTGGTCTTGTCTCGGTTTTGAGACACTGTGGTCTTGGTAATGACTTGGTCTTGGTTTAGGTGGTTTTGACTACATCACTCCCTGACATAGGCCATAAGTCAGTTTAAGAATAGCAGAAATAAAATTAATTTTGCAGAAATACTGAAACAAATCAGAAAACAAAAGCCTGTGCAATCATCCATCCTCAGTCTTTGATTATGAGACATAACTGTGGGATGTTTGTTAAGGTGGGTAGAAAAACTTAAACAGTAGTCTTCACCGTCTCCCCTCCCCTGAAATTACTGATAATTGCACACAAATTACATGACATAAAGTGTCTTTAGTGCTGTAATGTCTGCCCTGTCGTGAACGTTGCACCGGGAGGAATGTCATTTTGTTTCAATGTGTACTGTGTATAGCTGAGAAGCTTTACCTGTAACTACTAGCATTAAAACGCGCGCACATATGCAAGCACTCACTCTCTACCTGAGGGAATCACTAGTGAGAGGATCTTGTCAAAGTGCTGGGCAGACGAAACGCAGGCCCGCGGGGTTATGAGTGTTTATCGCATTCTGTGGCCTATCGCCGCTGCCAACCCCCACCCTCACCCCCAGACTGAGTGCCGCGACAGAGACATCAGTGTGGGTCCGTAGCCTATCAGGACACCTCGGCCTGCAGTGCCAACGCCAGTGTGGCCGCTCATTGGCCTGATAACAGCCAGGGTCCGACTGCCATGTGGGCCAAATGCTTTCTGCTCCCCCCACTGCTCGCCACTCCCCCTGGGGACCACCCCCACGGCCGCTGCCTGTTTCCTAAACAGCAGATATGACTGTTTAAGATGGACTGCCCTCCCCTCCCCATTTGAGTCATTCACGTGGGGATCGTGTCCACAATGCAGAAAGCTCACACTGTCGATTACGTCGTGCATAAAATCATAAGGGTACGCGCCGTCAGCTACACGGCAAAAACCGACACAGCCGCAAACATCTCGGCGTGGCTTGGAGACCCTCAGAGGCCTGCAAGATACACTGTCAGCATGTGCAAGGATAATGACGAATGTATCGGCACACTGATAACAGTGCCAAAGCTACTGTGCCTCAGTAATCCAGGCAGGGGGAAAACAAGGGGAAGAAAGGATGACTGCAAGATAAGCGGGACAAAGGCTTAGGGGGAGTAAATAGAAATGCCTGCATGCGTGTATCTGTGTGTGTGTGTTTGTGTGTGTGTGTGTTTGTGTGTGTGTGTGTGTCCACAGGCTGTGGAGTAAGGTCATGCTCAGCAGGGCGAGTGTTCCGCCATACCTGCTCTCCCGTTGCAGGGTCGCTGAGAACATGATCCCGTGCTGTGAGACAAGGCCTCAGAGGGAGCCCCCAGCCTCTCACCCACACGGGACACACACATCACCCTGGGATGTTATCATGGATACCGTCACAATTGGACCGGAGTGGATCTCACGCATGTCTCGAACCAGGGACAAAACTCATGGTGATGCTGAGCCCTTGAGGGCAAAGACACGCACATGCACAGTCCACTTATTCATATCTGGGGACTCTCCATTCATTTCTTTGGTCATAAACTTAATCCCAACTATGACAACCTTATTAACCCCTACCCAGCCCTAACCTTACCCATAAGTAACCAACCAAAATACAAGACATCTGGCATTCTTAGTTCTTGATTGCATTCGCATATTTTTATAAAACTGTGGATATTCTTGTGGGGTCCCCACAAAGTGAAATACAAAAACGCACCTGAGTGCATGCACGCGCATGCAAACACAAACACACACACAGACTCAGGTCATGAACTCTTATCTTTGTGGGGACCATCCATTCATTTCTATTGCCATAACCTTAACTGTTACCCAGCCCTAAACGTAACCATAAGGTCCCCATATTGTGGTAAATACAAAAACACAAACAAACACACACACACACACACACACACACACACACACACACACACACACACACACACACACACCTGCAGCTGGTTTAATCAGTCATTCCATCCACTGGCTTTCTCCCTGCCATTGCCACTCACAGCGGTCGTGTACCAAGCAAACTGCGGAAACACAAAAACAATTACAAACATCCCTCACCTGACACATACATTGTCAGACACTGAACAAACAGACCCACCCACAGGACAAGGAGAGCCTGTGCACATAAATGATTGATTTGTACTAAAGACGAGAGAGAGAAGGAAAAGGTGCCAGTAGCTCTTAATAATTTCTGATGCTGATTAGGGGACTATAGGGCCTACAGAGATGACATAGTACAGCAAACGATGCCGGGGGCTCCCCCGCTGGAGAGGCATCATGGCGAGTCCTGACTGCGAGCCGCGCCAGAGCTAACGTGGCCCCAAGCTGCCCCTGGACCCACGGACAACCAGTACGGCGAGCTTAACATGCACAGAGGAAATCTTTGTAAAGGTTAAGTTGGGCTCTGCCCCCCCGCCTTTGCCACACAGACAAAAGGAGGACTCACAAAGAGCTCCGGCTCCCCCCGAGAGTGGCTGGCTGACCTGCAGGCCTGATGGAGTGGAGGGAGGCTGCTGAACGAGGCGTCGGTCGCAGATGTGCTGTCACGGCTGCCGCTCCTTGAGGAGACTTGGCCAGGAGAGGCAGTCCCCCTGAGCCCCTCTGCGCTCTGACACCCGCCAGGGGACCCGTGTGACGGCCGCAGACGGGACCTCGGTTGGCGTGCGGTGGGGCCGCGCCGGTGCCCACATGTAAGGAGGCAGTCCGGCACTCCTCTGGCTAGCACCTCGCAATGACCAGACACCGCCATGTGTTTGTTTACCAAAATAAACCCGCACCTCCCAATGAAGAAGCATCCACCGGGCTAGGGGTGGGGTGTGACAGAAGTGGACCTTGAGGTAAACAGAAAGACCATTTGTATCATTGATCCAACAACAAATGAACAGGCCGCCTCACAAAATCTGTTCATCGAAGCTTTTCGGAGAAATGCTAAGTAGAGAGAGGCACCACACAGGCAAGCGTGCCCTCACTGGGGAAGGCATTTGTACCTGAGCCAGAGGAGCCGAAGCCGACAGCCAAGTCCTGATCCCCAGCCGGAGAAACTTCACAACATAACTTCGTAAAACTTCATCACAATTAAAGATTTTTTTCCCTTCTTTTTCCAAAACGGCAATGACTGTATTTCCGCCCCCTCCCTCCCCTCCCCTCCCATTCCACTTCGGGATTGATCTTGGCAATGACACAGTTTGGCTTCTCATGCCTATTGGAGGATTTGAGGGAGCGTTTCAAGGACGGTCGGCGCTCGTTCGTTCACTTGCTTGCCGCCGCCACCTCTCCAAGGGGAGCAGGGACGCCTGTGGAAGCGTCTGGCTGCTCCCTGCGCGCCCAGGCGCTATGACACAGCTCGAATGCTTATTTCTGAGAGCTTCGCCCACTGAAGGTATCATCTCTTCTCCTGGCTCCCAGGCTGGATCGCGAGTGACAAGCCAGCTTCCCCATGGCAATTTGCTTCATAAGTAAGAAGGATTTTTTTCCCACCTATTCTCCAGAGCAGATAAACAGGTGGTGGGTAATAGGGTTGAATAAATCCTGACAAACGATATTCAAGGGATTTAATTTGATGGGTCTTTGTCATGAGAAATCTGGGTCACATGTATGGCCCATTTTCAGTAACCTCTGGGAAAAACGAACACAACTAACATATGGTAACGTTACCTCGTAAATAAGAAAACTATATTAAAGCTCACCTGAGCGCAAAGTTACACACGCACTCCTCACAAGTTTCATTCACCTTTTAAATGGCACCTGCCTTCAAACACACAATGATCATAATGCATAATTCTTACCTCATGCATTAATTTTCCTCCTCTGTGTTTCATATGTTTTAAATTATTATTTTTATCAATGGATGCAATCAGGATGATCTGGAAATATTTCACCAAATCTATGGAATAGCCAAATTCGCTTCAATACCGACCACTGTAGAAATTTCTTGAGACAACCAAAGAGCCACTCTGTCTAGTAGAATCTACCAGTTCATCCTCACTCATTCCCTATTAACTCAAAATTGATCATAGATAGAACTTATAAAATAGAACTTAAATGCATTTGCTGTAGTTCATGTTGAGCAAAATGCCTATACAGCTGATTAATTACAAGAGAGGTGAGGGCTTAAGAGATTAAATATACATATATTTGTAAAGGAAGCCCTCTTACACTGCACACGTCAGTAGGGGAGGACACACTGAATGAGCACATCTACAGCGGCCCCTCTCTCCTGCATGTATCACACCAGCTTGGTGATAATGAACAGCTACCATCGTTTGTTAATAGCACGGAAGTACAGCTTGGCCTTGCCGTTTTCCCAGTGAGGGAACAAGTCAGAATTCAGCCCACACTGCCAGCGGCACAGTGGAGGAGAAACCAAACAAGGCCGTCCCAGCGGAACTCAAAATGCCCGCAGCTGCAAACGACCTACTGCAAACCTCACACGCTGCCTTTTTGATGATATAATTTGTTAATTTTGCAAAATCCAATTATCAACACTTTGGCTAATAAATGCATAATTTCTAATATGTTTCACAATTTCAATCAAATTCCATCCTACATGTCTCCCTCTAAGCGCTGGCTAAACTCCTTCCCCGCAATGACTCTCCCTTCTGTCATCTAGCAGGAAGGGCTCTTTTCAATCTCCAATTACTTCATTTGATCTCCCTCTTCTGAAAAATGTTTAATTTAAAACCCCAAAGACAGATGTAAAGATAAAAAACACATTCTTGCTCGTCACTCGTAACAGTTTTGCTTTATGATTAAGGCCCATTTAAGGGCAGTGAACAAATACATTAAACACTGTTCAAACACTTGCAATAATCATAAAAAATAACCTCTTTATGACTTTAAAAAAAGCTTTCCAAACCACTTATTCAGGTGTTTACATTATAAGTTCATTTTTATTATATTTCTTCACCTTACATATATCTGATTTTTTTCTTATAAATGAGATTCAAAACCACACCATTACCAAAGAGATAGGACTACAAAATAATGTTTTCTCCCTTTGTGATCAATTTTTAATTTACCCAACCCAAGCGCAGAGTTCCCCGGCCGCTGCTGGTAATTATTGCATTTTATTGACAGTTACTATCCCAGGGGAGACTGTTTAAAAAAGGTTTAACCCCAGAGCAAGTCACTGCTTCTCTTGCCTTTGAAAGTGTCAAGTGCATTGATTTTAACTGCAGGAAAAGCTGTACCTTCTACCTCGAGACATCTGCCCTGCACAGAGTCCCGAGTACAAGGCCACCTCGGCCTGCTCCTTTACCCTCCGGAGTTCCTTAAGCCCCTTGAAAACAAACCCCCAGCTTCCACCGAGGAATATCCATGTTTATGACCACCGGATAACAAAACAAGTCCCTCGGATCCAAATGGTCGCTGCCTCCTGACTGATATTTCAGGCAAAGGAAAAGTCGCTGAGGACAGCTATGAATGAGTGCCACAAAGCAACGAAGAGAAGCCAAATCTGAAAAAGACATCAATCCTAATAAAAAAGAGCAACATGACAGAAATTAAACAAGATTCCTGTGTTTGAGTTCACTGCATCCCAGCCCTCTTTCAGCCTCCCATTGAAATTCTGGGCAGATACAAACCCCTAGGCTTTTGACACACTTTTGAAAACACCACACCCCCTCTTTCTTTCCAGCAAGTCTCCAGAGTCACCACTAACTGACTAACAAGAGCGAATGGGGGGGGGGGGTCTTATTTTTTATTAAAGAATGTAATTCTAATGAAATGTTTTTTTCTTCCTCATTTCCTCCATTGTTTCTCTTAGTGTGAGTATTGTGGTGAGAGGCTGGTGGAAACAGCTCTAAGGGGCACAGAGAGGGTAGGATGCCAGGGTGAGGTGGGGTCACAGATACACTGGAAAGACAAACAGGAAGGTGGCAGAAAAGGCAGAGGAAGAAGGAAGGAAAGAGAGAAAGACAGTGAGAGAGAAGCATGGGGGGTGGGGGGCAGGCGAAGCAGAGTTGCTGTATATTCATTGCTGCTGTCAAGAGCTCGTTTTCACTCATGGTTCTTGAAAACCACTGGGAAAAAGAGATCTCAGCCAGCTGCTGGAGTGTGCACTCTGCTTTTCCAGTCACGTCTGCGCGAGCCGGCCTGCTATGTTTTGGCTGGGTCAATGTCAAAGTAACAGCGCACTAAAACAAGATGCTCTGAGCAAGCAATCAATTCAGCATGGTGGTGGGGGGGGGCACGGAACCATTGAGGGTAGGGGGGTTCAGTCTTAGCGGTTGCTTAATTAGCTTGTGGCGTACTCTCCGTAATACTGCACCGTGAAACAGCAGATCATACCAAATACCCTCAGTCATCACAGATGTGTTCATACGCTCCTCACATTGGGTAGGGCAGCTGAATTTCATCAGGTGAAGATAGCCCAGGCTGGTGACCAGCAACCGGCGCATAACCCCCTTGTGCTCCCTGCTGCTCTAGCCGTGTCCCTCTCCTCTTCCTTCCCCTCCTGCTCCTCTCCTCTTCCTTCCCCTCATCTCCCCTCTCCTCTTCCTCCCCCTCGTGCGCCCCCCTCCTCTTCCTCCCCCTCGTGCTCCCCTCTCCCCGCTGCTCTGGCCGTGTCCTTGTTCTCTTCCTCCCACTATGTGCTCTCCTCTCCTCTTCCTCCACCTCATGCTCCCCGCTGCTCTGGCCGTGCCCCTCTCCTCTTCCTCTCCCTCCTGCTCCTCTCCTCTTCCTCCCCCTCATGCTATCCTCTCCCCATTGCTCTCCCCGTGCCCCTCTCTCTTTCCCAAACTCACTCCTGACAGGGCCAGAAGGTAATGATACAGCTGCCATGATGCAACACGCAGACCTGTCTGCTGTCAGGAAGTGAAATCATGAAGGAATAAGCTGTCATTAATGGGCCTCTCCCCACCACGGAGCTGTCATCTGGCTGTTTCCCTTGGCTGGCACGGGGGCCGCTGCGGCCCCCTGTCTGCTGTCAGCTCCTGCAGGTCTCTGGGACTTGTGCACTTCCTGACTCGGCACAGCATTGTAGCAGGGGCCATGGCAGGGTGTGTGCGTGTGTTTGCGCATGTATGTGTGCGTTAGCGCATGTATGTGTGCCCGTGTGAGCAGCTAAATTACAGCGTGCGTTACATTTAATGAGAGGACGCCACCCAGTCACGCAAATGCGAGCCGCTACAGATCTCTGTCTTTGTCTCTCCACAGTTATTTCTATTTCACTGATCGCATTCAGAACAGGCCAGCATTGCGGCTGCCTCCAGTGTCATTACCGCCACTATCTTTGGGCTTATCTGGGAACAGAAGCACAGGTGGTTGTGAGAGCCACCCTGCCTGGAGATTCGAGTAGGTAAGGGAGTGTGGCTTGTCACGTCTAATGATGGGCGTCTGGGGCCTGATTAGTAATTGGGATGATCTCTTAGCTCCCTACTAGTTGGCAGGCTGAATAGGATCTGGTTAGACTTAAGAGGTGCTTAATACAGGAGAGACTTCTGACAATTTCTGCAGAATTCTATAGCGTGATTTTGAACCCAACACAATTCAGTGGAGTTTGTGCAATTTAGCAGTATGCACTGAATGCCTAACATCCTTGACATTTTATGTGAGCGTTTAAAGCAGCTACCCATCCCTGAGTCACCCTGTTTCTAAGACATGATGTCGAGAGGAAGACGAAAGAAGTTCAAGTGCTGCTTCTTGGGGCCCAAAGCGAGGTTACCTTTTTCAAACAGAATAATTATCACAAATCTGTATAACTTTTCTACCGGGTTAATGTGACATGTTAATGCAGAGCACTTCCATCAGCACTGCTGTCTAGATAGAGCATCTGTCAAAAACAGCATGAGTATGTAGACCTACGCCATAGTACATAGCCTATGCACCTCTGTAAGACTATCAACTCACACTTTTGCCAGAGTCAGTCACCACTGTCAGGTCGCTCTGTCAAAAGCCTTGTGTTATGCTAACTGTATGGTAATAAAACATTTACAGTAACAGATGGTTATAATCACACCATGGTGAATTATTTAACTTATCCAGCAATAGTATATCACTGTTTAAATCTCACAGAACACTATCTACGGGGCACCAAAAAAATGTTCAGCAAAACAATCAAACAGGATAAAAACGAACATAATAACCCGATATTAAAACTGATTGCCCATCAATATCTATTTCTTCATTAACGAGGAAACAGAAATAAAGAATACAGTGAGGAGTATTAGCCTCTGTTAACTTTTTTGGAATAACACTAAAAAAAGAACACAAGTCAAAATTCAGTTACAGTGTAAACACTGAAACTACGTTAAAATATGAAATTTGTGCTTCTTAGTAACAATGATAAATGCCCACTTCTACAGGCAACGAAATTCCCCATATCTCGGTGTCGGTTCATCTGTCCAGAGAATATAATAACAGTCCTACAGAAATGTGCACAGTTTCACTTCCCCCTCATGTGAGTCACTGGAGGACAGTGTCTTCTCCTGAGCTGGTGAGCAGACACCTGTGTGTGCCGGTACAGCCGTCTGAGGCCAACTGGGAGTTCCCTCCTAAGTCAATCTGAGCAGTAACAGATGGAATTATGTACCAAACAATATGCAGGTTGACAAACTACCACAAACATGTTGACAGAAATGCCTTCAAATGGGCAACTGTTTCAACATGGGAGACTGCATTTGGATGACTCATGAGACAAAGACTCTGGGTGGTTGCAGAAGCAAATTGAATGAATACAGTTTATATCAAAGCTTGCAAATACTACAGACAAAACAAGGCTTTGTGGATGGCTTACATATAAGGATTAGTTGTTAAGTATCGTGTTTAAAAACTGAACGCATCTAGTCTTGTGCCTGACCTCTCCCCCAGCCTTGCTGCTCAGTCTTTAGGCCTGAGGATGTACTACAATTTTCCCTGCAGTCCCCTGACAAGCTGAAGAAAGCAAGTAGGCTGTGGAGCGAAGCACCTCTTCAGTGCATACATAGCTTTGTATGTGAGTTCTGAGGGTCTGCAAGCACCGAGTGTCCTCCTGGGAAGGCAGACCCCACTGCCCTGTCCTTCCCACAACAGGCTGCAATGTTCTCCTCAGGAAATAGCTGAGCACACCACAACCTTGCCCACCGCAAACTAGCGAGCACCAGCTCCATAGGGGGGCAACTCTGGGATCATGTCCAAGTGTTTTAAGAAGTCAAATGCATGCCGATATCTGGAAGAAGTCATAATCACAAACCCAGTAACACGATCCTGCCAACATGAGCCCAGCCCAGGGCTAGGACTCCACTTAGAGTATAAAAAGATCAGAGCCTCTCGCAGCAGTCGGCCAGCTGAATCGCAGGGGAGAGCACAGGCATTTACCAGAGAGCAGCAAAGGGGTGAAAAACACCAGCCAATCAGAAGCAGAGAGCACCAGAACATGGCCAAGAACCACCACAAAGTTCTGAGCATAAAGGATGAGATTATGGGGGGGGCTGAGATTATTGTGCATGTGTGTACGTGTATATATATATATATATATATATACACACACACATATATGTATATGTGTGTGTATATTTTAGTTGGTTTTTTAACATGGCATGCAGATGTAGCAGTCACTGATATTGCACCAGCAATATTCAACAATGTATTAAAGCACGGCATTTTCCATCATGTGTCGTGTACTTCAATCAAAAGCACAATCATGACAGCAATATAGCCACCATCCCTGACAGCAATCAGGCAGAGTGCATGTGGAGACCATAAAGACAAATCATGAGACTCTGGCCTGTCAATGGACAGGACAGGTGCAACAAAAATTTGTAAATCAAATGCCAAACGGCAAGTAAATAACCTAACAAACTATGATCACTTTATGGTTGCAGTCTACCAGTCTAGCTTTCCCTCATAAATCTTACAAAATATTTGTTGAACTAAGATGAACTGAAACAATATACTATACAGTACTTTAAAAAAGTATCCTTAGACTTTAGCGATTTATATAAATATTGCATCCAACCACTTTATATATTCTTGCAAAATTGGAAATTATTTTAACTTATTCCAATAAACTAGCATACAGACGCTCCTCTACATGCGAACGAGATACGTTCCGAATGGCCGTTCGTAACTTGAAATGTGCGTAAGTCGTTATTCAACAGCATTTTAAGGGCATACGCAAGTACAAAGGACTAGGATGCTGGGAGTACGCATGCTGCGCTGCTGCGCGGTGGGAGTAGCGGCCAGAAGTCGTACTAACCGGAATTGGCGCGCAGAAAAAAAAATTGTTGCGGACAGGAAACGGGAGCCCAATGAACACAATTTGGACTTACAGTCCTCTTCGTTCGTGTGTCTGAAAGTTCGTAAGTTAAGTTGTTAAATATCTGACATGTAATTTGTGACTTGTTTTTTATTCAAAGAAGAATATGATATTCACATATAACTAGGCCCAGAAACTCAGGTGGCTTTTGTACTTGCGCTAAACACTCTTGCTTTGCTGTTTTAACTTTTCCAGAAATCCATCCATCCATTTTCTATACCCACTTGTCCTAAGCAGGGTCACACAAGGCTGCCATGTAAAGACCAAATTCTGCTGTTATTCCAGCTAAACTTCTAGGCTATATCCCATTTCCCATGGCATTATACCAAAAACAGCCAGACAACATAATAATATTCTAATGACGAATCTCTTAAAAGTATAGTGAAATATTAAGGATCGTTAAAGGGGCATGTCGGAATCGGAGTCACGCTGTGTGCAAAGTTAAGCCTAAATTCCTATCACTCTTTAAGGGTATTGTTTGGGTCAAAGAATCCGTTTCCCGTCATGGGAGCTGACCTTGGGACTGATCCACTTTGGCTGTGCTTCAACACACTATCAAAGCATTCAGCTTTGAGGACAGCACGGTTCAGAACGGAATACTTGATAAAAAGAGACTGTGATTTTTTTATTTTTTTTGCCAGCTTCCAGCACAACACTGTCAGATGGTATCCGTGGCTGAGTAAACGGTCACAGGGCCTAAGCCGCCACAGCGACATCCCCCTAAGATTAAGCTCCCATGAAACTATAAGCAAATGGCAAACGCTCCCTCGGAGCCCACAACAGGTCTACCGCTACCCTCACCCTGGAACAATGTAACCAGCAGAGACATCTGGAAGCCCCGCGCTCAGGCAATGACAAGTCAAGGATCTCACTGAGAACACGGCAGACAGAGAGAGCGGCACAGAGCACATGTCCTCAGCACGCTAATGGAGCACCATCACTGACACACTTAGCACCACCCTGCAACTGCCAAACAAACTCAAGATCAGACAGGCGTTTGCCTGTTCCCGCTGCCACCCAGCAGGTAGAGAAGGGGATCCTACCGGGCAACATGTAAATCCTCAGAAGCTAAAAGCAGAGCCATAACTGCCTCAGCGAGTGTGTCACAACAAACAAGGTCACAGCTTTCACATGACAGTTGCAGGAAGTGCGCGTATGGGATCGGCCTGATACAGCATGCCACACCCACCGCAGAGATGGCCCAGCATAGCAGTCCTACCTCTGCGGCTCTGGTGATGAAAGGTATCTGCGATCCGCTGTCTATGTCCTCGTTGATGATGAGCCTGCGAGCCCACTGCCCAGCCCGGACCACACCTCTTCCCTGGATCAGCACCAGTAGCTTGTCTGGATTGTTCAAAGCATCCTCGCTCAAGTAGATGAAGCTCTTTGGTTCATCCTCAGATGCATCCACCTAAGGTGGGGGGGGGGCGGGACATGTTATTCATGGAAGTGTATTTTGAACAAGTATCCTTCAAACTAAAACTACTACTACCACTACTACTACTGCTACAACACACACACACCTCATCCTATTTCTGTCATATTTTAAATTTTATATACATTCAAAAATATATTTTCAAAAATTCCAGTACTTTATCATTTTATTCAATTATTCATACACAGTCACTTTTTTCTACATCTAATCATCTTTAACCACCTTTGAATCTTCAGTGAGATTCACACTTTCAATGCAACTCTGGGTGGCTTACCCCCTACTGCTCCATGAACTTAATCCACACTAAGAGATATGAAACTTCCTTAAAACGATTTAATCTGCTTAAAATCGATGGTCAAAAGTTCAGTGCCATGCAAATGGATGGTGTGCCCCACCCCATCAGACAGAAGAAAATATTAAGAATATAGCTGGACAAAGTCAAGCATTTATAGTCCATTACTCACAGCAAAATGTTTTATACAGAACAGAACCATGAATGTCTAAAAGGAAAAATATTTTTAGAGCATCATACCAAGAAAAAAAAAGAAACATCTCAGATCAATGTAAGGATATTGAGAATGAGGCTGTGAGTAACTGCTGACTGGAGAAGTAGTATCTCTGCTCACATTTAAATGCAAAACAGATTTAAGAACAGCCTTTCTTACTCTGAAATCACATATTACAATAGATTCTTTGCTGAAAAGAGATTTTCACAATAAGACAGCCTCATTTTAATGGGAATGAGTCTAGAACTGTATTTACACCATTAATACTCAAGTTAATATGCAAAAACACGAATCAAAAGGAAAATGCCTCTTTTCTTATCAGTACTCACCGGGAGGTTTTCTTTAGTCATGTTGCATTTTTTCTCTAGCAATTCATAAACATACTGTGTGATTATCTGAAAAAACAGGAATGGAAAACAGACAGTAATAACACACAGAACGATAAAACCGGCTTCTCACAGCACAATTTGCATGTGCACAAACCATCCACCCAGCCTGTGAATATTAAAAAACACACATTCCCATCAGCCTCACATAGTGTGTAATGTATGTGCATTCAGCCTCCAGACAATGTGTGAGATAATTGGGACTGTCATGAATTCTCCTGTTCTAAGTACAGTGAAGAGCAGGGGAATTGTCAACTCAAGGAGAGGAAAAAAATCTGAGTACAAGCTGAGAGCTGACGTAAGGTATGTTTATCCTCAAAGCTACATTGCGGGAAACATGTATACTGTGTAATTTTACCCTCAGGCCAAAAGTTTCATGGTTCAATGACATCAACAACTTTCTTCTTTCCCTTGCCAGAAGACAGTATATGGGTTGGAGGCGCCTTCAGATAGAGGCACAGTCAAGTCTCAAAGACAAGAGCAACTGTGCATATGAAAGGCAGGGCTCCTTTTTATGACACCCTTGTAATATGGCTTACACATGCCCTCTAAGCCTTCCGACGGATGTGTGTTCACATACACGCGTCGGTCATCTGGCAGAAACATGAATCCTCTGATCCTTTGCCGCTCCACGGGGAAAAGGATTTGTTACTTGGGCAAGTGTGTAATGTCCAGATACATAGTGGCGTCTAAATGCTTGGCTGGGGTTTTATTACGCACAGTGCTGCAGGACATAGCCAATAAAAGCCTCAGGTTGGGGGGGGGGGGTAACATATATTCTCATTCATCTCCATTTTTATAGTCGTGCTATTTTTACATCTGCTTCACATCCGAGTGGCACACCAAGTTGATGGCCCAGTCAATATGGAGGTCTTAAGTGACATGACAGTCAGCAACACACACTGCCCAGCACACAGCCCCCATAAATCAGGCTTGCCAGGCTAACTCTATGCTTTGAGCTCTCTAAGGTGAGAGTCAGAGGACCTATAAGATGGCATAAAATGCCCCAGGTGTCTGCTGCGAACAAAGTTCAACACCACTCCAAAAAAAGTGTTACATGGGGGGAAAGTGTGTAAAACTGTTTAAGAGTCAGCTGACATTTCCATGCCCTAAAAGCCTTAAATAAAAAGATCATGTTTTATTTGATTAAATATATAAATCCATTAACAAAAAAATGGAAAAAACTGTGATATTCACCACACCTAGGAAAAAGTGTGTGTGTGGGGGGGGGGGGGGGGGGGCCCGAAAAAATAAATTGTGGTTTTGGTAATTTTAACGGCAGTTAAAAGTTCAAGCAA
>JAODKC010000044.1:23341698-23352334 GCA_026777985.1 Mormyrops attenuatus | reverse complement strand
CCCCCCCCCCCCCCCCCCCCCCCCCCCCCCCCCCCCCCCGCCCCGCCCCCCCCCCCCCCCCCCCCCCCCCCCCAGAACAAAGCAAATGGCGGATTGGAGAATTTGACCTGCAGTGAAAAGTGCAAGCAATGCTTTAAATATATATTCCATTTACCCTCACCTAATTCACTAAATGTCAACCATCCCGATGAAGACTAAATGATTCTGGAACACAATATGTTTGTGTAATGATATCAATAAGCCTCGCAGGAAATTTCATTTGCACTACATTATTTGTTCAGTGCCTCAGGTGGCTGGAAAATCATCAGATATGGAGAGGAAAGAGGACAGGGGGGTGTGGATGTGAAGAGAATGGGGGAGGGGGGATTAGCTTGCGTATCTGGACTTGTCACTCAGGAGCAACACTTAAAAGTCTTTGTTCTGGATGGCACAGACGCAGCCATACAACTGCGCAGAGAAGCAGAAGAACAAGTGCCTGGAATGTGAGGGAGCTTCACAGCTGGATGCAGCCACAGCCAGGTGAAGGCCATGGAAGTGTCCCCATGTGGCATGCAACTCACAGACCACATCATTTAGGTCACGGTTCATACTGATTGGGGGGCAACTCCAAATCTGAGAGGCCTTCTGGCCAGGATCAGCTGTGTGGCTGGCTGCCAGCAAAGCGCTCTATCAGGAGACACACGAAGGACACCAACGTCCTGAATGTTCAGATCACTTGCAGCACATTTTCCCTGCTATTGAGAACGCACAAGGCCGATTTATATGTTTTCCATTACATTGGGAACCTAAACGCAGAAAATGTTCAGTGGCTGCCGTCTCACAGTATGGTTTCTAAATGCCATTCAAGACAGGAATATGAAAAAATTAAATAGAATGATGCTTTATTTGATGTATGAATACATCTACAATGGAATGCCTCGTCACATATCCCATCTTGCTCTCTGTTGAGACATACAGATACACACAGTTCAGAGCTAAGCTTGGAGTCCGAGCGCAGAGTCAAGCCATTTGTCTGAGCTACTTGGAGTATTACGGGGGATACGGGCCATGCTCAAGAGCCCAACAGAGACATGAATATTCTGCAGAGGACAGGACTCGAACTGGCGACCTTCCGATCAAAGGCCAAAGCAACGCACAAGCGAGTCAGATAATACTTTGCAAGCATACAACTGTCAGGGAGTGACCTTAGGTACAAGTTCTGCTAGGCTGAGTTTCAATGAGTGACCAGTAACAAGAGCAAGATCATACTGGAACAAGGACTATACAAAACACTGTTAGAACCTAACATCAGAAATGCCATTCAAGTAAATAACACCAAGAGAATCTAGCAGGAAGTCTATGTGCAAAATAAAACAGAGCAGCCAGCCGTGCCAAGCGAATAAACGCAATCTAGATTTAGAAACAGCAAAAATACTTGCCCATTTCCTGGACCTACCTTAACTCAAGCACGGAATTTTTAATTCTCATAATATGTGGTCAGCTACAGATGCATACAGGCCTATAGGGGGACTATAATCAGACATTTTCTCACAGACTGACCACTCTGGGTCCCCTCTGACAACGTAATTGGGCCTGTGTACTTGAGACCATTTACTTCCATTATAGTGTGTGGTGTTTAACAGTGCAGAATGTGACATGAAAACACCCAAGTTAAAAGTGGTTTCTGGTATAGATGAGTCCCTGAATGGAAGAGGTAAACCTTCATGGTTTATTAGCGTTTCTGAAGCAAATAACAGTAATTGGTAAGAATGGTACAGTGAACCCCCGCTATATCGCAGTTCAGCTATCGCGCCCCCACTATATTGTGGATTTTTCCCCGACATCACAGTTCTCTGCGATGTGTGTGTGTGTGTGTGTGTGTGTGTATATATATATATATATATATATATACATACATACACACACACACACACACACACACATACACACATTACATATTATTATTATTATTATTATTATTATTATGTTACTTATATCCTTAACCCAACATCCACATGTCATATGTGTTTACAAAGTGTGGAATGTAGGAGGGGTACTCTAAGGCTTAAACTATTAAAAAAATGTTTATTTATATGGTCTTTCTATATCGCGGATTTTCACCTATCGCTGATGGGTCTGGAATGCATCTTCCACGACAAGCAGGGATCATCATTACATTAAAGAACCCTGTTACTGAGAAGATGGGTTGCAAACCAAAACAATTCAAAATATTTACACAAACATAATGTTAAGTTAAAGAAAAAAAAAAAAAGGTCATACAAGAGTTAATACTAAAAAAAAAATTTAAACAAATCAGTGCAGTTTGAACTTATTTCAACAACAGGATCAGGAAGAACACCTGGCCTCTGGGAGTATCTGCAATAGACAGCTGCTAGAACATACACGCATGTGGAATAAGCATGGTCTAGGTCTGACTAGCTGCAATTCACACCACAGCATGGATAGGGGCTAAACTTTAGGCTGGGCTCAGACATCACTACAGGGCAGAGATATGATAAGTAACCAGGCCTGGCTATAACTGTACAATATCACAACCTGCATGTCATGCGGTTTATAAACTGTCCTTGCAAAAAAAACAACATGATAAGACCACCGCCAAAAAAAGAGCCAGATGTCCACACTATGCATGCAATTAGCCCAGATCAATACCGCTGGGTTTGGTCTGTTTGACCGCTCTCGAAATGATAAGGAAATCATCTGCAGGCCACTAGCCTTGACCCCCAGGCAGCCAGCCTAAACAGTGCTGATTAATTAGCGCTCGCCTTATCGGCTCCAGGGTCCCAGCCAGTCCGAAACCAACTTTATCAGGTGGGTGGCAATCAATACTGTCAGCCGTTGTCGTCTCCCACAGTTTTCAAACAGGCAGAGCGGCGTGGGGCGAGTCTATCAGCGCACACTTTTTTAAAAGCCACTTAGCTTGAAAAGAATGAGCGGCGGTGACATCAAAGCTGTTTATATAATGAAAGTGAGAGGCTCTAGACCATAACAATGACAGCGCCAAGAAAAGAATTACATTTTTTAAACCGGCAGAAAATCCCCACACAAATAGCAGCATGGTAAAGCAAAAAGGGATAAGAAGAATGTTTATTTTAAGGGTAGCCTGTGTAACAGAGAGCCACAATTATTTTACCTCAACCTCTAGTTTAATATCTGGGGTTTGGAGCAACAAAGTTTATGCACTGGTCAAATTCCCACAAGATTTTATGTCACTCCTTTATCAGTGGCAAGTTTGTTTCCGGTGCAGTGATGAAAAGCCTCGGTCACCTAGATGAACACTTGGAAAGCGATAATTCATGACCACATTGCCTGTTACCTGTGCAGCAGGCAAAAGGGTCATCACGCCTTAAAACAATACCTTGCTTTGTTTTTCTAACTACAAACACAATAATGTCTAAAACATCTACTACTGTAAATCAAGGAGAATGCAAATTTTGTTAGAGTCAGTCCCTAGGTTACGATCCATTCTCTATGTCTGTCTTTAAGGCAAATTTATAGGTAAGTCAGAAAAATACTAATACAGTACATATTAATAATAATAATAATAATAATAAATACAGTAATAGAAGTACCTACATATGGTACTGTACTGTACCCCAAGCCAACGAATTGCTGAAGCCGCGCAATGTTTTCAGGAGCGTCACAAAGTACCGCGCACATTTGTCATTACATACCATTGTATATAAAACATTTTAATATAATAGGCTAAATAGGCAGTTCGTTCATAAGTACAAGTTGTCCTTAAGTCGGATATTCTTAATCCAGGGACTACCTGTACTTACAGAAGTCTTATAGAAAATAAACTTGGAGAATACAGATTATAATTTTATGCTATTTGCTCCACATGTTACTTTGTGTCCAGTTTATAACATCAGGGTAGATCAAAAGCTATTGCCTTATTCTGCTACTTTTCCTTTTCATATGCAAATTCTCTATATGCATATGGATATAAGATGAAAAGTTTAATGAATGTAAAGTGCAGTGCGTTCTTTACCTTCAGTATAAAGCCCTAGATTAACCAAGCTGTACTGATTCATCACACTGGTCTGTTAACTATCAACAACAGCAGGGGGTCCATGCAGGGGGTACTGAATTTATACAGCATGAGTTGTGCAACTTCTCCTCACATGGCCAGGAATAAAAATATATGAGATGCAACAGGATGATGCAAAAAAGAAAAAAAAAATCAAAGATGACTACAACTTTGACTACATGTCCCCAGACTAATTCTAACTGTATAAAACGATGAACTGCAATATCAGGATGAAGAAAAAAAATTCATCAACATACAGCCATCTGGCCAGTTCTTACTTCATTAAAATATTCTCTCCGTGGTTGTCATTCCACAGATGAAAAAAAGGAGAGAAAATCCCCGTTTATTAACGGCTCAATATACTTTAGTAGGGATAACAGGCTCCACTTGCCACCTATCTGGGAAGACTGTCACTTACATTAATAATGACAGTTTCTCAGAGCCTGTGCAGCATACTTACCATCCTCCTGATCTAACCAATCAGAGATTGCTAAAATAACCCATACACACCGTACAGATTGACAGAAAAGCACAGCAACACCCTTCTAACAGATGTATGCATGCTCACATATAGGACATACACAGGTAAATAAAAACACTGCTGGACACATGCAAAACACCTCCTGTGTACGCACCCTCCAGGAGAAATGGACAACGAGGAACCATTAAGTGTCGACTGACGTGAATCCCTCAACAGCTCTCATGCGCGTCACAAGGTATTCTCGGGCACCAGCAACTACATCAGGTATTAACAGGAAGAAAATGAAGATCACCTGACTGAGCACAATGTAGGCACTTCTATTCCACTTGGGTATACCTGCACCCTCAAGGTCTATATGCAGATTGCATTTTAGGCCAGATACATACTTCTAACATCGCATTATTTAATCATCTCTCGGGCTGTGATCAGAATGCTATTGTCATATAATTGTCTTAGTGATATTATTTGACGGCTAAATAGTACACCATTTAACGTACTCAACTGTAAAGTAAAACTCAAGATGACAATGACAGGCAAAGCAAGATGTTTAAAAATGGACCTCTCCAGCCTAAATGCTTGCCTTTGGATAAGCATCAATATTTCATTTAATTAACTGAACAAGCAACATACCAACACTTCAAGAAGAGAACAAGATTTCCATTTTCAATAACAGCAGTATTGTTTTTTTTCCTCTTGTTAAAATGCTTTTCATAAGTTTAAAAATATTAACAATCCTCTGGGCACCAAGTATCAAAGAGCAAGCCAACCCCTTTCTTCAACTGGGGTTGCAGACAGAATTAATAAAACCACAGATTATGGAAACAAGCCCACCTGTGAACCCCCTGTTCAGAATTCCTATGGTAAATTGGCTAGCCAAGAAAAATGCCGTTTAGAAAGAGTGCTAAGAATAACTGCCCTCACTTTCGTCTATGTCACGGCACAGAATCGGTAATAAAATTAGTAACACTTAAACCCAAAAATGCCTTCTTTTCAAAAACACAGGAAGCACTCAAATAACTCAAACCCTAAACAGTCTATCAGAACAGCTCATATCCTAAATCCACACTTACATTAGCATCATAGTTCAGAAGCAGAGTGGGTGCTAAGTAAATAAAATGGAATTGTAAATGTCATCAAACCACCACTTCCTTGGACTGCCATCAACATATTTAAATATGAATTACACATATATGCATGCAATATAATATAATTACAACTATAATTCTTAATTACAATTCTTTATTTTTAGGCTTATGATTGCACAAAACATTTCCTCACCAACTTCGCCTACATTGGCATTAATGTTGGAAACGACGTAGAAATGACTGTTCATACACGTGATGTGGACATCTGGTGCCAAAAATGCCCTGATAACGCAATTGCCTTCAGCTAGCAGCGTGGTCCCTACCTCTTCTGAAAAGCCAATGAGAAGAGAGAACACACACATCGTCCTCACCATGAGGATCATTACCAGCCAGATCTGAAAGGGCACACTTCATTGCTAGTGAAGCTTTCCTCTGTGTTCATAACTCTGTTTCGCAACTTCAAGCTTGTCCACGTTAAAAACATAAAAATGAAAGCAACCATATTCCTAATTATTCAAAGTATGTGGACATTCTTCAAAAACTCATGCGTTGTTCTTTGTTTTTAGGAATCCTTTGTAGCCTTCATTTCTGCACACATTCCCCATGCACTCTTTTGAGTGCTGTTGTGTGTTACATCAATGAAGCTTTAACAAAAGGCAAACCATGCTGCATTCCTCAGGAAAGTCTTTTTCATGGTATTATGTGGTTTAACAACAAAGAAGGAACACCACAAAACCATTATCTGTTGCTTCAATGAAGTTACAAAAATAAACCATTATATACAGCCTGTTCAACAAAAAAAAATCCACCAGTTTAACAATAACTTTTAGTTGCTGAAATATTAAATGTATTTTCCCTCTTTCTCCATTTCCCCATTTTTATTTCAGAAATTTCTTTTCTGAATTCAGCAGGAATTGTATTTTGTGCATTGCTAAGGTGCTATTTCTCCAAGGACATACCTAGATCCAAAATAATGCATATATGTATATTATACAAAAGAATCAATCTTTCCTTTGAACTTCAAAGAATAAACAAAACAATTAAAGCAGATAGTAATGAATGAGATTACCACTTAATGCATATTGCATGCGATGAGACAGTGCGTACGTATTTTTTACGCTAAGCACAGGGTGGCCGGGAGAGACTTGTTTTAGCGTTCTTAACAATCCTGCACTGTTTAAGTGGTTGTGTACTCAATAAAGGGACTGATCCTCCAATAATTTTATATGACTGATCTCTGCGTAGAACACACATGTTCAGCACTTTGACCATGATGGTGGCAACAGAATTAATGGCTGGTAAACCGTGACGGTGTAAACGGCATGTCCAGGACACTGCCATAAATCACTGCAAACCAGGCCCGCTCATATGAAAGGAAATACCATGAAGCCGAAATCTGCAGAGCAAATGTGAAAAACAATTCAAGGAGGTGTCTGGGAACACGAACGCTCTTGGGTAAGTAATACCGGTCACTGCCCGTGCACTTTAAGCGAGCTGATCTCATTGGGACCCATCCAAGAGGCCGCAGTGAGGCCCCGGCAAAAGGGCTGCTTCTCAGCCCTGAAATTCACACATTAGCACTGCCGACCCGTCAGTCTCATTGCTATAGAAAGTGCCCCATTTAACAAGGCTGACATCACTGACTTGGAGGGGGAAAAGGGGGTTCAAGTATTAGGCTATTTATTCATTGACGTAAGACTGGATTACAAAGAAAGTGTGTATGTATGTAAGTATGTGTCCATGCTGCAATTGTGATACCCTTGTCAGTAAGTGCATTTCATAACAGCTTACAAATCAATTATGTTAAAAAGTTTGGCATCATTTAAAAAAAAAATGTATTTGTTTATTTCCCATCATTTTATCAAAATACTATATACATAAACAGAAATAAGTGCTAACATACAAAGTATGCAAAATATTACAACTTCATGAAGGGAAATTTGAGCTCGATACCTCGCCTAGGGCCTCATATCGCTTTTGGTTCCACCGGTGCAAGTCCTCCCGGTAATTGAACACAAATGGTTCTCCAGTCTTTATGTGCCTCAGCTGTCCCTCTAGAGAGAGGTGGAAAAAAACGAAACATTTTTTCCACAGTTTTTTTCCCCCAGAATTATTTCCCCACATTACACTGTACAGGAAGTAATGACTTTAGACAATCCATTCTGAACTTGGAAAAGGAGTCTTTGGTAGAGTCATACTACAATCCTGAAAGGTCACCAAACTGTGTAAAGAACAAAAGAACTTTCACAATTTGAGGTTCTTTTTTTTTTTTTTAATAAACACTAAACGAGCTTCTGCCTCCCAAAAGACAACATTCAAACTGGATTTAACCTTCAGTTAAATTTAGTTCGGTGAATGTGCATCTTTTTCTTTTACGCAATTAAATGTGTTTGGCTCACATCCCCCATCTGGCAGGTACACAGCCTGGGGACGCCGAGCCCGCTTCCAGTCACGGCTCCCCTGTCCTTTGGGGACAACTGGCAGACACAGCCCAGACAGCTGGCCCGACGCTTCACCATACTCCGCCCTGTACCCCAATGCACCTGAGATCTAGGGCAACCCAGCCCAAACCACCACTATCATCCCTCCCTCTTCGGTGGCATAGCCGCTGAGGCTCAACCAATCAGATTCACCCACACTGGGCACAAAGAGCTCATCAAATTCCATCGTTCCGGGTCATACAATAAAGCCATAAACTGGCGAAAACCTGACAACTCTCAAGGACTGCTTAGGCAAATGAGGAACTGGATTTCAGAGAAGGTGAAAAGAACACATCATAATTAGTGTATTTCATCTTTTAGGTACTATTAAAATAAATACAATTTACTGTTTACAGCAAGGCTCAAAACAGAGTGGCAGTTTTCATTTCAGGTGCATTTCTGAGGATTTAGGGCTGAGATGCAATACAGTTACCCATTATTTTTGCAGATTATTTTTATGTGTAATTTAGATAGGAATGCATTGAAATAAAAGAAAGCAATTTGAGAGTTTATTATATTCTCAACCGAAGTGCAATTGCGATTCATACTTTCAGATATATTAAAAATTAGCCCAATTTATTGCTCCTTTGACAATGTATAACAAAACCCAAAACAGTGTTAAATTTAATTGCGACCTATATGATTATAAAGACAAACACAACAAACAATGTGCACAGTTAACCCAAATAGCTCAAGGGACTAAGCTCAATTATCTTGGAAAAAGTGAAAACATCTTTGAAGATAAAGGATTGTTTAAACCTTTCAAAATGAACCACTTACATGTGATAACCATGCAATAAATCTTCAGTTGTTCACTCAATAAAAATTACACTATTTGCTTATATCATTAGTCTTTCAACAACATGTAATGTTAAAAGCTTGTTCATTCCTCGGAGATAGAGTGAAATAGGTTTGAAAAGGCAACTGAACAAAAGTAGCTAAAAGAAATCAATTATGCATTCATGGATGGGAGAAATGAAATCTTCTAAACAGCAGTGCCTAACAGAAGGAAGACAGGATTATAATGAAACAGAACATGCATTGAAAGTTCAGCTCCATCGCCTTCACAACACAGCCTCTCCAAGGAATATGCTTTCCCAACTTTTTCTTTTTTTCTGGATAATTAGCATGCTGTTCTAATTTCTTTAGCTTAATTAGGTGTACATAACCTTGGATTTCCAGTAATGAAGAAGCTGAGGGCTACCGTGATGAAGCCGTCAGCTTTATGATAAAAATAAAATGCCTGCAAGAAACAAAAGAAAGTGTTTGCATGTTTCACTATCTTAAAGTATTAAATATTACTAACTTTTACTCAGGACTTCATAAAAAAGAGCTTTCATCCAAGTGTTTTAGGAGACACCAAATTCAAAAACTTTATGATGCCCACACATACACACACACATCTGTGTGTGTACGTTTGTATAAAAACCAAAGCCCTGTAATATATTCGGGACATGAAACCAGAAAAGGCCTGGAGGAGTCAGAAGGAAGTTTATGCAAATCTTCGATCAGCATCTATGGAAGCATGAACAGGTTACTGACAGCCCATGGCAGATACACAGTACCATAATCTGAGAGAGAGTCTGAAGTCTCCCTGACACAATTATGATTGATCTGACAGAAACTATCATCACATGATAATGCCCATTTCACACAGTCAAAAGAAAGTCCCATTCAGAGTGATACTTACGGTCATTGAAGGCATACTCAAATTCTTCTAGGGTCTTGGGAAAAATAAGGAGAGGTTCATCTTTCTTCATGAGCTCATCTAAATCTATTCTAGACAGCAAATCTGTACAAGGGGAGAGAAGTGAAGGAAAAAGCAATCAATAATGCTTGATAATGCTGTTTGCTCGCAGGAAACGAAGGAGAGCCAAACCACAATCATTTTCAAATTTATTTACACTCATACAGCTCATATCCCAACTTGACCTTATACTTTCAGCTCCAGCAAATAAGTTCATAAGTTCAAATACATCCATTGTTAAAATAGGCCGTTGTTCTGGACAAGGCATTCCACATTAATAAGGAGAGAAAAACATAAATATGAACAGTAAATAGTGACAAAAATGTGCAGCATGGCATCTGAGGGCTGCACAGTGACTGTGATTGAGTGGGACCTGGACACAGATCGCAGTGTCCATCTGCCTGGAAAAGGAAACACTGCCACCTTCAATAAGATGAATGAAGATCTTGACAGGCCACAGGCGCATCTTTGTACACCGCAGTCAGAAACGGTCACCATCTACGTCTACACTAAGCAAGAATGGCACTGTAATGATGAGGGGAGCAGAAATGCAGCACTAGGATGCACACAACCGATGGGCATCCCATGCCTGCCTGCGACTCACTGTCTTTTGCTGGGGTTGGATATTACAACTTCTGCAAATACCCTTTGCTTCCCAGTCTTTCAGAGCAGTTCATAACAGCATTTCAGAACAGTCTGTATAAAAAATAATTTGTAATAATATGCTAGTATTTCACCAATTTATATTTTGTCATTCTCAATACAGCTCTTAACTTCTATTACATGCATTTATGTGTGTGTGTCTGTGTGTAT
>JAODKC010000044.1:23324707-23341598 GCA_026777985.1 Mormyrops attenuatus | reverse complement strand
TAGTTTTATCAGTATATAATAGCCTCATCAACAGTTAATGAGTTCTATAACTATATGCTGACTGAGTCAATTTATCCATGATTCATTACAAATTAACCCATCGAAACAGAAATATATATTATACATAATTTTGAATAGTGCAGTATTGTTCTCTTACAGAAGTCAGACAGGAGATATGCATTTTATAACACCATTTGTGAATAATGCACCAATTAAAATTATAAAGGCCACAAGTGTAAAATTGTTAGGCATACTGAAAACTGTTAAACTGTATTAAAATTATTTTTAAATTACTTATAGATTGTTTACCTTTGAGTGCTGTCGTTTTTTCTTGACCCCCCGGCTGTGCCATGGTTATCCACAAAATGAGTATTATATAACCATAAGCGTTCACAACCATTGATTTTCCGCCCTGTTCAATCACTGCACGTTAGCCTAAATAGTTACACACAGAAAAGATCGTTGCTGCTAAATATTCATCCATTCTGCAATAATACTAACTCAATGCAAAAAAACGTTTTTAAAAATATTACAAAAACTTTTAAACGTATTCATTTTAGTGACCTCATATGGAGTCGTGTAAATCCCAATAAAGTGAAAGAGCAGCCACACAAAAGACTTACAGTGATTGTGTCCTAATTCACAAGAGGCATCGTACATAATCACTCCTCAGACTAGGAACAAGTAGGATATAAGCGACTCATTTAAAAATAAATGAGTGGGACATCCTCATCATATATGAGCACTTACCCGCCAATAAACTATACTAGATCAGCTGCTTAACGAGTCCCATTGTCACAGCGATACAGTAGCCAATAACTTAGGGAAAGACAATAAAACAGTAACAAATAACCGCTACGACCTATTAAACAACGACTGTTCAGTTATTAGGAATGGCATCAACATTCATCTAGTTACCACATGGTATTTTGACAGTAACGATACTTAGCATCACTTGTATCTAAAGGGGGTAAGTGTTTATTTCTCGTAGAACTCCCTAGTAATAAAATTCAGCGGAACAAACAAGAAATATGTATCTGCTGGTCGGTAAGTGAAACTAGCATGCGTAAGTAATTTCTGATCAAAAATATATAAACAGTTAACCCATTATTAGCGTGTTAGCTAAGAAACTATAGAAAGCAGCTATGAGCAACATGTGCGACACAACCATGTATATGCTGTTTTCGATGACATGAGTCACCTTAGGTTACAGATACGACTAAAGGGAGCAGCCACGTGTAACTACAACTCGTTACCTTGCTGTACTAAATAACAATTTACCTAGCCAAATAGTTAGCCACTTCGGATATAAAGAAAGTAAAGCGGGTAATATCACTTGACAAATGCCATTTACCCGAGCGACGCGTTCGCGTATACACTGCACGCGCGCACAGAGCGCGCGGCTATTTTTTACACAGCTACGTGCGTGATTATGGGCATGCACGCTTATTTAATTCACGTACCATTGCAATCTGAAAGAGTAAAGAACATAAACATCCGGAACCCTCAGCTTCCTTTTAAAAAAAAGAAAGAAAAAAGTGAAAAACAGGAAGGAAGGATGATACGGAAACGGAAACTGCGGACTCTGCAGACATGGCCGACTGCACCGAACGTTTAAAAAGACAGCGCCACATTCTGAACTAAAAAACAACTGGTTTGAAATTACGTCTGTAATTTAAAGTAACAAACATTATTACTATCATTAGTAGTCGTATTGGCGATAAAACGTTTTAATCAATGGAAACAAGTAAAGGAATAGACGTTTTTACATGTAACGGTTTATTGGTATTACATATTGTAAATGCTGCATTCCCCATAACATCATCTTTGAGAAAGAGCAATAGAAAGGTGGAAGGGTGGCCTCCTAGATAGACTTTAACATCTAAGCGCAACACAACAATAATATACAACAGAATCCGACACAGGACGGCAAGTGCACTACAAACCATCACCAAAAATTAAAGGAACTGTAAAGTAAATCTTAAAAAGCAAACAGTAGGTTTTGCATTATACGTGCTGCAAAGCATGCTGGGACTGATATCCTGAGTACACAGCAACTTCCATGGTACAAAGCATTATATACACAGGGGTCACTTTATTAGGAATCCTTATGTAATACCAGGTAGAACCCCCTGTGGTCTCCAAATGCACTACAGAGATGCATTTTTGCATATCACTGTTACACTGAGCTTTTATTTATACACTTTTTTTGTTTATCATACCATTATCTATAAACACAAGTACATGGAAACCCCAAGAGAGTGGCTGTTTTGAAGTTGGTGGAAGCACCATGTCTGGTACCAACAATCACCATGTTTAAAGGCACATACTTGGCTGTTCTAATGTTTACCCACTCAGTAACTGGACAACTGGCCCTCTTGATATTCAGTTTCAAATACATGATTTGCTGTTTTGAGGACCAGGAATCAGGCTTTGTGTTAACAAGCAGGTGTACCTATGAACTGGCCACTAAGTGTGTGTGTGTGTGTGTGTGTGCACATACATACAGTATATGTCTGTTTCTGACTTGAATATAATAGATGTATAGGTAATAAAATCCATCCATCCATCCAATTTCTGCCGCTTATCCAGGGTCAAGGACAGCAGTCTAAGCAGGGATGCCTAGACCTCCCTCTCACCAGCCACCTCCTCTTGCTCCACCAAGACGTTCCCAGGCCAGCTGAGAGATCTCCAGCCCTACCTGGGCCTCCTCTCGGTTGGACATGCCCAAAACACCTCCCCAGGGAGCCATCCAGGGGACCTCCTTGACAGATGCCCGAACCACTTCAACTAGCCCCTTTCAATGCAGAGGAGCAGCGGCTCTACTGTGAGTCCCTCCCGAATGTCTGATCTCCTCACCCTTTCTCTAAGGCTGAGCCCAGCCATCCTGTGGATGAAGCTCATTTCAGCCGCTTGAATCCGGGATCTCATTCTTAGTCACTACCCAGAGCTCATGACCATAGGTGAGGGTAGGAACATAGATCGACCGGTAAATTGAGAGCTTTAACTTCTGGCTCAGCTCCCTCTTCACCAAAACAGAACGGTCCAGCGTCCGCATTACTGCCTGCCGATGTACTGCTGCCTTTTTCCTTCACTTGTGAACAAGACCCCAAGATACTTAAACTCCTCCTCTTGAGGCAGTAACTCATCCCCCGCCAGGAAAGGGCAATCCACCCTTTTCCAGTTGAGAACCATAGCCCCAGACTTGGAGGCATTGATACTCATCCCGGCCACTTCACCCTCAGCTGCAAACTGCCCCAGTGCATGCTGCAGGTCACAACCCAATGACATCAACAGGACCCCATCATCCGCAAAAAACGAAGATGCTATCCTGAGGCCCCTGACCTGGACCCCCTCCGCCCCTTGGCTATGCCTAGATATTCTGTCCATAAAAGTTGTGAACAGAATTGGTGACAAAGGGCAGCCCTGATGGAATCCAGCACCCACTGGGAACGAATCTAACTTACTGCTGGCAATGAGAACCAATGTCTCCCTCCATTTGTACAGGGACCTGATGGCCTGCAACAACGGACCCCGTACCCCATACTCCTGGACCACCCCACACAGGATTCCCCAAGGGACATGGTTGTATGCCTTTTCCAAGTGCACAAAACACATGTAGACTGGTTCGACAAACTCCCATGAACTTTTTTAGTATCCTTGTCAGGGTGAAGAGATGGTCTAATGTTCCACGACCGATATGGATTCCACATTATTCCTCCTGGATCCGAGGTTTGACCAACGGATGGACCCTCCTCTACAGTACCCTGGCACAGACCTTCTCAGGGAGGCTGAGGAGTGTGATTCCCCTAAAGTTGGAATACATCCTCTGATCCCCTTTCTTAAAGATGGGACCACCACCCCAGTCTGCTAATCCAAAGACACTGTCCCTGAAATCCACGCAATGTTGAAGAGGTGTGTCAGCCAATACAAGCCAACATCATCAAGAGCTTTTAAGAATTAAGGGCGAATTTCATCCACCCCCTTAGCCCTACCACTGAGTAGTTGTTTGACTACCTTAGTGACCTCAGCCCCAGAGATGAGCAAGTCCTCCTCTGAGTCTTCCAGTCCTCTGAGGAAGGTATATCAGTGGGATTTAGGAGACCCTCGAATTATTCCTTCCACCACCCAACTATATGCCCAGTTGAGGTCAACATATACCCTGACTCCCTACGGAGCAAAGAGAAGTTTTGCCGGCGATGCAAGTTGAAGATCTTCCAGATAGGGGCCTCTGCCAGACGCTCCCAGAACACCCTCCCTATGCATTTGGGTCTACCAGGTCTATCCAACATTTTCCCCCACCATTGGATCCAACTCACTACCAGATGGTAATCAGTTGACAGCTCAGCTCCTCTCTTCACCCAAGTGTCTGAAACGTATGGATGCAGATCTGACAATATGATTACAAATCAATCATCAAACTGTGGCCCTGGGTGCTCCGGTGCCAGGTACACTTATGAACACCCTTATGCTCAAACATGCTGTTCATTATGGACAAACTGTGATTAGCACATATGTCCAATAACAGATCATCGCTCAGATTACAATCAGGCAGGCTATTCCTCCCAGTCACCCCCTTCCAGGTTTCACTGTCATTGACCACGTGAGCATTAAAGATCCCCAGAAGAATAATGGTGTCCCCAGATGGGGCACCTTCCAGCACCCCCTCCAAGGCCGGATATTCCAAACCGGTATTCGGTGCATATGCACAAACAACCGCCAGAGTCCGTCCCCCGACATGAAGTCAAAGGGAGGCGACCCTCTCATCCACCAGGGTAAACTCCAATGCACTGGCACCGAACCGGGGGGCTATAAGTAGCCCCACTCCTGGCCAGCGCCTCTCACCATGGGTAACTCCAGAGTGGCATAGAGTCCAGCTCCTCTCCAGCAGTTTGGTTCCTGAGTCTGAGCTGCACATTAGGGGTGCGTGATATGACCTAAAATTATTATCATGATATTATCCCTTTTTAGATGGTGACGGTATTATATCACATTATTACTTTTTTCCAAGTTTTGGGAGGAGTAGCATGTCCTGTCACTTTATGTATTTTTTTTTTTTAATCATAATATATTAAATGGGTCAGCTGGCTGGCATGAGATTTTCAATTCAAGTCTCCACACACATGAACATGTATGTAAGAATAGAATTTTATTACCTTGCAAACAGTCTGTAGGGTTTGCAAACTACCCCGGCACTTTCGATGTAGCTAATTTTAGGTGTATAATGGAATAATATTGATTTGCTATAAGATATATTGGGTGAGCGTGAGCGTTAAAAAGCGTGTCATGCCAGATGCATGCCTAATTGTCTGACAGGCAATTACATAAAATCTGTTTATTTTGAGTTTGTTAATTTTTCTATCGCAACTTAGCATCAACGTGTGTTTAACAGAAACTTAACACAACATAGATTAACCAGTTACATATACTATATAAGGACAAATATTCAGATTACCACTGAATCTTTGAAAAAGCAAAGCTTTATTTTTATTAAATAAGCTGTTGTATAATTAGGCTGTTGACTTCTCGTGGTGTTAACGGTATAGTGCAAATCCATAATGTGCTGAACAATCACACCGGTAATGGCTATGACACCGGTGTACCGTCCACTGCTACCGTACATCAAGGTGAGCCTGACTATATCTAGTTGGGATCTCTCTACCTCCCGCACCAGTTTAGGCTTCTTTCCCATCAGAGAGGTTATATCCCATGTACCTAAAGCCAGTTTTGGTAGCTGACGATTGGTCCGCCGAGGCCCCTGCCTTCGACTGCCACGCTTTCTACATTGCATCCGACCTCACTGGCTCCCCCTGCAGGTGGTGGGCCCACAGGAGGACGGACCCATGTTATTTCTCCAAGCTATGCTCGGCCAGGCACCATGAGTGGAGGTAATTTGGAGAGGGAATTTAAGTGAATACTGGCATCCCATCCACGTTGTACCCCAGCCTTGTGCCACCTGGGATAGGCTCCAGGCCCCTTGTGATTCTTGCTAGAATGAGGAGTTAGAGAATGGATGGATAAAAATTAAGTGAACTGTACGGTTACTACCATACACGTCATCTGCAACTGGTTGCAGCTTACACACAAAGTTAGAATGCGTGTGCATCTATGGTATGCACTATGAACCTAAACAAGTTCCACACAAAGGAATTTGTTTCTTTTGATCATATATTACTTTTATCAGCTCATATTGTATTTCCAAATGTAACAACTGATTTAGACAGAATTTTCTTATGTTTATATTTAATCAGGAAAAAGAATGAATGTCAGGCTATTTCAGGCATCTGCATAGATGGCTAGATAAAGGCAATTAATGAAGTGTCATAGTCATGTTTCCCGTTTTGTTCAGAATTTTGGCCTACCTAATTGTCCGACAGCCAGTGATATAAAAAGAGAAAAAAAAACTGTTTTCTCATTCATGCCCATCATCCATTTAAACCATCAATCTATTCAAGCCACCAGAATTTCACAAAAATTGTATTTCCCTGAAAGAATTTCATTCATAATTCAGAAACTTCACTTTTTTTGTATTAGTTTCAGCATACACCAAACGCACCTACTAATAACTAAATACATACATGTCGTACCTAACATGTTAATGAAATTAAATTTTGTTTCTTATTTGATATTGTATTCGTTTCCTTTAACTACATTCAGTAGTTGATTAATAATAATATAACAGAAATATAATTAAACTGAGCATAAGTAATATCTTACATCTGATTTTTGAGAAGAAAATTTGCATTATACAGAACATACAGAACATAAAGCGGAAAATGTTCTTTCAGCATTGTTTGCTTTCAATAGAGTTTAGGAACAGTGAAAGCTAAAAAAAATTATAACAATAATATACAATGCCAGATGGGGAAAAACTGTCATAAACGCATATCTGAAACTAAACATGCAATTACAGTTGCAATTTTTTTCAGACAAGGACAATAAACAGAAAAATCCACAATTTTGAAACATAACAAAATGAGCCTAAAAAGATCTCTATGCTTCTGCTGTAGTAACAGATAATCAAAGAATTTTTATATCCTTCTCCCCTGTTGTTTGTCATTGTGCTGCTCTAGTGAAAATGCTGAAAATGTCTGTTTTATGAAAGACTAACCACTGAACAAGATATTTAAATCAAGCATGTTTTTAATTGTAAACATTTGCTTCTGTTGTGCAGGACAGCTTGTGTGCTCCAGTACGACACAAGAGAAGTTCTACGATCCCAGGCTGGTTTTGAAATAGACATTTTGCAAGTGATCCACCAGAGTTTTCTCTTCATCTTCAAGAACAGCCTCCTCCTGCATTTCCCACCTGAAATGTGAAGACAGATCTGCATTAGCACCACCCACTTATTACCCTAATACTATAATATATAGTCTGCCACACTCTTCAAAAAAAACCCACACAGTTTTGAGTATCTGCAAGAACTACAACGTGGAGAGTTTCCAAACTATGCCAGCACGCGCAAGAAATACTTATATATTATTAAATGTTGAAAATGATTTCAAGTCGTTTTCTTTGCACTGTTATATATATAAGATAATTATACGTTGTTATATTATTTTCATTTCACTATATTATTAATTTCATTTTCATTTCATTTCATTTTAGATCAATACTAATTTTAATAATAAGTACAAAGACAATTACACAACTTATGCTTTACTTTCCTTAAAAGAGCTTTCAAAAAATGGTAGTTTTAACACCGCACTATGGAAGCTGAGACCTGAGCCCCACCCAAACAAACATGGGTCCACATATAAGCAGTGTAAATATTTTTATGAATGCAAATACTGGGCTGCCAACTGTCCCACACTGACCGTGAGACTCCCACAATTCAGAAGATGAGCTTGTAATTTCTCCTGCAAGTTTTACAGTTCTATCCAACTGTTAAATTAACTGGGGGTTAGCCTAATATCCAGTTGAAAGGAGTATCCTATATAAATAATGTGTTCTTTCCGAAGCTGGTTGTCATCCAATCATTACTGATGAATATCCATGTCTACCTTCAGCGATTCTTACCATTTTCTCATTGGATTTCCTGGAAGCAACAAAGCTGATTAGCCTGCTATGCTTACTGACCCTCCAAATTGACGACAGGATATTTTCCTAGCCGGACACCAGTCACTCAATGTGCATAAGAAAGAGAAAGCATTTCAAAAAGCTCTGAGCAGTCTTTATTGTGTTGGACCTTTATTACATGCAGAAACACTACATTATACATGTAAACTCTGTTCTGTTGTGTGTTGTATCGTGTGCGTTTTAAAATCTCTTGATCTGTAATGCTTAGATGGCTTATTTGCTTTGCATAGATGCACATTTACTTTTTGTAGTTTACGCTGCATTTACTTGTTCCCCTTTGTGCATGTATTGTATCTCATATGCTTAGTTTTGCTAGCTGGATTAAAATAAGTCATCTAACATATTCAGCAAACTACATAACTGGTATGTAGCAGACAACGTTTTTCTCTCCCACACATACAGTCACACCCAAAATACTGCCTTATACCGAGATGTCCCAAGCCTACTCTCCATCCACACAGAAGGACATTATGTTTCATATATGATACTACTGAGTATATGTAATTATGGCCCCTGTCATACATGATTCATATAGGTACAGTATGACACATGATCCAACATGATGCTGGTGGTCACATTTATTGGCCATACATGCATAGTATATCTTGATATAATATGACCATATATGATCAATGTAAAACAAGTAATGTATGTATGTATTCTCACTTGTTGATTTTTTCACATGGAAATATGCAGAGTTTGGGGTTAAACCAGGCGCACCTCCAACATTACGCGTCCCCCCACCCCCGCCTTACTCTAAATCTCACTCAACATATTACTCAAAGTTGACAGCCCTTCAAACTGCAGATATATTGGGTCTTGCTGTGTCTCAGACTTACACCATTGTGCATTGCAATAGTGAGTCAAGCAGTAAGTACAAGATCAGCATAAAATTTCTGGTAGCTGGACACCATCATGGACCAGAAGCCCATCCAAAAAGAAGATCCTCCAGGTAAATCAGCATTAGGAGATGCAGTGACCTGTGAGTCTGAGAGTCAGGGGTACCACTAGAGATTCTGGATCCCATGAAAGTACATCACACTATACTCTGAACCCTAACCAATCTAATTATTTTCAAAATTTTTAGTGCCCCTGTCACTCAGAGACCCTTGGAATCTTCCAAACTTCCCCCCTTTACGGCACCCCTGTTGAGAGTTGTAAGGTGTGGGCAGTTAATTCTCATGTTCCTTAGGTTATGACGGGTCATCTGTTTTGTGTGATCCCCAAGAAGATCTTGTCAACAAGGACTACCAGAATGTTCTAATGCTTCTGGCAGCAGGACAGGATGGAGTCATCCAAGTTTCTGCAGATGTGTTGGGTCTGATTGACAGAGCATGTCTGTCTTGGCATGGTTACGGTTAAGTTTTGTGGGTCATTGGGAAATAAGGTTAATTGCACCTCTCTGTGTAAAAGCATTGCTGTGGATTATTATGGAGCAATTTTTCAATAAACTTTTAAAACACCCAGTGCAGTAAAGAAACTGACAATCCGACAAATTAAGCATTTTCCTTATACTTGTAGGTAATAAGTCTGACTAAAGACAAACAAAATAACATTTGAATCCTTACAATGACAGCTGACTTTATTTTACCCATATAAAATGTGATATAATAGTTCTTTTTTAATAACCAAAACTGGAATTAATAGCTCATGGCAATTATCTGGGCAATAACAGATGATTCTTTAAGATCAAAAAACGTTAAGCATTCACTTTTAAATGAAAGGTACTTTTTCATTTTTCATATCCATCAGGTAGAGTGGTGGCTCTGAGGCTAGCGATCTGTGCCAGCTACTGGAGGATGGCTGGTTCAAATCGTGTGAATGCACAGAATGATTCCACTCCATTGGGCCCTTGAGCAAGGCCCTTAACTTGCAATTGCTTCATCCTGGGTATGACGTTAATCTACATCCAGCCCTACATCTAGGTCCTCCAACTTACAGGGAAAAACTTGAGGGTTGCTGGCAGGATTGGCACTCCAGCCACTGGAATAAAAGCTCACACTGGTTCATTCAGTGTGGTGCTGAGGTATCACCTGCCACATTGATACACTCATGTTCTAATCCCTGAGGAGGTTTGTCAAGTGGCAATGCAACACACTGTAACCTGGGCATGCTCCTTACCTGAATCCATACGAAAAACAAAGAGTAAAAATAATGTTTGATCTTTCCAATTTATTTCTTGGATACTGGAAACATTGCGGATTGACGATTGTTGTAAAATGTAAAGTCAACAAACGCACAGAATAACTTTAAGGCCCTGTCTACACTTTACTTTTAAAATTTGTCTTTGGCAACCAGATCACAAGTGGGCAGCTGAGATACACGGTCGTATATACATGCATCTATCACGCATATCCTAGGCACCCAGCTGACCACTTGTGTTAAGATTTCATTACTGCCAACATCACTTCTGCTAGAATGTCAAATGGCCCCATAGACAGTTATTCTAGCATCCTTGTCAGGGACATATCCAGGAGACATTAGAGTTTACAGTACAAACCACATGTGATCAAATGTGTCCCAGGCAACCTTGGCTAGTGGTTTGAATGATCAGCTTACAATGCATTTTGGTGGTTGCTTACAGTTGTATTTAGCACTGTTCACTTGTGATCCGATCACCCAAGATGCATCTTAAAACGAAGTGAAAATAGGGCAAGACTAAGGATTGAAGAATGACACCAACTCTACGTCTTGCCATCATGAATGCTGCACATACAGTCAAGGAGGGTATTCACTGAGTCTGGTTTTGGCTGTAAAAATATCATTCCTTTACTTAACAGTAAATGATTTTCTGTTTAATGCAATTAAATAGAATGGGTATTTTTCTGCACATGGAAACAATGCTCACAGCATAATCATATATCTTAGGGGAAAAATGTGGCTATTATATGCAGGCGTTTGCGTATGCAAGGAACAGGTTCCTCTGTGAGCACCTTGATGGAGTTTCTGCTTCAGTCAGTACATCTCGTTATATTAGACATCCTCTTTCTCACCCCCCCAAACTGTCACTGCAGTAATTACCTTCTATATGGAGAGGATTTGTTTATGTAAATATATGTGGGATGCATGAAAGCCCCCCTGTCTGCCGTCTCCGCCATGTTCCTGCTAACACACTAAGCGAGGCCTACTTTCAAAAGCCCACTGAGCTTTTACCTGTCAGGACAAGTGTGGGTGGCAGGTGGGGGCACTTTCTCCACTCCATCCTCACACTAGGCATGCCGACACACTTGCCACCAAACTTTCATTCTAACTGCAAAGCCCCGGCCGTAGTTGAGATGAAACCAGCGTGAGGGTCACGACAACAGTTTCTAAATATCCAATTCCTTCACTTCATCATCTGTAGCAAGTCATTATTTAGAGCCAACAAACAAATAAAAGCAACAAGAAAAAACACAATATTTACAAATGTCACAAACGTGTGAGATGAAGAAGGTGGGGGGGAGGGAGTAAAGGTTTTGTTTAATTTTCAAACAGGATTAAGCAGAATGACATTTAGCTGAAGGTTATTGGCTCAGCAGCCCGATGCATTGTCTTTGGTGATATTGATATTCCGGAAGCAGCCTGCTTGTCAACGGGACAAACAAAGCTGATAAATGAGAAGCATATCCACAGGAAGGTGTTAAGTGCAAATGTGAAAGAGGGGAACAAAATGAGTGAGGTGCCAGAATACTCTTGCAATGTACACAACAACTTACTCGTTTGTTAGCATAGCCTCTCAGAACAATATGTTGTCAAATTGACTCCCATCTGAACTGTAATCTTTTATTCAATATCTCTGTATAGTTCATAAGCAATATGCCACCTTATAATTGTACTCAGCATTTAGGTATTGCAAAACCTAAGTAATTTCAGAAAAGAGCTGTAAAAAATGCAACTATATTTACTGTTAGTTTCTTGCTAGGAATTTCACTGCTTTTATTTAGAAAGTGCACTTTATTGCAATAGAAGGTGGGTGTTTTGTCACTAAGCCGCAAGTTTGTCTCACTCAGAATGGAACTGAAAAATGTCAAAGCGCAACAATCTGGATTCTAAGGATTTAGTGTACAAATTCTGCTTTTATGTTCCTTTGTCTGGCTTCCATTGAATTATTGTTCACCCTTCAGCTGATACTAAACAAGACTGATCATGGGACAATTACTAAAGGAGAAAAGCTTAATCTACTTCATTAACTTTGCTAGGTATATATTAAGCAGAAAAAATAGTACTGTGCATATAGTATTGAAATGTAATACATCATACTAGTTTTTGGATTTGTTAAGTTTGTTTGGTATTGAATATGTTTAGATGTGGGTGGCAATGTGACTCAGTTGGTTACATTATTGCCTCACACCTCCAAAGGTTGGAGGTTTGAAAGCCGCACCCCCCCATGCTGTGTCACACAGCCTTACATTAAGTAATGTGCATTCCTCTCGCTGTCCCGCAGGTTAACTGGCATCTCGAAATTTAACAGAAAAATTCCCAGACTCACTCAGTCCATGGGATAAAGTTCTGTGGAATTTTGGAAGTTTTAGAAATTTAATGAAAGTTCTTTGTTAGATTACACAAGGACTGGGTGAACTCTGATTTCCAGTACTGCAACATATGATGAGGAAGCCTGATACTGAGAGACAACAAAAAATCTGGTGGCACTTTACAATAAGGCTACCCATATAAAGAGTTTATGAATGGTTTATGATCTGGTTATTAATTAGGTTGTAACACTTTGTAAATTATTAATAGACAATTTTAAATAAGTTATAACACAGTTTTCTGTTTATTAATGAGTTACTACCATTTACAAGTGGCAAAAGGGAGCCTTATTGTAAAGTGGTACCAAAAATTCAATTGATTTTGTAAATTTGCCCTTCATTTTTCTGTTATGTACTTGTGTGCAGGTATCCTGTGGATGACTATGACCCCTACAAGGGTACAGTCTGCATTGCGTCCTGAGCCACCTGAAATAGGCTCTAGGCCACCCGACAACCCTGACCAGGATAAGCTGCTGCAAGATGTGTGAATATAGTCAGATGACAGTTTAAAAGAAAACATGGGTGTTTCTCAATAGTCGTACTTGACCATAATTGTGTTCGCATTATATGTCATCTTCCATTGCCGGAGACCAGTTTAAAAACTCAATAACAGAAATACAGAGGATGGTTCTTGCCTCACCCAAATATCAAGGATATACTAGTTGCATCCTTGCCAATCCCATGATTCATTGCACTGCAAGTTTATTCTTGGGAGGCAAATTAGCTAGACCGGTCTAGCCAAAACCACAAGTATGATCTTTGTGTTCTTGGTATCGAGAAACACCCCATATCTGCTGAATACAAGGAGATGTCTGTAAACTAGTAATGGTTAATGAATGTATGTCAATTTGCAAAAAAATCATTTGTTTTTTTGTTTTTTACATGTAGACATTGCTTGTGAAAGGTGCTCCATCCATATGTTCAAAGAATCAGGTCATTCAATGACACACTACATTTCAGAACTGTATAAGTTCAGGATACATCATGCAGTCATCTCCTTCGAAACTGAGTAAACTGCAGGCTAAAGAGAAAGATGAAAAAAGCCAGGCAATGTTTCCAGCTGTCAGTGTTGGAATGCTTTTCCTCAACAATCCATTCACACAACACTGGGTACCAATGCACTTTCAGACAGGTACCTGTATTCGATTAAATATGCTTCTTTCAAACAATGGGTGACACGGCATAAGACAGACTACAGCACCAGGCTTACAAGTGCCCTAATCAGGCTCTTCCATAGGCTTAGCGGTTCAAGGATCCATCATAACCTCAACCAAAATATTTAAAGTGGTAAACTTTCCAAAGGTCAAGGCTTTCCATTCATGCTAAGTAGAAATGCAATAATGGAATGGGGGCTTGAGTTGGTACATGCAATATAGAGAATCGGAAACTACTGTTCATTTTATCCCACATGGAAATTCAAAGCATCTTATGTCTCTCTAGATAACACTTTTGTAAGTTTTTATCCTTTATGCCTTGTATGATTACAGCCGTTTTCATACGTGCAGAGGTTTACATATTATGTTATTCCCATAAGCCTGTGGATTTGGCACCAATATGACAAAGCAGAATAACAGCATTTACCTAATATTCAAATCAACATGAACAGGTTTTTTTTTCTTTTCTATTCCACAGTACGTGATCTGACACATTTAACATTGTGTGCTATGTTTATCTCAGCCAACTGTCTCTCAAGCACAGCGCTATACATCTGGAAAACAGTAATAGTGGGGGAAATGACAAGTCTACCAACAAATGACATATCATTCCACAAGTGATTTGGAAGTGCTGCTCATGCAGTGTTTAGGGGATGGCAGTGAGAAAAGCTCACCTCAGCGTATAGCAGTGCCGCTTTTGGGGTGTCACGGGAGGTGGCGTTTGACGGCCATTAACAAGAGGTTCCCATTCCCGGGCCTAAGGCCTGTCTCCGGCCTGTGGCAGAGAAAGAGGGGGCCTGTCGAGCTGCCTCCATGACGGCCAGCATGTGCAACCAAAGGCAGCCAGCTTGGGGGCCGGGACCCCTCCCATGTCAAAGAAGGGCCTGTGGTGGCTGGCAGCCCACACAGCCGCTCGGAGTGACGGGGGCCAATGAGCAGCGACTGTTTCCCAAGTGCAGGGAACTGACAAGTAAAGTTCGGAGCGCTAAGGTCACTTCTGAATTTAATTGGAATTGATTGGTTAGCTCAATTTCAATTTCGGCATCAGTGTTTTAAAAGATGGCGAGTGTCCACAACTAGGACTGACCAGTGCAGAAGGTACAGATAACAGACCCGAGCACAAAACTAGAATAAATCAGCACATTCATTTATGAAATGATGCCTGAGATTGGCAGTCATCTCCAAAGCACTCAAATTCACAATATAGCAGGGAAACGTTTAATTCATAAAACAAACACATCTGATAAAGATAAAATTAGAGTGCTTAATGCCCACTTCACTGTGGTGCTTAGAGTGTAATACTTTCTTTAGTCAAGACTTAAAATCAAGACACAATATTAGTATTTCACCCATAGAATGATAGATCAAAATGAATGTTTCAGACAGGAGTAACCACGCTAAGCTATGTAATTATGCTAGTCATTAACATTGTGACAACTTGTATGATAGGTAGCTACTTACTAACATGCAATTTCCATAGTATGTTTACGTTACATTAGCAGTGTTATTGTAGCTGTGAAAAAAGAAGTTAGTAGGAAATATATATCATAGAAATATATAAACCTCGCCATGCCTCTTTGTTTATAATTGTGCACCTGGAGATAAGACAACATACAAAAGACCGCGGTACCTTTCGGTCAGCAGATCTATCAACAGATTTAAGTTTAAAATGTACGATAAGTGCTGCAGAGATGTGGGGGCCATGTGCAGTGTTCAGCCTTCCGAATTCTCTCCGCCAAATAAAGCCGTACATTTCCAGGAGATAAAGAGCGTGATCAAAAGCCCCCGGCAGACATTCTCCGAAACCGTACATCGCACTCCCTATCCTGTCTCAGCTTTCAACCCCAAATGTTGGCACTGATGAGACAAACAGATCAGAGGACATAGTGAAGACCGAGTCCGTTCCGTAGTTAAAAACACACTCACTGTTACTGCAGAATATATGTGCAGGAATATTGGTACTTACGACATGACATTCTGAAGCAAGCTGAGGCACTCGGTGTATTTTTGAAGGCAACAGTGGAAGGTAGTTCACTGTCACACACCCACCTTCTGCCTTCCAGCTGATGCATATACATGTGGACCATTAGGCTAATTGTGCTAACAAGCAAGTGATTACAGGGAGAATGGGCTCTAATGTCCTGCCTACAAAGAGACTTAAATGGTCCATTGTATTGTTTGCTGTTATGTGATTTTGGGTGCTTTTCTGTCTGCGGTGTTATTTTAATCGGGTATGTGGAGCACTGTGAGCTGAATTCTATGTATGAGTACTATATAAATAAATATTGTTATTATTAGGATGATTATTATTATTCATGTTTATCATTATCATTCACTATTTAATACTGTTAATAAAAGCCCAATAAACACATCTAGTATTCCTCTTATGTAATGAGTCTCAAATCAATAAAATCAAGGCATGTCAACTATAGATTTGCAATATAGTGAATGAGGCATTCCTACTTTATTAGTATACAATAAGTACCATTAATTAATTTAGTGACTCATCAAAGTTGAGTTGTTCTGATAACCAATTGTATTTCATATTTTGTAGGGTATCTGTTTATATTATAAGGTATCAAGTGAACTGATGAAATGAACTTAAGGTAACGTATTAGCTGTTAAATATTTAAAGTATCTTGTGCAATTAAGAGGGGCTATTTCTAGGTCTCAAATATTCTCCAAAGTCAGCTAATGGAAGTTTGTGCAAATTTGTTTTGGCTTAATTAATGAATAATGTAGGCCACACATTTAATTAATGGAGTCATTTCCATATTGATGTGATACATTTGCCTACCATTCTCATTCTATTTTTTAATTGCAGTCTTGATACTACGGTATTTAATGGATTATTTTTGCTTATTATTTTCACTAATAGAAAATATTTGTATGAAAACACAAACACAGGGCACTTGATTTAAAAAATGAAAAATAACTTTTGATTCCAACTATTTCATATAACTTATAAGACTATAAATATTATCAGAACTACAGGTCTGTGACTTTGACATTCCTGGTCATATCATAGCTTGCATGTTTGCTTCTGGTCACCTAACTTAAAGTGTCTCATATGCTTCACACACACACACACACACACACACACACACACACACACACACACACACACACACACACACACACACACACACA
>JAODKC010000044.1:23297532-23317516 GCA_026777985.1 Mormyrops attenuatus | reverse complement strand
CAGATGGTCCTTAATAGGCTAATAATGAATGTGGCAGGTTGAAAGCAGTGTGGGTTGGAATGAAAACATTCTGGCAGGGGGTCTTCCAGGAACAGGACTGAGAACCACTGCTCTAATGTACATTTGTGCTTTTGGTAAAATGTCATATAGACCAAAAAAAAACTAAATAATCTGAAATAATCTTTACAATGTTTACAGTATCGTATTTTCCCAATAGATTTCCTTTGAGAGAACAGGTCTTGGGTGAAAATTTGTTTTTCAGAGTAAGAGCGTACTCCAGTCATCTTATGAAACTTTTGCTGGTGGGTTACATTCTGGAAATTATGGAAATATTTATTAAGAAAGACACTTTCTTCAGACAAATAGACTTCTGACATAAAGAATTAGTGGCTAAATTGATTCCCACAATGATTGTTACACGGGAAGACAAGACTTATACAACTACAGACCTGCATACGGAAGAACTGAATTCGGCGTCTTGGGGTAGGACGACCGTAATGAACGATGACAGCTGCACAAAGGCATCTCGGGTGTTCGACATCTATTCCAGTTTCCAGTGTCATACTTGTCTGAAATCCAGTGCCAGATGCAGATGATTCTGGGATTTTCCCTTCAAGTCTGGTGTTTTATGACCATTAAAAAACTAAACCTTTAATGCATCCATAAAATGTAAAGCATGAAAATTACAAAGAACATAATATACTATTCTTACTTTCTCTTAAATGGATTCTTCTATGACAAAACGCAGCTAAAATATATACCAAGTGTGCAGTTGTAAATTGATTACTCATCTTTTAGGCAGTGGCCTGGGTGCCACTTTACAATAGGGCTACCCATAGAAAAGGGCTTATAAATGGTTTCTAATCTGGTCATTTATTAGGTTGTAACACTTTGTAAATTATTAATAGATAATTTTAAACAAGTTATAACACAGTTTTCTTTTTATTAATGAGTTATTACCATTTACAAGTGGCAAAAGGGAGCCTTATTGTAAAGTGGTACTGTGGCCTGTAATAGTTTGTAGGAAACAATAGATTTATATTAAAAATAATTGTGTTTTTTTCCACCATCCATATGATAAACAAGCACATTTTCAGTCTATATTAATCTTTCGTTCTGGTCAGCATTGCCTGGAGCTAGACCCATACGGTAGAGGGCATAGGGCTGGGGAATTCCCTGGTGGGGCACCAGTCTATCACAGGGCACATGCACAATAGGGACAATTCTTCAGACATGCCAGTTAACCGAATTGCAAGGGGAATCCAGGATACTCTGAGGATATCTACCTGACGCAGAGAATGTGCAAACTCTATACACAGAACAGAGGCGGAAGCTGAGCCTCCAAACGGGGAGACGTGAGGTAACAGTGTGACCTACTGAGCCACCACGATGCAAAACCTAACAATCATTTTCATATGCGGAGTATGCACACTTTCAGTGTTGTATTGTTTGTCTTGTACTTTATCAATCAAGCAAGTATTTTAAGAGCAACATAGAAAGTTACTTTAGTGAAATTATAGTCTCCACCACCCCTTAAGACAATCAATTTAAAAACCACAATGATGCAGAAGCACCGAAGAAACTGATGAGAGGTATTACTGTAATGCTTTCTGGGTATAGTAAATGTATTCTTCAATTGAAGTTTCACTTTCAAACAGGATAAAATCCACTCTGACTGCAGACAAACGGCGCACAAACATTAATGCGGGTCCACCACACATTAAATAAACAGGCCAAACAATCTGGCTCTGAAACACAATAGCTATGTTTTTATCGGTTTTAAATGTATGATTTTTTTTTTGAGTGAAGTGCACAAATGGCAAAGTTTTTTTTCCCCCAGATACGGCTCATTTTTCCACTACTTATGACCATACCTTCTTAGAGCGAAATGATCTGTAAATGTAAAGAGCTAAGTTGTTTGAATGTAAAAATCAGCAGAACCATTGGTGGAAGAATGTATCACTAGCATATATATATATATATATAACCAAAAGAATCACAGATTCTTTTAAAAACTATCAAATTAATTAGCCAAATTCTTAAAACAAAGGTGGCTTAGAACATCTACGCCATCAGTTGTGATAGGATTTATATAGAACAGCTTACAAATATGGCAGCAAACCACTGGATGGTGTACTTTAAAAGGATGCTCCAAAGCTCGGCGGACATCATTGCCGTTCCGAGGAAGGGGAAGCCCCGCTGAATGACAGCAGCAGCAGCCTTCCTATGTGAGAGATGGAAGGTTTAGGGAGCACACGTAAATTTAAACTGCCATTTTGTGTGTGACCTCCTAGCTTGTGTATCACATAGCAGAGGTGTGGACTATGAGGGCCTGTTTTCACTCAACATCCTAGACAAATGCGTAGAGGAAATATCTACATCTCACGTCTGCTTTGAGTGCAGCGCAAGCCTACATCATCTACTCGCTGATGACAGTAGAATCATCATATGATCAAGATAGCCCCCGGCACCATTCTGTATCCTGTATCATGAACGAACCATACGGAGGGCCCCCTCTATCTCAGCTGACAGCATCGACATCCTTCCCTCGGCATATATATTCCTTTCGGTGTGATGCTGCCTCTGCTGCCTCATGTGCAGGCAAACATAAAGAATGCCATGCCAGTCCCTGTAGGTATACAGACACACAACCCTGAAGATACTGGACACTCTGCTACTATAGACAATATCTGGTCCTCCTCCCTTCCATGGTGATGTATGGCACACATCATCTAAATCAGGGGTGTTAAACTCCAGTCCTGGAGGGCCGGAGCACTGCACAGTTTTTGTTTACCCTCATTTAACACACCTGATTCAAATCTTTGTGCTAATTACCACACAGCTCTCGAGCTGAATCATTTGTAGTGGAACAGGGAAAGAAGTAAGCCACACAGGGTTCCGGCCCACCAGGACTGGAGTTTGACACCCCTGAGCTAAATACTCGACATTTATAAACGTTCAGAAATGCACACAAGCACAGATATTTCCTACATGTTGACCTATTTCTACTAATCATCATGAAGAATTCTAGCAGATTTTTTTTTTTTTATTGAATGCATCAACCATTTACTACCATTCAAATTTGTAATAGATTTACATTTTGGCTGGGGGGGGGGATATTTGAATTGACACAAAGACAATGGCCAACAGTTGATGGTTATTGAAATGTCATCATACCAGCGTGCGCATAAATTAGTATAACAGCATAATATAGACTTTAAGTATACACATAACTCTGGAAATAATTCTTAAAATAATTGTTCGTCTTTCATTTCATTCATATTCTGTCCATATCGCAGTGTATCAGCGGTCTGTCATTAATGTACACTTGCCAGAGTTTGTATTTTTCTTTCCTACTGCGTATCAAGGGGACTTTGCAAGGATGCAAGGAGTCTTTGACTGCTAGATGGACAGTGTCAGCTCCAGGCCTGTCCTGAGATCAGTTGACGACAGCAGCTGTACAGGAGCCAGACAGGCCTGTCTCCGTGACAATATGCAAAGCAGCCCGGGCAGCACACCTCCCCACATGATGGCCTAGACAGGAACACGGTCTACAGGAATGGGCCGCCTGTGACGGGGGCTGACTCCATGATGTGGGGAGTGGTATGGAGCAAGGCGGTGGGGGTGAGAGGCAGCAGGGGGAGAAGAGGTTAGGAAAGCAGGGGGAGGGAGGAACCACAGGCTGCGTCGGCCACTGGGAAATCAAGAAGCACTTTGTCATGCATCTTTAAGGCGTGACAAAGTGTCCCAAGAGACAGGGTCTGATTGGTCTGCACGAGACGGCAAGCGGCTGATGAGTGACAGGGGAAAATGAGAGATTGGAAGGATTGTGACATCTGAGGGTCTGCTGTCAAAAACAGATTTTTCCTCCTGCTGCAAGCCGGGGCAGAGAGCAGCAGGCCAACGCTGACATACAGACACTCTCAGAACACTACCTGGGAGCCTCACCAACACTCTGAGGGCAGGGAAACACCACTGGTCATTTCTGCTTAAAATATAAAAATCTCAATCAACTCTGTATTACTTAGCTTTCTCCAAAAACAACCATCCATCCATCCATCCATCCATCCATCCATCCATATATCTTGGTCAGGGTTGTGGGTGAAATAGGATCAGATTTTTTAAAAGAATCAGAAATATTAGCAGATTTATAATATTCCCTACAAATTGGGAATTCTTGCAAACACAATTTTTTTGCATAAAAAATAAACTTGAATTAGAATCAAAGGCATCAGTAAATCCCAAGCACCATTACAGGTGAAAGAAGGCCAATGATCCAAAATGATACTTTTGTGTAGTAATTTATATTAAATCCTGCTGTGAAACTGCAAATGCAAAAGACAGCAGAAACTCAATGATTTTTCTTACCATATGAATGCTACATGTATATTATCAGAGGAAAATGTTTTGAAAATGTATATTCCACATGGATAGAGGAAGAAATTTTTTTTTTAACATTTTCAATCAAAATAAAACAATAAGTGGAACCCAATAATTCATTTAAATTAAAAAGTCCTGGGGGGTTTCATTAAAGTGGTCATCCAGCTTAATGAATCATTGTTGACTGTATTATAGATATGAATGTGTACCTCAGGAAAGGCAAAGACAATTGCACTGCATGTCCTTCGTGTTTATGGTCACATAATTAGTTTACAAAGTATCAGAAAGCAGCCGACAAACCATTTTCAGTTTCCGTTCGTAGAACTGCAGCAAAGTGGAAAAGCATTTAACTTTTCCCAGCTTCCTCTCTGCACCTTTTCAATAGACGCGCAGGTTTTTATCAAGAAAAATAAAGGAAGGTGTTAAGCTCGCAGTGCATTTTTTCCAATTAATAGATTGCTTGTGCCCTGTATATTTTGCATGACAAAGGAGGGCAATACGAAACTGCCGTTCCTAATGAGAATGCACTTTGCAAATTAAAAATGCCAAAACCAAATTCTCTCAGCCTTTTCAGGAAACAAACAGTCCTTAACCAATTAAACTCCATTGTAATAATTTTGTGATTTATTACAAGTTGTTTAACTTTCAAAACTTGGCTAACCCATATTAAGGTCACAATCCATCATGTCTTGCTTAGAAACCAGGAGAGTAAAGGCTGCTGTATGGGTTCCTTTTGATGACAGTATGAAAGAAGTATTAGCACTTGTCAACAAAACTGCTTACAACATAACATTAGCATGCATGAGCTACACTACCTATTTATTATTCTGGCAGCTTCACACACATTGTTACAAGCTTATAAAACATTTTGTCGGCAGAAACCGAATGTACACTGTTTGGTTTTCTGATAGAGTGGCAGCATAAATGTCTGGCTCCAGTTTGGTTTCACTGCAAACAAAAACAGGAATTCTTTAGCCTTATTGATACTGAAGGTGCTGAATTATTCAGGCCCAGAACGCATGTTTGCTCCTATCACAGTTATCAATTACCCATCAGTCTCTTTGTCATAACACAACAGATTAATTTAGCTGCAAAAAAGGCAAATTAATTGGCACTGTCAATATGATGTAAGGTTGCCAAATCATCACAGTGAAACCAGGAAGTGACATTTGCTGTCACAAATGGGATATTTGGCCTTAGTGAGCAAACAAGTCTAATCTGTGAGCCAAGAATGCACTTAGCGCAACATAAGTAAATTAATCTTCTTATTTCAACTTCCAACTTTAAACTCATGAAAGAGATAACAGGTACAGTAGAGATATTTTCTTAAAAAGTGTTCTTACATGCTCAAACATCCATTCTCAATTGTTTTGACTGTTCAGAACAGGAGACAAATTACCATGAGTGTCTTCGTATGCTGTGTCAGCTTTAAGCTGTCTCGGAAATCAGTGATTTAGAGACGACTGTCGACATTTGACTAAACAGGCAGGATCCCTTCACAGCATTCTGGAGTTATGCTGGCCTACGCTGAATTACCACCCTTTATAATTTACAGCATATAGTCTTCTAATTTACTTAATGAAAGAACCTATTTAAGATTATTTATCAGTGGAACAGTTATCAGCTCTGGAGGAAAGAAAAAAAACAGAATAGTTAATAATTTGATACATACTGCACATTCTCAGTGAAAGCCCATGCTCACGCCATTGAACTCCAGTTAGAAATGAACATGTAGCAAAATCCCTGAATTAGCATCATATGGACACAGGCTAATATCTGTGCATCTCTAGCACATACTGAGCTGAATGGCCTACATGTATAGCCAAAATTCACAGACCGGAAATACTGTCCTTTCCTAGACTTCAGGAAAATGGAGCAAGAGACCATGCGCTGTTCAAGATGCTCTTGATCTCTTTTTGGAATAAAGAGAATTATATAGGTATAAAACAAACTTTCCTGGTATACACCAATCCCCATGCACCCTTTGTGCTTTGATCACTGACATTTAGCCACTTAAGATTGTGTATTCTCCAAATAGTTTTTTTCCCTTTACTGTACAAACCGTAATTACTTACATGCAGTAAAATCGTTAATATCCCTCATTAACTGTGACACTCAGTGCCACACATTGCACCAAACTGCCATGCTTTGACACACACAAACCAGCAGGGGAGGGAAAGATCAGGATGAAAGCGTCATTTCAATTAATAAATAATGATAGTAATGATATAGAGTAATCAGTGCTTTCAGTATCAGGGAACTATTATGCTCTGAGTTACTCTGCAGTGATTGCCATCTAAATTACACCCCACCCAGGGTGATGGTGAGTGGTGCTCCTGACGTGGAGATGTCATTCAGGATCGGGTGCCGGCGACTCCTTGAGGCCACGAAAAGGCTGACAAGACAGGAGCCTGCAGAGTGGGGGCCATTTCTGTGCCCGACCCCAACCATCATTCAGATGTCAGCCCCATCACCCAGTTTGCCATGGATCCACGGTGATAGTTAGGGTGTATCAGCTGCTAACACAATTAAACAGCTAAATAGACAAGTAAATAAATTCATGAAACAAAAAAACACTATAATAAACTTATTAAAGATGAAATATTTAAAATGAGCAACTAATCTTAAGCTTTTTTTTTCAGTATAACAATACTTACTCCGTTATGGATTTAAGTCTGTTTCACAATACAAGTCCGCCAGTGTTACTTAGGATGGTCAGTAACAAACCCACGCCCTGTCCGGATGTGACGAAGGAATGGGACTTACGTATTTAGCAGGTATACAGTGTGGTGTGGGATCAGGCATGATCAGGCTGCTCTGATTGAAAGCAACGATTTAATATTAGAATTAGCAATTAGGCACAAGTTACATTAAATATCCAGCCAAAAATGACAAAACAGGGGTATTCCAAACCAGTCTGCCCAGCCAATTTGTGTGGTAAAGTTTGGAATTTTCAGATTTCCAAGATTGCAATTTTAAGATGCTTACACTGATAAATATGAATAAAGAATGCATTACTACTATGAGCATTTTTTGATGGAAAAGGGAGTTTTTTTCTAAGTACCCATATTGCTTCATACCAAAATGAACAATATATACGCAAAATATTTCTTTCAGATGCATTGGCTTTTTTCTTTTAAATTGCTGCCATCACAGTTAAATACAGGATATACTAAAAATAAAAATTTAAACATTACTATTGTGTTTCAAAAAGTTACTATTTATCCCAGTTGAATGCATTGGTAGTGGTAATATTTACTGCATAAACAGAGAATATAGCAAGCCATTTTCTAGCCATTTTTTCAAACCGCAATACTCTTATGAGTGCAAAGAAACAAACAAAATTCAATTTTAAGGAAGAACAGTCCAGGGTTTTTGAGGAAATCCTTGAATGAAATATTCTGGAAGGCTATCTAAGGAAGACAAAATGCCAACATTTTAAGGGATCGCTTATTAGCGACATATGATATGCTGGCAAAACAAAACTATCCAAACACACTGATTTGGGTTAATCCTCCAGACATACAAAAATATAAAAGAAATGGGTATTAAACAAAGAGCAAAATAAACATCTACCTTGAAGTGAAGGGGAAAAACAGTCTGGTGACCCTTGTTAAATGAGTTGAGTACTCAGTTTTTTAAGCTCAGTGAGAAAATGGAAATGACCCCTTGTATATTTGACCAGCTGACCTGCACTCACAGAAAGCATTTACAAAATGAATGCAATTTCAGTAGTAAATCATCATGACTGGATCAGGAAGCAAAACATCTCAACAGATCACAAGCATTTAGCTACAGGTCACATTCACAACACTGCAGTGTGCGAGTCTGACACTTTGACAAGTTTCCATTACCCAGCAAAAATAATGCATCTTACTACATAGACACTCCATGGTGGCATATCCAATAGAAAAAGGCAATAAAACAGACACACATAAATTAAATTACCAGCCTTGTTATACTCTTGTATGAGCAGTTCATTTGGAAAAGTACAATTCTTACTGCGAGAGCTACTTGAACTATGCAAGAGCTATCTCATATTTTAAAGGGCACAAATTCTACCTTGTACGTCCTGAAAAGCAGAGCCTGACTGATTCCAGGTCAGAGAGGGGTGGGTCTATCTGCTCCCTTTATGACTCTGTAGACTAACTGCAGCCATTGGCTAAACTATAGCACAGAGCATCACCCCACAATTTCACTTGATGCCCCTGTAATGTTCCACAAAAAAGTTGACATTTTCTCCTTGAGTGGGGTATGATCACAGGGCCAGAAGAGCAAGTCGATAATATAGGGAGACACTGGCTGTCTTTACCTCAGTTGTGATACCACTGGTCTCAACAGCAGGGAAAACAACAAGGAACTACCAAGCCGTCTAGGCACTAACCCCCAGTGATCCCGGAGCAATGCTTGCAGAAATGAGTAAGAAACCCCAAAACTTAGACTGCTGGTATGACTCCTGTCTTCACCGATCATCATGAAGCGTTTTGGTACCCAGATGTGTAGTCGCAACTCGTTTCCTCCTAACCTGGCATAAATTGTCTGGCTGTTTTGATTTGAAAACATTATACACCCCCCCCCCCTAACAAAATAAGGAATTGCCAGGCTTGAATTTGGTTTTGAGTCTTTCATTTAATAAAGGTCCTATACCTTATCGTGGCCAGTCCTCCAGGGAAATGAATTAGTGTACACTGCCCTCTTGTTGTCAGTGCTGCAATGACAGAACTTCTTTCAGTATGGAGAAACTGACAGATGCTCTGAGAGAGAAAAATTGAGAATTTTTATTCATAAATGTGCAGTGTAAATGTGGATATTTCCCTGGCTAATGTCCAGCTGTGCACATAGATTTAATGGAATTCCAGTTTAACAGCCTGCCTTTTCTAATTTCGTGAGACATTGCCAGACTTATGTCCCAGGTCAGATACAGAGAAAGTTTTCCTGTTTTAGAACACAAATGTCAGAAAAATACCTAGGGGATTTTCGTATCATAATTTAGAATGCTGTGATGAACAATCACAAAAAAATTCCCTACAAATAACTGAATGCAGACTGATTCAACGTTATTATTAAAGTCTGAATTATACAGATGTTTTTCAAACAAAATGTTACATCTGAGTTTTTCAAAAGCAAACAGACAAGCACACATGACTTCATGCCCACTCCCGCCCCCCCCATGCCCACCCCATGTTCAGATGTGATCTGCAGTCCATAGATAAATATGCAGTGATGCTGCAGTGACATGTGAGCAAGTCATGAAGAACAAGAACTGAATTATATTAAGCAGATTTTCTATCAGCATTAATTTATTAATTTCAAAATTAAAGACAGTAGAAGTTCTGGATGGAGTCTCATAACTCTGGAAGCAGCAGAATGGCCACACCACTGTACCTTCAGCAAGACACTTGTCAAATAAAGTAATAAATTAGTCAATTAAAGTTTAACAGTCTGAACAGCAGTTTATTTCAAGGGTGGTCTAGCTATCTTTAAAATTTTTCTAAAATCATTTTTAGATTAATTAATCAAAATTAAATCAAATCAATCAGCCACACCAATGGAAAGCAATCACCTATTTAAATTATGTTTGGTCTTATGACTGTCGACTTGTTTGTATCGAATCTAAACCCATGTTAGAAGAGGACAGTAAAGAACTGTCAGAATAACTGCTATGCGAAACTCAACAAAATATATAAGCAAGTCACACAACAGCCTCTCTATACATACTCCCCAAGAAAAATTCCTTAAAAACAAAACACAAAGAAAATGACCATTCTTTCATATTCAACCATTTTTTACAGCACATAATAAACATACTACACAACAATATTTTTGAAGAATCCGGCAAAGCCAAAATGTTGAATTGTCTTATAGATTTGAAGGCTACTAGTCTCCAATGTGCCAGAAGATCCTATAGATCACGTCCTAATATGTCTAAGGGGAGTATTCTGGTACTCAGAAAAAATACATTGGGCATAAGAACATGCAAGTATCTGAGAGCGGCAGGAAGGGGGTTGTGGTGACCAAGGGCTGTTGTGTAAGGAGCTGCAGGACGAGGCACAACACAGCATTGGACTGCTTAATGGACAGCTGACAGCCAAAACGACATTACTGATAATGTAACATCTGCGTCCCAAATGAGGGTGGAATCAATGGATTTACTGCCCTGCCTCATCACAGATGCTTTCAAGTACAAATATCGTGTAGTGGGAGAGCTAGCAGGCATGGTAATGGGTTAGCTACATTGTTGTGATATTATTAGATGCAATGATTAGCATTAGCATCTCCATGTTACGCTTTGATGAACAAGATGGTGTTTGGATGTCTTGCTCGGTGGAGGATGAGGCACTCTGCACTACCAGGCCGTGTGATGCAAAGGAGAATCGGGAGACGGGGATATTCTCAGGACAGTGTCAAACAGAGCTATCTGTGGCAGCCTATGCACTGTACGAACACAAGGACATGGAGATGAATAACTCGGCCCTTCAAACGCCGTGCTTCTGATCCTTACTAGCTGTGTAATCTTTTTTGGTTTCGGCACAAAACTGTGCACTTTCTGATCCATTATGTATCTAAGATGGCATGGGACAGTAGCTACTCTAGAGATGAGATAAAAAGCAATGCCCTCAGTAGAGATATTAGAATAATTTTATTATATATTTTTTGTAAATCTTGTTGTATGTGAGATTTGCTAAATTCATAGCGAATGGGTACAAAATTCTCAGTTTATAAATTGTTATATCTTGCACGATATTGTGAGATGAGCTGCCGATGTTTTATTAATACACCAAAATGGAATATAATATAAAAGAATAATAACAGAAAATAATGCAACATAAATTTTCCACAGATATGTCTAAAAACGAATAAAAACATAATGAAATCAAGAAGTCTGCGGTGTTTTTTACGTGTAGCTTTATGGGACTGAAAAATTAAAAGCACGCAGTAGTTGGGGTTTCCCTTCGCAATGCATACTTCAGCTCCATAATATGAATTCGATAGTAGTGCAAAACCCACAGGACAAAACTGGATAGCGAGGCTGCTCCGCCCAAACACAGGCCTACTGAAAGCTCTTTTTGTTACCCAGCCACGAGCAGCTGTTACTTTAGAAAAAGAGAGAGAACTAGCCCGGGGGGGCTTTGTCACTGTATTTTCTTCAGGGGGGAGATCATTAAGACATTAAACTTCAGCAGCTTATATTCTTTTTCTGTTTGCAGAAAAAGAAAAGGGGGGGGGTGGATGAGTGTTGATAGTGGCAAATGTGCCTATTGTGGCAGTCTGACCCGAAACCAAAGCAGCAAGGAAACACAGGCCTGGTTCTGATTCACTGCACACACATAAAGTTTTTACCAAAACAAGCTTCCTCATTTTAAAATATGTAGCAGCTATAAAAAAAAAAATAACTCACAATTTCAGTAGGCTACAGGGTAGTGTTGGGTCATGGTGGTGGGATCAGACCTTCTGGAGGTAGAGGAAATGCAGAAAGGGTGTAGAGGGGGATGGGTGGAGTGTGGAGGGGTGGGCGTGGCCAGTATCTAAGGGGAGGGATATGAGGCATTTGCAATTCCAAATATCATTGGGCATAATGAAAATGTAAAGCAGTGGTTTTATTTTATTCATTGTGGCAGGTTTGGAATCCCAGAGTAGCTACACTCAGGCAATCGGTCTATTAATAATTTAATTTGGTTCAGGAACTGTGTGAGGCAAGTCTCTGCAAGCCTTTATTCTCTTACCAGCTGCTGACCCTAATACGGATCAGCCAATTAGACATCTTCATTTAATTGCTGGGTAACCCGTCTAGTGACGCGCATGGCTTTTCTTTACCAAGCTGTGCTGCCGCCTGGGTGAATTGGCAGCGCTGCACTCAGCAGAGAAGCTGCAGCTCGGTCCCCGGGGGACTCCATCGCAGAGGATCCACATTGTTTAAAAGCTCTGCTGACTTAAAGGACACTGGTATATAATGAGTGACACCAATACCTGCCCTGTATCCCAACACAAGCCAGTCTCTTTTGGAGCTGTGTCAGATACCACCTCAGACAGGCTCAGAACAAAGCCCATTTGTCTGAAGTTGTGCTTGATCCTAGTGCTCACCATGCACTCTTCTTATTTCTTCATGTTCATGCAAGGTGGCTGGGTCATTCCTAAAGGCCACGGATTTAAAAGACTGCGTATAATCCTGTCACTTCTAACCTCTCTCCCGCTTGAACACTACTGACGGATTTGGACAACAGAGGCAACAGAGAACCAATTATCAGGTACTATATGTGAAAGATGCTGGATTTACTTGTTTCCACACAGAGTTTTGCTGGGATATTCCATTGTTTTAGCTTTTAAGAGAGGCCATGACATTCGCTTTTATACAGCAGTGTAGACGGCATTAGTTATGGCAGACAGATTTCTTTTTGTTGTTGAGGTTTTGCTACACAACCTCATCAGTGACATTCATTAGAAAGGAGGAAAATCACTGTATTAACACACACAAAAGAGGTATTTTAATTCGTCTGCAGTACTGTACAACTTTGTACAGAAGAAAGCAAGGTCACAGGAAACAAAATATGAACTTTTCTTAACATCACAGCACATCTCAACGACGGCTTACAGAAAAGGTAAAGACTTCAGAAGTAATTGAAATACATTTTCCATTTTCATAAGTTGTACTGACAGGACTGACAGTTTTCCAAGTTGTGGGTGTCTGAAGAAGGACAAAAGGCATTTGTGTATTGTAGCTGATAATACTGGAGCTTAACTTTCAATAAGAAAAGGAGTCATTGACCAGTTAACTAGCAGTACGAGTGGTGGTACACCTAAAAACACAACTGCTACCACCACTTCAACAGCTTGTGAATAGCATCAATAAATGGGAATATGTGCTTCTGGCTCTGCGATTGTCAGCACGTGGATTTCCCAAGGCTCATGTGACTTTTTCCAAAAGTATGATGTTACCAACACACCCATCAATCTAGGCGATTTCTATATAGTTTTAATACTAACTTTGGTATTGTAATCTCTCTCTGTCCCATTCTGTGGTCTTTTCATCAAAACACACATGAGTCATTCTGGCACAAGTGTGCTTTCAAGATCATTCACAAGATTATCACATTATCCGTTATCTTGGTTGACTAAAATTCCTCAAAAGAATGTGTTACTTTATTTAAAGGAACTGTGAGTTTTTACTAAGAATACATTTTTAATTGACAGAAATGCCGATCTTCAGATCACGGCTTCCATTATGCCCGTGTTTGGCTCCATTACCAAACAAAAGAGGTGCAAAAAAAAAACCTGCCTATAAAGTTACTGTAAAGCTAAAAGATAATTAGCGTAATTTTGACCAGCTTCACACAATTAAGCACATTGTCAACAAACCCTGAGATTTTCCTCCATGGCTTAACTGTTCAGCACTGGAGTTTTGTAAGATCAGTGTGTCACAAATAAGAGTTTAAGAATTAAGAAGTGAAACGGGTCATAAAAACATTTTTTTCTTTACTTCACATAGCATTCTACAGTAAGTATACATTTTTAAAAATAATGTGATTTTTATTTATTACCAGTTAATAGCAATAATCTACATAATGTACCTTTTTCTTGGAGCATTTTAATAGGACCTGGGTCAATTTTAATAATAAAATAAACCTAAAATGAACCAAAAGGAATCAAAATAAAGTGAACCTCAACCCCAAATACCCCGGTGTCCATAGCACAGAAAGGACTCTCCTCCTGCCTGTCAGGGGGACGGCTTGTGCATGGGGGGAATGTGCTGTCTATGGACTGAAAATGCATGCTCTTCCCCCTCGCAGTAACACTGCTGCATTATTGCCCAGTGGAATGAGCAATCGCCTCAGCAGGCATTTCGCTGCACGACTGTGCATGCCTTGTTTCCCTGGACTGGGCAAAGAAATGATAAAATGCCTGCATTATTGGAAACAATAAAAAAAAGAAAACATTCTAATCTCTGGGCGCAGGGATGCAGAGGGAGCCCAAAGTGTCAATTACACCACTGAGTTAATGTTGTTTTTCTCCCTCTGTTTTCCTATCCGCTCACTTACGCACCACAGCCTTGTTCTAGATAGAGATATTCAGGCTGTCAGTATAAACTGCTTCTGTTTTCATTTTGCATTTATTTCAATGCCAGACTCAAGGCATAAATTTTTCATCACCTGCTAGGCTATGAATAAAAGATTAAAAAAAGAACTGAGGGGAAAAGTCTAACAGATGCAGTGCATGCGGAGCTATGTGCAGACACTGTGTGCATAACGAGAGCCCAGCACCGTCTCCCATCATCACGTTAACATTGCCGATGCTGTACGGGGCTAAAGATACAATAATGAGACAGGGCCATGGGAACTCCTCACCTTGGCATTTTAAAGGATTACCCGGGAGGCAAATTCTTTTCTACTTATTTATTCATTTGTTTATTTATTTACTGGCCCACGTTGACAAGTCAGGCCTGGAGTGAGATGTATAAGGGGCCCATGGAAATGCACAGATACAGGTTTGACAGCTTTGCTCGGTTTCCAGACTCTTTCCTCCCAGATCTCTCCCGGTTTTTCTTTTACACAAAATGTTATATTATATATTTCATATTGTACGATTCTGAAAGGCTATAAAGTTTTAAATAAAAAACAGAATAAGCTACTGACATAACTTGTCAATAAGCCATCTTCTATCAATTATTCTGTCAATTTGATTATTTTTGCCAGTAAAACAAAATTTTTCACAAAGGTGAGTTTGAAACTACAACTATCTTGTATAATCAAATATTTACACTTTTTTATATAAAACCTGACATCAATCCATAAAAATGCTGATAATGACTTAATCACAATCAAGTTTCTCTATCATGCAGTTTTGTGTGGATATTGAGGGTAGAATCCTCCACATTAAAACTCCCTCAACTTTTGCTTTCTAAAAGTAAGTTCATAAGTGTCTTACACTACAAAGACACAAATTAAACATACATACATGTATAGTTTGCTAAAAAGAAAAAGAAATTTAGCTAAAAAAAGATCCTGCCTATACCATTAAACACCAGTGTGTAGAAACCACTCCTACCATCACCAATTAGAGGCAACTTACACACATGCTGAATCTTCATCATGTGGAAAAAGGCTAATGGTGTCTCAGCGAAGTCATGTAAGCCTGCAGCCAAACTTAGTCTCCGCTGCCAACAGCAAAGACAAAACGAGTCCCTATTTGCAAAGCTCATCTTGACAAAAAGACGTGCTACTCAAGCATAATGCAAATGCACCAGTCACCGGGGACCTGTGTCTGAACTTGTGTTCAAGCATGTTGTCATCAGTGACATCATGCATAATAACACTTTCGCTGTGCAGAAATAATTACTTAGTTTTAAATACCACGTCAACATTTTCAGGCAAAAACGGATACCTCACAGCGTCCCTAATGAAGACACCAACTGCAGACCAAGTGCAGCCCTGTTTTTTTTTTTCCCTATGCAGCCTGAAGAAAACAACTCTGTTCCCTAACAATAAGTTCCAATAGCCATGCCTTCCAGTATCATACACAGCAGAAAAGAGACGCCCAGGTACATGTACCCCATCACATTTTTCTATAAGTCTCTACTACAGTCAAAGATCACGGTTCTGCAATGCTGGTGTCTAGAACTTGTGTTTACAGTGGCAATTGAAAACAGTTATAGTGAGACATCAGTTTTGCCTCAGAATAACTATGAAGGAGCATGTTTGACAGAACGCCGCTTGAAGAAAATGTGTTAATGGCACACTTCAGCTCTCGGCCTCAGTTCTGAAAAAATAAATGATCTTTGCCGGTGGATGCTTGAACACATTTAGTGCTTTTCATTCATGCTGTAGTTAAGGATTATAGACAGTGAATTACAGGAGAGAAAGGCAGCAGTTGGACGCAGAATAAAATTAAATATGAAGTGCACCGCTGTGTAATGGTACGCATTTCTATCCATGCAAATATAAATGCATTTGAATACTGTATCATTAAACAGTGTAAGGAAATTTATATACAACATGTATAATTACTAGTAATCAATGGGTGCAAAACTGGGCGAAAACTTAGAAAGCAGTACCAATAAAAACAATGCACAGACATTTAATTATTGAGGACATTTATGTTTTGTAATTTTCTTGCAATGTGTCACAGGGTTGTCATTCCTTAACCACTCTCTGTCTATCAGCAGCTACAGGGGCTGGACAATGAAACTGAAGCATTGGACATTATAATATTTGAGGTTTCGTGCCTATATATGTGCGGCCTGCACTTTCCATCAGTAAGAGCTGAGTGTGATGGTTGAATTAGCAGAGCAATAGTACAGCTGTACCTAAAATCTTGCAGTGCACACAAGATAACGTGAGACATCAGAGTTCAAAAGAAGAAAAATTGTTGGTGTACGTCTTGCTGGGGTATCTGTGACCAGGACAGCAAGTCTTTGTGGTGTATCGAGAGCCACGGTATAGAGGGTAATGTCGGCATACCATCACAAAGGATGGACCTCATCCAACAGGAATAACTGTGAATGCAAGAAGTTGTTGTCTGAAAGGGATGTCCGGGTACTAACCAAGATTGTATCCAAAAAACATAAAACCACAGCTGCTTAACTACTCATGTACACCTTGGCTCTTCTGTTACTACTAAATCTGTTTGACAGGAGCTCCACAGGGTCAATATTCATGGTCGGGCTGCTATACGCAAACATTTGGTCACTCATTCCAATTCCAAATGTTGGTTTCAATGGTGCCAACAGTGCAGATCTTGGGCTGGGGACAATGTGAAACATGTATTGTTCTCTGATGAGTCCATCATCACTGTCTTTCCTACATCCGGGAGAGTTACAATATGGAGAAACCCCAAAGAGGATAATCACCTGGACTGGTGTGTACCCAGAGTGCAGCGCGGGGGTGGATCAGTGATGGTTTGGACTGCAATATCATGGCATTCCCTAGGCCCACTACTTGATGCTTCTAGATGGGCGCATCACTGCAATGACTACCGAACCATTCTGGAGGACCATGTTCACCTAGTGGCTCAAACATTGTACCCTCATTGTGGTGCTGTTTATCAGGGTGATAATGCACCAATGCACACAGCAAGACTGGAGACAGAGTGGGTTGATGAACATGAAAGTGAAGCTGAACATCTCCCATGGTCTGCACAGTCACTAGATCTGGAAATTATTGAGCCACTTTGAGGTGTTTTGGAGGAGCAAGTCAGGAAATATTTTCCTCCACCAACATCACACAGTGACCTGGCCACTGTTCTGCAAGGAGAATTGATCAAAATCCCTCTGGACAATGTGCAAGGACTTGTATCTGTCATTTCCAAGACTAACTGATGCTGCATTGTGCACAAAAAGAAGCCCTACACCATACTAATAAATTATTGTGGTTTAAAACCAGGTATTTCAGTTTCATTGACCAACCCCTGTATGTGTTATACTTGCAACTAAACTACCATGGATGCTAACACATTGCCCATTGCAGAGAAGATAGTTCTTGTGACCATACCCCAATCCAGAAGTATCAAGTTCAGTGGGTATATAATGCTAGCTCAGGGCTATGTCTTGTTCAGTGTTTTCCAAACAAGATTAGGTTGACTACCCAGTGTAACTTGTGTGAACTTACCTTTAGTTTATTGGTCAGATTTTGGTTTTTCATTTTCTTGCCGTGTTCATGGAGTCTTGTCCCCTGACCCTTTCCTGTGCCCTGTTTCCTGGTTTTCATTTCCTGTTTTAGATTCCTAATTCCAGTCTTGCAGCTGGTTCCTATCCTCTGGTTGGATTCCTGGTTCTTGTCTCCAGCTGTGTTCTCAAACTCTGCATAGCGATTCAGAAACCAACTGATACAATGAATTCAGAAATCAGTTGGAATCAATCATGACGGGAGTTGAATATGAGGCCATGTCTCAGGCCTACTGTCCACCGTCTAACTTTGTGCAACTTGTTTTATTTACCCAAGCACCCAACATGGATCACTAACATAACAGGTTTCACCATGAACCAGGCCATCCTTCCCCACCCCACTCCACCCAACAGTGTATTGGAAACAGATTCCATAGAATACAGGGAATTGATGGGACTTTCGGCTACTGATGGTTAAAATAGCCCCAGAACAGGATGTACAAGAGATGACTCAAGAACTGGAAAACACATGGGACAAGAACCAGCTTGGAGACTGGAACCCACCAAAAGATGGCCAGGAAAACAACAAGAAAACAGGACACAGGGACCAGCCAGAAGAAAAGACTTCAGAGAATAAGGCACCAGGAAACACAAGTCAGATTAAAAACAGGAAACAGAAACAGGAAAAAAGCCCAATACACTAAAGGCTTGTTTGCATGCGTTACACAAGGTACTCAACCTGATCTTGGTGCTGAGCAACTCCGGACTTCCAGATTTGCGGATGGCCATGATCTCTTCTGGAGTTGGCAAGGTGTTAGCATCTCTACTAATTTAGTTACAGGCGTAACACTACAAGCATGGGCACTCCCCAGGACCTTGGCATGGCCTACAGAAACAATAAGCCACAAGCCAAAACAGGCCACCGTCGCCACGACATCCCCAACTCGGCCTGACCACCCGACCCCAGCCCCTCCTAGCACCAGAACCTGCCCCCATCTCTGATCCCAGCATGCTTTGCTTTCATCTGAAACAGCTGCAGAAAATTAGACTTGCAAGTGAGCTGAGTGAAGATCTCCATGATTATGTCACCCCTGGCAGAGTAATAGAATAACAGCCGCTTCCCAGGTATCCGCCTGCAGTTCCACTAACAAACATCAGGCTCAGGGGGGTGGGAAGCATCTTGGGCAAGGGAGTGGGGGTAGGTAGGTGGGGGGGTTAGTGAGTTTTCATCCCGCTAGCGCTAACAAGGTAGGAAAAAAAAAAAAAAAGTCCCCCTTAGCAGCGTGGCGTGGTGCTCTGTGCCACTGGAATACACAAGTAATCCTGTAAGCAGCGGCAGAGGGGGAAATGGCAGGACCGGGGCCCTGGGGGGGCGCAGAATGAAACACTGTCCCTTCAGGTGGCTTGGGCTCATCGCTTCCCAACACCCCACGTCACAATGGGCAAAGGGCTGGAGAAGCTGCCTTCCCCCTCCTGCTAGCCCAGATTAAACAAATTAACCGCCTCTCACTTTCTTGCTCTTATTCGTCACAGAAAAAAAAGGGGGGGGGGGAGACCTGTCCGCACGGCACACGGGAGAGGCTACAATGGCCAAGGCTGTGTTTCATTTTAATTAAATTTCATTTTCCAGCTCACTTTTTTTTTATTCTGCCACATCTCCAAATGTCAGCCGGATTTAGGCAAATGGAGAGACATCTGCTGTAGCATCACACACACGCCCAGAAGCCTCCCCTGCATGCGAGGAGGTGCTGGACGACGGCCAGGCTCCGTTCACGAGGTGCCACCGCGGCAGCCAGGGTCTGCGGCGACGCTGCCATCACCGCTGCTCGGCGCTACTGCACCGACACTTTGGCGGGCAGACAGACGGCTCCCCCCCCCGGCAACCCCCTCCTCAAGCCTCACCTTCTCTAGTGCTTCGTCTCCGCAGTGCTCAGAGGGTGCCAGCACAATACCCCCCTCCCCCCCACCCCAAGTCCACTGGAGACCGTCCAAGGAGCAGGATGTACCTCA
>JAODKC010000044.1:23267130-23297432 GCA_026777985.1 Mormyrops attenuatus | reverse complement strand
CCCCTCCCCCCCACCCCAAGTCCACTGGAGACCGTCCAAGGAGCAGGATGTACCTCACTAATGCTGCCACACAGACAGACATAGTGGAGGAGTCCATACTGGGGGCATTGTGGGTACCACAAAGCATTGTTCACAGAATGATTTATAGGTTACCCAATAATAGTATTAGAAATAATAATAATAATAATCCTCTCAAGTAATGACGATGTCCTTGTACGCCTGCCTACCTTTCAAACTACATCCTTATAAATCATATATTGACAACCTGCATATTTACTAACACAGTCCACAATCAATGAACAACCATTGTGGAGTTACACCAGGTATGACAGGTAATAAATTTTACAGCTATGCAAACACATGGACTTCTATGAATAATCAAGAATGATGTGAATCATACGTATTATAGTATATTAGCAATTAAGAAAACCTGGACCAAGCCTTAATCCAGTGTTACCTCTCAGTTATGACTTCATCCTTGGTCTTTTCCTCTGAGTCCCCCTTTACTCATCAGATCTGAATATAGTAATACCGACCAATGACGTATTCTCCATCTGCCATAATTCCAGCACCATAAACCTGGAAGGACCATGTTGAAGCTCTAAAATCACAAGCTAGGATGCTCTGCATCGTCATAAATATTTTAACAGCAATACCATTCATCCAATTTACAATTATCCATGTCGAGGTCGCAGGGGGACCTGAAGCAGAATAGGACACAAGGCTGGGGGACAGATTGGGTGGGATGCTGGGGTAAAAACACACTATTAGCAATTCAGAGACACCACTTATCTAACCTGCGTGTTCTGGGGAGGAAACAGAGTAATCCACACGACAGAAGGAGAACTGGGAAATTCCACACACAGACCAGAGGTGGGATTTGAACCTCCAGCCCTGGAGGTATGACACAGCAGTGCCACACAGTAACAGCAGCAGAGTGGAAAATAGAATAGACTCCCTGACTCTCACAGAGATCTGCTGCGTTTACTGGTGACCCCAGAAACTGAGCCAGCTCTCACTTTCACCACAGGAGCCACGAAATGCAAGACACTGTCATTTTGGGAGATGACTTAATAACACAGGGCGCATGCAGCAGTGCAGTGCCCGATGTCACGGCAGTGTGGGCAAGAAGGACATCAGAACACTCAGTCTGTGTGACACCAGCGAGAGTGATTAACTCATAAGAAGTTCAAACACAGAACTTCAAGTCGTCTTAGCATGACTTAGCATACTGCTAAAGTCATACACAGTGATAACAGGAATGGGTTGGTTTGGGAGGCCAGCCAAGCATTCTGGGAGGTGAGTCAGATTACTGCTGCGCTTTCTGTCATTTCTATATGACTATCTGGTCCCCAGTAAACCCAGCCGCGAGAAAAACGCTAGTCCCGATCACTCGCAAAGAGAGCCATTTTATACACCTTTCTAACCCCCCACACCACCCCTTTGGGTTCAATTTGCAAATTCTCTATAAATTTTTTTGCTTTGTAGAAGAGTCCACCCTATGTCCTCTCACAAGATGGGAAAGGATCTTCACAAATTTGCTGCCTCCTTGAGCTTGGCCAGCTCTCCCAGAGTTACTACATTAGTATATTTACAGCATGAAATTAAAGTCTAACCTCACTTAAAGGTTCTGCCGGGGACGTATCACCCCTCAAAAAATCTGCAATCACATGGGCAATCACTATAAATCTCTGTCTGTAACAGCTTTCACTTGTTTAAATATGGAAGTTGCCAATCATACCAACATATGCGAAGCTGAATCACCCCGTTTATAGAAAGAATTCCTATATTCTGGTCTGATAATAAAAGAGACAATGAATAAGGATGTGGGAAAGTCAAGAATACGTAGAGAGGTAAACCCAGAAAGGTAAGGAGTCGGGTGCTGCGGTCAGTCAGATATTACCTCCTGAATTCTGCATATGAGAGGGGCAGAGCCCAAGGGGGATTCCTGCAACAGCTTCTTTAGCCTTGGGAAGGATATATGTGACTCTGCCATTGTTATAATCACGGTAGCCTTACAAAGGAACTCCTGCTCACTGCCTTGTTTAGACACGAGTCATGTGGCGCCGTCCCAGTTTGACGTACACGAAAATAGCTTGCCTGAAATGAGATTCCTTACCAATCCTCTGATTCATATTTATCCATTTTTAATAAGCTGATTTAAAGGATGACTTCCCAGTTGAGTCGCGAGATGCTTCCAAGAGCGATGGCGAGCCAGACGAGCTCTCGAGCCAATGGGGCCATGCGTGTGGCACATAGGCTGAAGGCACCTGGACTAAAGCATCCTTTGCAGTTGCTGACAAGGCCAGGCTGCGTCGAGGGTTATCACCAGGGACGTGCCAGCAATTTGCCCCTGGAACTGGATCCACTTAAATTTGCAAATTTAACAGTCATATCTGCACAATAAGAGGTATCATTAGGGGCGAGAAACTAAACTGATGGACACACTGCTCCTGTGAGATACATGGACCAACGTTATCTTTCTCATACATCTCTGAGGTGTGACTTATTGCATATCAAAGGCACTGAAGACCAAACAAGTTTCTGTTGTTAGAGAGTGTGTTGCAGGCCGAAATGTCCTCGGGCTTCCCTCAAATCACCCAGGGACATAAGCTTCAAACTGGTGGGCTCTCTCAGAAGGCACCATTAGGAGGAGTGGATTGTTCTCAGATTGCCTTGGTCCAGCATTCAGGCTCAAGCTACCTTTAAGCTATTAGAGGCTTTCCAAGGTTTACTGCAAAGTGGGCATTTTCTTTTAACAGATGCAGCAAGCAGGAAACAAACAGAGGCTGTGCTCGCACCAAGGACAGGAGAAGTGAGATAATTGACAGTCATGACCTTGTATAAGGCCTTGTCCAGTGAGGAAAAAGAACATCCTGTTTGGGGCCTTGTGAGATGTGATTCTGTGCACTAACCTGGGGTTAATATAAATATATATTTTAAACTAAAAAGACAGACAGACAGAGGGCAATCTGTTAATGAGGCCAGATGTTTTTAGCGTTTCAGACGCCTACAGACACAAATTTCAGTGAAATTACATAAACAGAAACACCATATCATGTTTGACTCATTCAAACTTCTACTGAGATTTAAGATTTTGAAAGCACAGTGCTTCTCACAATTCAATTGATCAATAAAAAAGACCCCTGTCTTACATTAATTTCAATTATAAACACACTGAAAATAATAAGGAATACCTGGTCTTTTCCAGTAAGAATAAAAAATTTTCTTTACCAATAAAAAAAACTGTAAATACATCTTAGAAGGCTATCTAAATTGCTTTATGAAAATTATATTGCCAGTTATTCATGAATACGTAAGTCAATCAGTAACTAACTGCATTATTTTAAAAGTCCCCTTTTAATAAAAATGTCTGCATTCTCATAATTAAGTTAACCGATTAAATATATCACTAATGGATCAGAAATTATTTTAAGTGTGCTTTATCAAGGACAGTGGATTTTCTAAGCTCATTTATGAACAATTTATCCATTCACTTGCAACTTTTATATTTTGGAGTTAAAATATCTGAATCCATCGTAATACAGAGGAATGCATGCTCACCTTACTCAGTCATTATTGGGCAAATGCATCCTCAAACAGATGCCAAGACTCCAGTCATGCATATGGGGGTTGACCCTCAATTACACAAAGTCTCTCTCCAGAAATGACAGTCCAAATACAGTAGAGATAAAACACATCAAGGTTTAAAATGGGTCCGTTCAGCCTGAGTGCCGCTTCACTGTAGAATGGTATAATTCACTGATGCCTCTGCTGAGCCTAACATATGTTCTATTCACAGCCATGTCACTCTTCATTTGTAATTATTTCCCTTTTTTCACCCTCTCTTGTAATTCTGTGCTTGGCTGAAGATAAATAGTAGAAGCCATGAAGAATATGGTCGTGTGATGACCTGTATCAGGGAGTTAAATCCTTGTCATGGTTTGATTGCAGTGCATGATATTGATGACAGCATGTCAGTTAAGGCTTCATCGTCCTGAATTAGACTGCATTAGTTATCCTTCCCATATATGTGAATTGGAAAAATGAGCTCAAGAGGCATAATAATAGCATTAATAATAATAATAATAATAATAATAATAATAATAATAGTACTATTACTACTACTACTACTAATAATAGGTGTTTCACCATCATCATCATCATCATCATCATCATCATCATCATCATGGTGATATCCAATGGTAGCATTGATATCTCTAGGGTGACCACCTAATGCATGTCAGGGGGGACACTATGAGCTAGGACAGCGTTTGTAAGCTACCATTTCAATTAAAAAGACCTGGATTTTACCTTAGCACTGACTTCTTGCTGCGTGCTGATTGGTCAGTCTGCGTGCTGCGTGCTGATTGGTCAGTCAATAATGTTAATGCGAAAGAGCTGGATGAGTCTTTCAGACAAAGAAACAAACCAGTAAAAGCAAAAGAAGAATTGAACTAATCAGCGGAGCACAGGAGCCTTTCAGTTTTAAAGTGGTTTGTAAAACCTGAAGTAGTGCATAGTGTCCCCCCTGACATGGATTAGGTCACCCTAGTTGTCTTACATCTCCAGTGTTTGAACTCCACTGTGTGAGAAGTTCACATGGTTTCTCTATAATTCAGTGGTTGTCATCCACAATCCAAAGTCATGCAGTCGAGTGGACTGGTATCTCTAAATTGCCCAGTGTATGTGCAGGTGTGTGTGTCTCGCAATGGGCTAACACCCTATCCTGGGTGTACCTCTCCCTTGGGTGCTGTGCTGCCCAGATAAGTGGTTGCAGGATGGATGGGCAATCATTTTTAATGGCTTTTTATACATATACCCATTTAATTTGTTAACAAATTTTATTAACCATAAAATTACACATGTGATTACTATGCCAATAAAATAAAATCAAACTAAATAAACCTTGGCTTACACAGTCATCATTCATTTTGACAGCACAGACACAGATCAATAAATTGGTACTGATCACCAAGCTAGACGATAATCCGTTATGGCTCTGACAGACTTCTAAAGTCAAATATAGGTTATTATTTCCATTGGAATTTCCACTGGTGCCCGATGTTTCAAAGGCAGGGCTGTGAGGGTTACCAAGAGTTCACCAGAATATGTTTTTTTCCATTTTTTAATAACAGGTACCAAGAAAATACAAGAAATGTGTTTATTGTTTTAGAAACATGGCTCGGATGTTTGCTTTACATTTTATACTTATATGCAAAGATTCAGTTAATTCTAAGCTTTTATGCAGTGGATAAATTTATTGCAAGTTGTTTATAGCCCTATAGCCACCAAGTAGATGTCAAAGACTGGATGGTGCTAAAATGCAGACGGTCTAGATTTCCATGGCAAATCAGCATGATCATTGTGACAAATAACACACACCATGTGCACAGTCATGAATACTATATGGCATAAAATATTAAGCTGTAAACACTCCCTCACATTCACATTTTTTTCAGATGATTTATAAAACTTGATCTGAGACCTTAACTAATGTGATATACAGAATGGAGTTACATTATATAAACTGTTATATTCCAGTGCTATAAATGCAAAATGTAAAGGTAAGTCTCTGTAAACTGTATTTTGGTATATTAGTATGGTAATGTTACTAGAATCATCCACTTTATCGCCACCATTATACGAATAAGGTTAAGTTGAATGCACAAGGTCTATGTTCCTCGTACGCCAAACCAGGAGCCTTCCACTGCTGTGGACCTCCCTGGAATATAAGCCTGCTATGTGAACAGCTATCAAACCCTCGTAACACAAATAAACACACAAATCTGTTCATACACTCTCTCTGCCACACACTCAAGCATACACACACACATAAAACTTACATCCCACCAGTCCAATTCACCCAGAGTAGACTTTAATTCACTCTGTGGTGGGATATGAACAGGGAGTCCGGGGGCTTTGGGAAACATGCTAGCCAATATACCAGCCATCAGTTTTCATGTAGGCCACTCGAAGCTCTACTTTAACACTGCTTATTGTTCTCTTATTGCATCTGTCAGCACTCCCCGAAAGCATATTACCAGCCACAAGGCTGAGAAGTCAGACCAGCCAAACAGCCATCAGGTACCTCCACATTAAGGGTGGCTGGTAATGGAGCCTGAACAAAAAAGCCGTGGTGACTGTGAGATCTGTCACAAGTGTCCTCCTGCATTCCGCTCGACATTTAACTTGTTTTGTTTCTTAAACACAAAAGTATATGACCGCGTCATATGTAACCTTTAAGCCTTTGCATATCTACAAATTCTACTGACGGTCTGAAAACGTTTAACTCCGTTTAAGGACAATCTGAGTAATAAACTAAATAAATTAGTCCTAACTCCCTGAAGTAACATATTCACTCACATGCAGATGCAGAGACACATAAAGAGACTAAAGAGAGGCGAATGAGCCTGAAAGACTGGGAGAAGCAGAATGGCACTTTGCTCCTTGTCTCGTTTGCCTTATCACTATAATTGCTGCGTGTCTGTCATCACAACTGAATGTGAAAAAGTGTCTTCTTGAGCTGCTCCCATGCTTGTTTTGTTCACTGTAGTCTTGTAAAGTGGGAGAAAATAAGTGTCATTTAATGAATTGCGCTATTCTTTGTCTGACAGCTTCATATCTAAGGTGTAGGAGGCCCCAAAGCCGGCCTTCTCCTGGCAATGTCTCTGACAGAGTGCTAAAATCCAGTCTCCGCCCACCCCCCAATCCCCCCCAACCCAACACCAATGAAAAGGAAGGCATATATTCCGCTATTAAAAAAGGTTTGGGCTACGCTGAATGGATGCCCCCCTTTAACCCCCTTCAGCTTCTGTTCTTCCATTAATTGAGCTGATCAGATCGAGCAGATGAATTTGTCTTTGATGTATTCGAATGTTTAGTTGACGTGTCTGTCTCTCTCATTGGCGGCAGATCTCAGCTCTCACAGACAAATAGGGCTGTTTCCATGGAAACAGCAGGCAGCTACGGATCCTCTCAGAAAACATTTTTATTTTGAAAAGGAAAAAAAAACTCAAAACAAAACAAAAAAAAAACAAAAATGGAGTGTTGGGTTTGACTGGGAAAAGCCTCAGACCTAATGATGAATGCAAAGAGGAGCCTCATCAGCACTTTATTATGAATTAGGCTAATTCCATGTGCGCCTTTGCATGACACGCGCACGCTCTGGGGCTAAAAGAGAGCAAGAAGTTGCTCTTCCTTCTGGCTGGCAGAGACGGCAAGCAAACATACTTTGTTAAGGCAGAATTCAGATTCAGCTGCACAGGGGAGGGATGTGAGAAACACACTCCTGGAAGCCTGAGAGGAGTGCCTTGAACCCATGCCACCGCGGTACATCGCCCCGCAGCCCCCTTCTCCGGAAGGGCTTCATTAGCGATGCGCTGGCTGGGACCACAGAAACAAGTCAACTTGACAGGGTACACTAGCTAGAATATTAACATATCAGGAGGGTCGCACCTGTGTGAAAGAGCAAAGAAACTACACCCAACAAGAAAAATAAAGAATGCAATGGCTGCGGGTGTCTGGTACTGAGCATCTAAAGCAAAACACCACTCATCCAATCAATGGCAATTATATAAAACATGTATATATAAGAAACCTGACTGAGACCTTGTAGACCTTGTGCTAATATATGTATCATAATAAATCTTCACTGGTATGGAATTCTATTACATTGTAGATTTAGATGTAGAGTTAACTTTATCCCTAACCTTGAAGCTTTGATTAAGCGTTATGCTAAATAGTCTTACGAATGGCCTACCGTTCTGTTTCCAAACTGATTTGACAGTTGAAAATGAACTATGACACTAGGAACTAATTTGTATGTGCTGAGTATAGGTGTATGAGCATAACCTCATCAAACTATTAAACAAACATATTGCACATCAAAGAGTAGAACTTTGAAGTAAAACATTCCACAATTAATACAATTTTTAAGTCTTGAAAAATCTTTTTCAGACTACTTAAATATTTGGACTATGAAAGGTTCCAGTAACCTTTAAACTTAATGGGAACCATTCTCATCCTTCATCAAGAGCAAGGGCAAGCTTTTCAACTACTTTAATTTAATTAAATTTCAACAACTGGAAATGGGTTGTTAATCTGAATAGTGTTCGCACATTGCTGTATTTCTCAAACACAATAAAACAAACCCAAGCCTAGTGACATTCTTGACAACAAAAAGCATAATCCTGATTTGACAACATTCTCACATCCTCAGCATTTTAAAAATCTGTTTTGCATTACAGTCACGTAGTATATATGTATACAAACCCTTTGCTTAAGGGAGAAAAACACCGTCTAAGGTATCTGCTATACCACAGTTTATAAACTTCTGCTAAGGCTAAAGCTTATGTTTTAGCTACGCATTTGCTAATCTGTAACAGTTCGTGCAACTGGGGTAGCCTTCTGGCCTCTTAGTGCATTGACCTGACCATCACACTCACCACAGACACGGAGGTAATATAGCTGAAAGTGTAATTCTCTCAATATTTAAATAATACATTAAAAATTCATATCTAGCACCTGGAAAGGTCTATTTGCCAACCAGAGACAGAGATAGTTGTGCCTGAAGCGATTATATATATGAGCAGCTACTTCACAAATGGTCACAAACAATTACTGAGGCTAAGAAAATTTACCACCTCCACATATTCTATCAGATGCTTTAGCCAGTTCGCACTCACATTGTATTTCCTGATGGATTTGAAAAGAAGGAAGTTTGAAACAGAAGCCGACCACTGCAGTTCAGAGTCAAATAAAGTGCTGTTTGCAGTTTATTGGGTCATTTTAGAATAACCTATTGCGTACAAGTTTTATCTCAATACCCAATGGAATTTCTTAAGTCTTGGTGAATACAAAAGATGATCTTGAGTTCAGATTAACTGGATACTTCTTATATAATTCTGTATTTAAGGAATACATGTAGTTTTTTTATTTTATTTTCTGTAAAAAAAATGCTGCCAGTACAAAAAATACTGCCAGAATGAATACATGCACAGCTGAAAATAGCACGAGGTACTTTACAGCTTAATACACTCATACTAAAATGGAAATGTGATAAATGCTGCTACAGAACTAATCTAACATTTTACGTAACATCTGCACGCTCGCAGAACTTTTAGCAGACAATAACTCTAAATCCTGTATTTCTGAGTCCCATCAGTACTGTTCTATAGTTTAGACACACCCCTGTATTTGGTCTAAATAAAAGTCAAAACGGGGGTGGGAGGGTGGGATGATGTGTAACAATATGTGCATTCCATTGTAAATCTCTTGCCAGTACTCTCTGAAGCCTTGAAAACGTCTTACAATTGTGACTATTCAAACAATTCTGTTACAAAATGTAGGTAAAGTAGGTATTTAATGGGTTCTGGCCCCTCGCCATACCTTGCCTAATACTATTTTCTCTGAATTTTGCAGGAGAGGTTGGTTGCCTATGGTGCTACAAAAACAGCATCAGGAGCACTTATGATCGCAGGTGTTAAAGGTACAGAAATGGACATCATTTTCATTTCAGGTGATGGAGACTCAGACACGTTACTTAACAATACATGTAGCCACTCAGGGCCTCCATGGTTGCAATCTTTCTCCTTAATGCAGTTAAATGGATTCCCTTCCATCACAGGTATCAAAAGTAATTCATGTTTGCATTGTTTATGTCCCTCCTGCTTCTCAGTACTAACATTCAGGTGGCCAGGCTCTCCAGTTTTACCTTTCAAGTCTTTATTTCTGCATGCAAGGACTATCCTCAACACATGAGTAGACAGGGTGAATGCAATTTTTAAAAAATGAGGAGCGAGATGGGAATGTAAGTATAAAAACTCAGCGGCAGTCCCACACAGGTCAGCACACATGTGATATGCTATTTACTGCATTATTGCCATTAAAGATTCGGTGTTCAGTGAATAGACTGTATCTTTGTCATCTATGCAGTACATATTTGTGTGCCTAATACACAAGTCAACTTTAAAATCTAAACGCCAGTGGATCCATGTCTTTTTTTGGACAAGCTTCTGCGAATGTAAAGACTAACTTTCCACTGTTGACATCTCTCAAATAAAAAACACTTCACAAACACTGAAATATGTAACAAAGTAACCACAAATAAGGTTGCATTATGCATAATGTTTATCAAAAGTGTCAACAATGAAACATACGTGATCTACGTTTACACAATTATTAAATTCACAATCAAACTTTATAATGGGTTTTGAGTCCTAAAACAACATGCGAAAGTAACAAACGATAAAGGGAGATATTAAACTGAACTCAGCTGAACACGAAAACTCTAGTGCAGTCAGAAAACAAGTCTCCAGGAACATCAACACAGTAATGAGACCATCTGATAAGCAGTAAATCTAAACAGGGCCAAATCCAGCACTTAATAATTAATGCAGCATACTAAAAGGTTACTTGAACTGGTGGATTCAAATTTAATTGAGGTTTGTGTACTGAATAATTAATTTTCCAAGAGAACATGACGTTTCAACAGGCAACTGCTGTGTGGACATGGAGATGAGGCGATGGTGTGCCTGCCTTTGTCATGATCTGAGGAGCTGATACGTGGCAGGACATACTGCACCCATGGAACAATGATGTCACGCCACATCGCCCTGGAAACCACCAACTGGGCAAAACCAGAGCCAAAAACAAAGAAATAATAAAACCAGGCATCATGATAGTATATATTCTTGGTTACAAAAAGGATACAAATAAGGTATTTAAAGTCTTTATTGCCTCCAAGCTCTCATTCAATCATCTGTAGTTTTTTCTGTTAGAGAAGTTCCGTCAGATCTTGGCGTTTATTGCTGACTGCCACAACTCTTTTTGTTGCAGTACAAAAGCTACTGGCAGCAAACTTTCCCCTGAAGGAGTGAGTGTGGGGATGGCTGAACTCTGGGGATTCTCCAGTGATACGCTGCCAGATTTAAGGACGGGCTCTGGCAGCCCCACCCCCAACTCCAAACAAAGACGTTTTTTAAGGGCTGATTTTACTTAGTCATTTGTCTGGGAATGTGTTAAAGTGGGAAAAAAGTCATTAACATTATTCATTCAGTTCAAGTTTCATTAGCTTGTTGCACCCCTTTAGCATTCCTTAGCTTTTTGTCAGTTTTTCATTTAAGAAGCTTCACAGAAGACTGGGATTTGTTTTCTTGATTATGTTGATTTGAGAAATATGAGAATGTGATTATCCTTTTTTATATATATTTAAAAAACAAGATTACTTGTCATTACTTGTTATGACCTCAATCCCTTTCAGAGGCCTAGAGATTCTCTCTCTGACACCCTCACAAGCACAGGAACATAAAGATACTGACACATATGCGCACACAGTACCAGACGCACTCTTATCTTCTCATCCACATATATGTTGTATCAGGAATCATTTGGCAGGAGAAAAATGGGTATCCGGTGATGTATTTGCGACATCTGGCGGCGCATGATATATCAGAGACAGAGAACGGGAGGAACGAGGGTAGGAGATTGGAAGATGAAGGGGAGACAAGAGACACGAAGTAGACGACAAGGAAGAAGAGTTGTCTGTCTCAAACTATAAGTACTTTGAATTCCATACCAAAAGGCTTGGATACCCCCTAGTGGGAGGACAATAAGAATCTGGCCTATAAAAGCAGGACTATGCACGACCATGCATCCATAGGGTACAGAGGTCACCACTCTTGAGAAGCTGTGACATTATGACAATGGGACACTTCTTCAGGCTTAGAAACACAAGCTGATCTATTTTGTATAAAAAGAACCGTGCCTTCCAGTTCCCACACATTCAGGAAAAGTGCCAGACCCAAAATTAAAAGAGAGAAGAGGAGAAAAAAGCTATTGGCAAGAGAAAGTAATGTAGCATGGTGAGTGTGCAGGTCTCACACCAGCCCTGACACTCTGGCCTTTATTTATCTCTTTCAGGGATGGATTTAAGTAGATGGCTTAATTCGCCTTATTATCTGCCCAAAGTGCGCCTCTCCCTTTAAGAGTGGGGACTAATTAGCTACTACGCATTGTTATCTGTTTCTTAATGGTACAGAATTTTTAGGTGTGACAAAATGTGATATATTGCCTTTACACAAAAATGCTTGCTTGATTCCTTATCAAGAATGTTTGCATAGAAAAATACTAAGCTAAACAAGTTATTTAAATTACACACACACACACACACACAGGTTTGTAATTATATCTTTGTGGGGACTCTCCATTTATTTCTATGGGGAAACTCTAATCCCAACATGATGACCTTAACCCCTACCCAGCCCTAACCTTAACCATAAGTAACCAGTTTTTTAGTTTTTTGACGGCATTTACAGATCTTTGTGGGGACCTGAAAAATGATCCTCACAATGTCAAAATAATAGGCTTTTATCGTATTGTGGGGGACATTATAAACATAATCCCCCCCCCCACACACACACAGACACACATATTTGGGTTTCCCCTCATTTAACAAACCTGATTCAACTCCTTGTGCTAATTACCACACAGCTCTTGAGCTGAATCATTTGTGGTGGAACAGGGAAAGAACTAAGCTACACAGGGCTCCGGCCCTCCAGGACTAGAGTTTGACACCCTTGAGCTAAAGTATATTCTTAGTATGCATGCAATCTAATTATATTGACTGATACGATAAAGTAGAATATATTGCAACATTTAAGAAGTGAAATGAGTAAAGGTATTTCAATGACATTCAATACAAATAAGCAAAAAAAAAACATTATCTAAACATTGTTTCTTTACAGCTTACAACTTTCTTTACAACTCCACACAGAAGGATGCTGTTTTACTAATATAAGCAAAATAGTAACATAGATAAAGGAATAAAGGGTTTTTGTTTTTGCTTCAGTGGTTTTTTTTTTAATTCAACCTTTGTATTATTAAATAGAGCACACAGTGTACCTTTGTATTTCAACAGCAAGAATTCTGACAGGCTTATTTCTAAAATACAGGCTTTGCTCCCTCCTGTCACAAAAACACAATATCCCTGAAAACAGAATTTTCCAAATTATAATAATACATCTCTCATAAGCAAACCTGAGTTATTGTACTCAGGCTATGCTTGTCAGTTATTGTGCTTTAAACATCATTCCTTTCCAGAGCAATGTCTCACGGAATTCTGTAAAAATTTCAGGAAGCTATACTTTAACTCATCAAGCAATTACTGATACACAGTAATGAAATCAGATCTGATTGTGCTTGCTATTAGTGATGTGTAACCCATACTGTTGTGGAACTTTTATTTATTACTGTCACTGTGGTGCATCTCAGTAGAGCCATCCTTCTGGCCTAAAACTAACACAGGTAGGAGTAAAAACTGGGATTCTGTATTTTTTTTCCCCAGCTAGCTTTAGACTTTTGCAGCCAACTGCTGAGTGAAAAAATGTGAACTGCAATACAGGGGAGGCTACACGATAATCTCAATCTCACAGCTACACCTTACATGATATTTTGCTGGTACAATATACCCAATGGCACATCAGTGCTTTTTGCATTCTTTCGGGCACATAGGCAAACAAAAGATGTCTGCCACTGTGAAACATGCAATGCTCAGTAAATAAATATGGTTATATTTTTCTTAAATTTGGATAATTTCCCCCCATTATCTTATTGCGGAGTGCAGCAAAAATGTACAAAAGAGGACCATTTGAAGTTGATGAAATTGGTGAAATACAGTCAAATAGCTTTGCAAATAATAGATCAGAGCATTTTCCTGAGGCATATGTTGCATAAGGTCGGTGCGTGTTGTGGAAGCAGTAACTGGAGGAGCCCCGAAGTGCTGGCAGATCCAGTAGGAAACTGGGCATCGTGACCTCCCAGAAACCAGAAGGGGTATCGAATTGTGGGCGAGAGGCCAGTGGGTGTTACGGTTTCCAAAAACACAAGAAAGGAAAAAAAAAAAAACCAGCAAGCTCACATATCTCAAGTACCTGGGAAGAGGTGGAGGAGAGTTTGCGGAGTATAACCTTCAGATCAGCAGGCGTAGGCTGCACATAACCAAGACAAGACACTGACATTGAGAATTACCAGAGGTGTTGGGGCTATTTCAGGTTGAAGGAGGCAACGCAGTATGACTGATTGCCTGGGACAGCTCCGGGTCAAGCTGGGATTGAGGTGTGGGGAGGAAGAGGGGGGCGGGGAACGGAATGTAACCCACTCGATGCTCTACAACACCCTGATTAGTTCTATACGGCCAGAACAGGATTCCCAAGCTCAAAGAAACAGAGGACAGATGAAAGAGAACAGAACACGCAGGGAGCAAGAAGACTCTCGAAGCACTTGAGTTCATAATGGTAGATGTAGCCAATGCACGGATTGTAAACATGATATTTACTGAAAGCAAAAGTAAAAATGATTATCAATAGGGTACAGATATGTGAAGACCCTGCCTCCAGTTCACCTGATCATGGATTCAAAGAGCACACTGGCATCAATAAATCCTCTGAAGGGTAAATTCAAGCTCGCATCCTCTTCTAAGTAGTCAGGAAGGGATATAGAGAAAACAAAGACATTTTTAAAAAAAATGATTTCAGTGACTGCAATCTGCAAGGCAAAGCTTTAATGTTTTTTTTTTCTCCTTTGTGTTCTGTCAAAAACAACTTGGACTAACATAGCGACCTGTCACATCAAGGCAAGACAATCTGCAGTATTTTATAAAGGAGAGAATTTTAAAGTTGGATGGTGTTGTAGTTTAGTTTTCTGAACTTTCTGTGAATGAAAAAAGCCTGATTCTTCTTCAAAACAGTATGTAGCCCCCAAGGGGAACCATTGCTCGAATTACAATAGTGAACAGACTAAGATAACATATCCCATGCAAATAGTACCTGAGTACAAAATATAAATTACATCCCTATACAAGAGGTAAGTGAATTAAAACTGGATGTGAACTGTGCTAGACTTGACGGGAACAGCCCTTACAAAGCACACAGATTGGTGATTAAATTAAACATTCCACTGTTGAGCAATAACATAAATGGAAGTCGGGCTTTCATCAGCTTCAGTAAACATGCGAACACGAGTAAAAATTGCCTAATTTTCAGGCTACATTCAGGGGCAAACCTAATCTGGCTCCACCAGCTAATGGTATGTTAACCACAGTTTGAACTGGATTCTAAAATGAGCTCAGCTATTTCCCAGCCACCTCCAAAACTCTGCAGAATGCCTGCATGATTAATGTGTCCAAGCATACTAATGAAAACATTTAAAGTAATAGCACTTACACAACCAGAAGACTGATGGAGTGAACACAACTTCACCAGCATGCTACATTAATACATCTCTTTCTAATTACTATAAAGTGTGTGTAAGGAAGACAGCACTCACTGTAGCCTCAGAAGCAGAATCTCTCTTGCAGAACTGCATTCTTAGCAACAGCACAACCAGCAAGTTCAAACTCTGTCTCAAGGCTACGCACATCAGCCTGCCTACCTCAGCATTCCAAAGCAGTCATTTGAATGAGGGGCCACTGCATGGGTTGATAAATCCACCACAAGCTGCTGGTAAAGCAGCAGCCACTTTGCTGAAATCATCTGTAATATTGGGGGGGGGGGGCACTCTACGTGGAGGGTTCACTTCAAATGGCTTTGTGGCTGTCAACACAAGTGTACCACGCCGTACCCTGGTCAAGAAAAAAAGAGCAGGAAAAAAAGCCATTTAAGTCTGCCACAAATAGTGACACGGCAGTCCATTTATGGATCCTCAGGCAAGGTGCCTCTCTGTCAGGGGCCAGTATCCTGAGGCTAAAAAGCCTAATCCATCCGTTGTGTGCTATTACAGGCCATTATCAGCCCACATTGTCAGCAGCCTGTGAGCGCCTGGACCCAGGTCACTGCCTAGGCTGTTGTGCTGGTGCCCAGTCTTCGCTGGCTGACTAATATAGGGCACCTCGCAGTTCTCCTTTCTGCTTCTTCTGGCATTTCATCCCCTAGCACTTTGCCTCACCCATTTCTGCTGCTATACCTGTACAACCACTCATGCACCACCGTGCATGCCTCCCCTCTCTAATACAAAGTTCATCTTTTTTGGATGGCAGCCGAAACGGATTCATGAGAATGACAGAGTGACTGTCCACCCGCCCTCGCCACCTTACCCTCTTCCCACAGCGGAAGACAAGTGGGTAATTACTTTGACTTTAAGAACTTGCATTTCTAGGACAAATGAAGGGTGGCCGCGATGACAGACTCTCCTTACCAACAAGGCGAGCTACGTTCGCTCTCCAGCAGTTTCCGCCTCGTCGTTGGTGGACTGTGATCTGGAGCGCTGGCTACGCATCTCAATGAACATCTCCAGTGCCCTGGCTTTGAAAAGGCTAGATGACCATCTGCACAGGAGCTCGTCACCTGGGGCTCAAGGGGAGTGTGTTTGCATCCAGGAGGCGACAGCGGCTCTTCTGTATTGGCATGTTGACAATCGGGCCTTTCCAAAACAACCGCCACACAACGGCGTGACTTTTGAAGCACGCTTTAGCTAGGTAAAGCACCGTGAACTGAAATAGAGCTTGACGCACCAGGTGTACGACGTTAAGTAAAGCGCAAAATGGTGACCAAGATAAGGCAAAGAGAAAACATTAAGGAAACCAATTCCTCATAATTATAATACAACAACGGAAGCTAAAAAAGAGTGCAGGGAATTCTGTATTTGTCAAAACGCGTCAACTGTTGTCAAATTAGACATTTCATTTCCTGAACGAGCTTAATTGTGACACGTTCTTTTTTAATATCTGCAGATACTTTATGAGTAATAATTTATTGGATAAATCAGAGGAAATTATCTTAAAATAGGAGGCCTGCCAAAAAGTGAAAGCAGCAACAGTTTGACTGGATGGAGTCTGACAGATGCTCTCTTTATGAATAAAACCTCTGGCAGCAAAACAAGTTCCTATAATTTCAGCTGGGAATAAGACTGTACGGAAGCACCCCAGATTCTGGGTACTGCAACAAACACAATAACAGCAGGAATAAATATCAATATTGAATAAAACTGTCACTTTAAGTCTAGAAGCTGTTAAGAACTAAAATGGATTTTTGTTTAACTTGGATAATCTTCTTGTCACAGCATTGCATAAAGACACAGATTAATGATGACAAGCAGGGATCCTTCTAGTCATCTGCTCTAGAACATGACACGCACAGATCAGTGCTCACTGGGGAATGATAAAACTGGTACTGCAACACAGCCCAGTTACCAAATCCAGTCATTAGATCACCAGCACTGACTGGCCTTGTTTTCTGCTGTAGTAGGTATGTCAGTCATTCTCAGAAGTAAGGCAATTTTCTGAAGATTACAGGATCTCAAAAGGATCCATCAAATCTAATCCAAAGCCCAACTATTGTGGGGACATATGAAAACATGGAAGCCTCAAAAGAGCAACGGACAACATAAGAGTTATTTACCCCGAAGCACCATTAAGCAATTGCTGCATAATGACACTAGATTGAAGTCCTACTTAATTTAAAAGAAAAAAATGAAACAACCTTTTTAGATAAAACATATATCTTTAATTCACAAATTATCCGTAATACACATTTCCTCTTTGGTGATGTTTTTCTCAATAAATATTTGATAAACACCTATGTGTAGTATGAACACTAGGAATTCCGTAACTCGACTAAACACAGCACACAGCTTTCTGAAATGAATTGCTATGTTTTATATAAACAATTTCAAATAATACGATATGTGCAGTTACACGTTAAAACATTTTCCTGTGTGCAAGTTCCATGAAAGCTTGGTGAGACAGCTTTGATTCCAAGATCTCTCCTGAAATTCATTCATCTTGCTTTTTATACATTTTCAGGAACGTGCGTGACAAGAAACTTCTGCTGGGTGTGCTAAATAAAAAAAAGTGCAAGTTAGCAACATCCGGCAGGACTGCGTTTGTTACTGTCGCGTATTTGTAGACAGTCCAGGTTAATATCTCGGCAAACCAGAGCACTGCGGGGGAAGCAAGTGAAGAAAGAGTGCAGAGGAAGAGAAGTGTGCAGGGGCCGCTTAGTTGACAGTTGAGTGTGTTGGATGTGACTTTCACAGTCTGCTGGCAGTTTGTGTGGAAGCCATCACATCTGTGACTCGGCTGTTGATTAATGAGCCTTTCAGCTCGTCTCTGCCATGTGAGGTGGGGCCACGGCCTTATTCCAGGCTTCAATGATTTATTCTCCTTCAGTACAAACCGACAAAGATACCCTCTCCATAAAGAAAACCACACCAGGTTAAAGCTAATGAAAATCTCAATATGTCATTGGACCCGAAAACAGAAAGTCAAAAAGCATGTAGAACTAGACAAAAAGGTATATTCAAGCTACATGAACATCATTTTGTCACAACCTGCCAATCTAAAGAACTAGAAAGGGGAACGGAAGAAAAATATGTCTTTCTCCAATAACACATCATATAGTCCTGACTTTCAGATTGACAATCTTGCAATGGGCTGGAATGGTCATTGTAATAAAGTAGACAAATGATGAGAAGCAAAAATGGTAATTGTTACAACTTGACCAGTTCCCCTTATTATCCATGATGAAATTCTTGAAGCGAAATAGGAACCAAAATACCGTGCAAAGAAATACTCCTGTACAGTAAATGAATGAATGGAAATAAAAACAAGATTAACTAAGACAATATTAAGTGCAGCATTCTGGCATAAATAAAAATAACAATAGGGAATTGTTATATTATTACTCCTATGCACTATAGAGATGGTTCTAATGAGAAAACTACACTTCAGGGCTTGTTTCATTAACTGATAAATTGATTGATGCAAATGCAAAGTATGTAAATGACTATCGAGCCCCTTTTCCAAAACAAATGCTAATACAACAAATCCAAATCACACTGAGCTTCGACTACATGCACGGATCAACACTCATGAGAACCCTAAGTATTCTGACATGTTTGTTTTTGTTTTATTCTTTCACAAAAACGCAGACCATATGGCCATCATTTGGAGCAGATGGCATTTGCTTACCTCTTGAAACTGCTGTGACTACAAATGCAACTGAAATAAGTGTTTTTTTCATGAAAGAAAACACTTTCTTGAAAAGACATTTCACACTATCAAACCACATATTTTCGGACAATATAAAGAAATATGACTGAATAAAACAGTTTAAATCTGCATGTTAACATGCTATCTTGAAGAAAAGTGCGTAAAAATCAGTAAAGTGGCCCATGAAAATGCGACAGCCATATTGTGCTTTTCAGCCCCAAAAGCTACAATGAGATCTTGCGCCATACTGGTTGACCTAGAGAAGGAGAACACAGACGGTGTGACTGTCTGGGCAAGTAACCCTCCTGTCCTCACCTGTTTAATCATACAGGAGTGAGATCACAGCTCCCATAAAGTACCTCAGCGTGGCAGACATCTCCAAATCTGTCTCAGCACATGATGTCACTGGGAGTTGACTAAGTGACTTGTACATGGCCAGTGGTCCAGACCTCTGTCATCCCCTTGTGTAGTTTTTTTTTCTGCCATGGTTCATCTGCTCTAGCAGTCTACAATTTTATGTAAAAGCACCTTAAATGCCACAAATTCCAAAAAAGACACAGTCAATTACTTTTCTTAATTTGCAAACAACAAAAGGGTCATGGAATCATTTGTGTGCCTTAAGTGGATAGTAGAGAGGTCTTGATTCCAGTATACCATGTTTCTGGTGAATTAATATTTATCTGTTAAAGGAGAAGAAGTTTTCTTTAACCTTAAAGGAGAAATGGTGCATTTATTTTAGCAGTGTTTTTGCTGTCATTACTGCAATTATTATTATTATTATTATTATTATTATTATTATATTGTTTTGTTTGCAGAGAGATAAAAGGACTTGTGTGAACTAGATGTGACACGTTACAGTGCTGAATCTTAACTACAATATTTCCAAGGATGATGTAAGACTTGCTCTGGGCAGGACGATGAACAGAAAAACATGCCATGAAGATGAGAGGAAGGAATAGGACTTATTTGAGGGCAGGAGTGCAGATAGGGTTAAGAAATCCAACAGGGAAGATGGAAAATGCAGCCATCTGCTGTTGGATCACAAAAAGGACGTCAACTTAGCTGTGATGTCCGCTCCTGAGCTAAGAGAAAACAAAACCAAAATCATATACTAATGATGGATACAGCACAGATGATCTGGATGCTCTCGCGTAATGGGGGAATAAGGCAGAGGTGACCTTAACAGGCTGTGCTTATCTCCTGACTTCTCCCAGTCCAGGGCTTCCCTCTCCGCTCAGAGAGAATACCCACAATCAAAGTACATAATATTATACGCAGGGCAAAAAGTAAGTAATGGAGCAGTAGATTATGCATCTTGTTATGCCATCAAAAGTGTCACAACATGGGAGTTAATCTGTCCTAATCTCACATCAAGAAATAAAAATATAACAATAGGATCTGGTAATGACATCAGTGCAGTGCATAGTACTAGTCCTTACTCAATAGTAAATACAGATGATCTTTCATGATCTTTTCACAGGAATCAAGACTAAGGAAGCTCTTGGAGTCCATCATCACATGGAGTGCTGCAATTCAGAACCAATGTCATCCAATCAAACAACTGATTTCCTAGGTGTAATTAAGAACAGAAATGAACAGAAAGCCACTCAATCTCTAAACCGAACATCCCATATTATCACTTGGTACAGTATTCATTAAATAATGCTATTTCACTGAAGTGTTATGTAATATCGCTACATAAATGGCGTCCCCTAGGGAGCAGCAAGGGAATAGAGAAAACTAAGCGGGACCTTGTAGAAGAAAACCTTTATCAGTGTTCTTCCAAAGCTTTACCTTCTTCCCTTTTCTGATGTTGAACAAACTGTGCTGCCTCAACTTATGGATCCCTAGTGAGGAAAACACAGGACCATTCCTGGCAAAATTAAGAGGCAAGGTATCATATTTATACTCCCCACTGTACGTTTCATTCCTAATTCCCAGATCCGCCTTCTCTTTCTTTCGCTCCTCTTCTCAGCACTTGACACGTGATCATGAAGTACAGCATTAACCATTCAGGGCCATTCATGAATAATCCCACTCTCATTTGGGGGGAGTGACAGTATGTTTTTTTTTTTAACACATGTGCAACAAACTGGCACACAGGCGAAGAGCGTGTGGACCAGGCTGGAGACACGGACACGGTGCACTTCACCCTTATTATAACATCGTCCTTGGCAGACAAGCCTTTTGCCTTTTATTACAAGGTACGTGTAACAATGAAGGTGATTTAAAATGGATTTCATGTAGCAGCAAGACAAGGTATACTAGCCTCATGGCAGCTGATAGTGCTTAAAATGACAGCTCCGAATTGAAGACTGAAAGTAGCTGAAATATTGCTACCTAATACGTGTCACACACCTGCATAAATATTTATGCCATGTATGTGAGCTTTCGACTTGGGAAACCTGAGTACTGCTTCAATCAGGCAGCAATGATACTTCATCCAGACTATCTCCATTTAACCCCTCCACTACCTCCAAGAGAATGAAGCTTAAGCCTGTCACACTAATGTGCAGTCAAAGCACTCTCTCTCCAACGCATTCATATTATCCTCTTCCGTCGCCATTCTGAGCTCCGATTCCTGGAAGCGGATGTTCCCACTGCTGTGAGGTGGTGATCCCACAGCACTACCCACTGTGCTGGGCCCACAGACATCTGGAGGGTCGCCTAGCTGCCTTGAGTGAGCGGTGGAGCCCCCGCTGAGTCCGGCCACCATGGGCGGGGCTCCACCACAAGGCCCTTCCACAAATACACCCTGAAATACATTAATGCCCACTGCACATGCAGTGCTCACAGAAAGTATTGGCACGCTTTTTAATTCTGTAAAAATGCTGCAAATCTGTTGGTTTCATATCAAAAGTTCATTGACAAGCAATGTTTAACATATCTGCACGCAGACATTTTTTATTCATTAAGTGTCATAATTTTTTTGACTGACTCATTCAGTTCTGTTCTTGCCATTTTGCTATTAATTGCAGTTGTAGTCACTGGCTCCCAAAGGGATACTAACCACAAATGCTTGGTGTTTTATGTTACTGCAAGGGTGTTACTAAATAAAAAGCATCCAGTTAGACAGCTTGTCAATTAACTTTTTTAACTCAGAGCAGCACTTTTAGAACTATAAACTGGGTTTCAATTTACTACTACTTAAAATAAATGTTTTACTTATAACTACTAGTTGTTTGTAATGTCTTGTCATATTTTTGTAAACAAGCAAAATAATGATTTTTGTTATAAAAACCAATAACTTTTCAATATCTTTACTGAATTAAGCAAGCATGCCATGCCTGTGTGTGAGCCTTCTATGTGCTATCTGGAACGACCTCTTAATGAATATACAACAGATATGAATTTTGTTTATAGCCCAAAATAGGGGCATTATGTCGTAACTTGGGGGTGGGGGGATGTGGCATGGTAGAATTCTGAGGTAATCCTCTGAATTATAGCTTTATACTTGTCTATTGATAGCATGTCTATTGTCTATTAATAGCACATCTATTGAATTGCAGAGCACTAAGAATTCAGATTTAAAAAAGAAAATAATAGAACCAGGTCTACTCTACATATGTCACACAATACAGCTAACACACTGACAGGACACATCCTCCATTTGTCTTTCAGGTTTGCTCTGGCTCATGATGAAATTATACAACACTTCCTATATACATTTATAAAACAAGGTACAACCTCTGACATGACAGGCATCAGTTGCAGGGGAAAAAATAAGCTATTACCTGTTAGCCAGGAGTGCTCTCAAGGTCAGCGGACTCATTCCTAGATAAACTGGCAGCAGTTGGGCCCAGTCCCAGTTCCATTCACTTATGGCTGACTGTTGATGTATGGGAGAAAGCCATTGTTAGTTATTAATCAGAGTTAATATGATCAGTAAATTAGAGCTCCAGCTGGGGTGGACTAACTAAGAAGGAGGGGGTCCTGAGCAAGGACTCCGACAGATGATATTCATCATGTCTGCACAAGAAGGTTTTTATTCCAATAAGACAGCAATTAATTTATAAATCCATTTGGGGATGTAGCCATCATTTATAAAAAGATAAATCAATTCTGGAGAGTCGTCATTCTTCAAACTGTTTTAATGGCGCCCTGCCCGGCCCCCTCCAAAAGCTGGAGATAGGCTCTTTGTTGGGAAAGCAAATAAAAATCTGATTGCTTTGATTGCTGAAATGTCACTGTTAACTCCGGGCAGAATTTTATTGACAAAAGGAGAAGAAAACAACTACCTCTTGATTGATGGACCTGACTTTTTTCCCCTCTATTTGATATGACAAACAACAAGGCCACCTAAAGCATACTAGTGGTTTAATCATTTTCCTAATAGGTTGTTTTATGTGCGGAAATGCAGCCCACGCTGAAGAGGAGAGACATTTAAGTGTGATTCCTGAAAAAGGTGGCTACGCCCACATGCTCCTTATAGTGGAAAATGGTGAAAAAAGGAAGATAACTATACTATATAAATTACCCATATTACAATTCCAAAAATGTTTCATATAACAGAAAAACCTTTCACTTTCACAGCTAATTTACAGTCTTACATTGTGAGGAATGAGAAAGGTCTAGGGAAAGAAATTTTGTTGACAGGCTTTAAGAAATTGGCCTTTTTAATGTCTAAAGCGATTCAAAATTTCCTTTTCCATTCTGTCTTTTAATGTTTCTTTAGTCTTTTGTAGCTTCTACCTATTAAACTATTGCTCTGAAAACGACCCATAGAGAATTCCAAAGTTCACATTGAAACATTCAAAAAGCTGTCAAAACTTTAACACACGTCACCATTTCCACCTCCACAGAGAGAAATCTCTCGATGAGAACTTTAGTGGCCTTGACATAGTTCCAAAGTTACCTCACTGTGCCCATGACCTGCTTCAAGTAAAAAAAAAATCATGTAAAATATCATGTTTAAATAATCTACAATATTAAGGTACTAGTGTTCACTACCCTAAAATATTTGGAGGTACCAGCTGTGGCAAAGTACCTATATACCTTTCAAAAAGTGAATAAGTCTACCGAATGGCAGAAGAAATGTAAATTAGTTATTAAGTATTATGGATTTGAAAAAAACAGTTCACCCACCTGTGAAAATTCCTTCGACCCGATGTGCTGAAAACAAGTCAGCGGGTTGAAGTGTGATGAACTAGGTAAGGCATGTTCACCGGCCAGGCTAAAGTCCACCATCCTCTGAGGAGCGTTTGACTGGCCCCGGGGTGCTGCTAACTGAGCCTTCAGCAGATCCTTCAAACACATGACGACAAAAAGAAATGCAAGTGAGAAGATACACCAGCAGTGGAAGGAAGCCCTGTGATATACCCAAAGAACGGCCAATTCCAGAATGAAACCTGGGCATCTGCTGCACGCTGGGGACCCAAAAGACAATTCAAGTGTTTAGCGCCTCTCCAATGTTTTCATAGTTATTTTTATAGATATGATTCGTTTCCCTCATTCCCAAAATTAATGACCTTTCAAAAGTACAAATTAATCAGACAGTACAGAAATAGAATGGGAAAAGGACACTCAAAAGGACGGGATATGTATAGATGCAGTTCAGGCAGAAGTTTAATCATAACTTTCTTCCTAATTTCCCTCTCTTTGGCCGTTCTAAGGGTGAGCTGGCGACGGGGCGCAGCGTCGAAACTCAAGACATACATCATACATCCATCTTTCACAGCTGCCAGGCCTCCCCCCTCTCCATTCGCCCTGTCCTACCTTTGACCTTATCTGGTGAGTGGGGGCTGCAGCTTGAGGCCTTACTGGACACCAGTGGGGACTCTAACCGTTCTACTGTACACACTTTACAGCTCAAAGCACCAGCGCTCAACCACAGTCCATCATCAGGCAAATGCATTAGATAAGATATTTCCCATAATTTTTTTCCATTCTAAAATAAACCGCTGATATAAGCGAAATGTGTGTTTATTGTCTGATCCTGTTTAAAACTGCTGCTGTAATGCCGAGATTCCCCTTTGCGAATTAATAAAGTTCATCTTATCTTATCTTAATTCATTTAATTTTAATTAGGTGATTAGTGGTCATTGACGACACACCACAGCACACAACAACAAAATGTGCAGTTAACCCATATGTTACATAGCGGGGAGTAGCTAATTCAGCACCCGGGTAGCAGAGCTTGGGGGTGGTACCTTGCTGGTTGGGGATTTGAACCAGCAATCTTTCAATTACAAATGCACTTCCCTAACCATTATGCCACTGCTGCCCCATCTTATCCTATCATCTTATCTTATCTTATCACACCATTCTGCAAATCCTCACTTTGGGCATGGCGGCCCTTTGGCATCAGTGTACTGTGCATCAGCAGCACTGTAGAGGAGTGATGCCATGACAGGCGCCCAACCCCCCCCCCCTCGTCTTGAGGCCCTTGAGCCCTGAGCTGGCAGTGCCCTGCCGTGGCGGGGGCCGGGGGGACAGGGGGCATCTGTGGGCCGGCAAAGCTCCTCGTGTAACCCTTAGCTGCGAGCCGGCGCCGCCTCAGGCCAGCACACACCTAATTGCTCGGCAAAAAGACCGTTTCCCTACCTCATTGAGTCGGATGATGTGATAAATTTGCCTCAGGTACTCGCTGCCACCTGGTTGGTGGCAGACCTCCAGGAGCATCAGGCTTATTTTCTGCTCAGTCAGTTCAGGCGCGCCGCCTCTCCCCTGTGCCGCGCCGGCCCGCACTGTCTCCAACACGCTGACAGAGGGACCAGGAGGGGGAGAGAGCATGGCAGCATGAAGAAGGACGGAAACCAAAATACGCTTTTCCATCTAAAACCCCACTGGCCTCCAGCGGTTGAAAGAACCCCCCAGCTTCCTGCAGGAGCCTGGCGCCTTCAGAGACAACATAGGGATTTAATATGTGAGACACGTAACGATAAATATCAAGCATAATGATGTCTTTAGGCCATCCAATAAGAGACCATGTTAAATGTGAGGTCGTGGTTCGGACAGTACATTCTGTCCGATGTCGTAATGCAAGCGAGTTAAAAGTGCAGCAAGCGCCTCAAAGCTGGCGAATGAGATACACAGCTAAACATGCCCAAGCCGCCACAAACAATTTCCCTGCAAAATCCACTTATCAGTTTCCCATTGTGCTTGAGCCATGAGAAGAGCACTAACACAAAGGAAGCACTATCTAGTCTGCTGCCTTGCAGCCTACATGGGTGCACAAATTAAAAACAACTGAGATTATAACTAGCTATTGTTGTCAGAGCTGCAAATATCAAGCTCTTGTAAGATTTTAATTGGTTTTCTTTTTGGCTGATGTGAATGGTACAACACGGCCGGTCTCACTTTTCATTTGATAATTCACTTGCAAAACAATTGCTATCAGTCTCTTGTACATGGTACCCTTACATAACTGTGCTAAGTACTGGTACAAAACCAAAGTTATTTTCGTGTAGAATTAAAAACTGAGTATTAAATCTGGAACAATAAAAAAAGCACAGATGAGTTATTAAACACAAAAAGCACGGAGGAGTTAAACACAACACAGTAAAAGTGTACATGCAAATATGGTCTTATAGTCTGAAAGCAGTGCCTGACAAATCCTGAAGTGCAGTGGTTGTGTGGTTGTGTGTGTGTGTCTGTGTGTTGGGGGTGGGATACATCCCACCACGAGTTCTCACTATAAATTCTCATAACCACGCCATCACAGATAACCAGCTAAAAAAACAACACAAACATCCTGTTATTGTTTCCCTTCTCATTTCCTTCTCATCTCCTTGTTCCCCCCCCTTTTTTAATTATAAGGAAGCAGGAACCGCATCTGGTGTCAGGGCACCTTTAGTGGGCTGACATTGAGGAAGTCGAGGTCTCCCCTGGCCCAGAGAGTGTATCACTGTCAGCACCTGTGTTGTATCCTTTCCTGTCCATCACCGTGCAGGTGAGGCAGATGATTGGATTCAGTCAGCGCAGTGATTAATGAGTTCCTTTCTGGATTTGGGACAGCCCATCAATCATGTCATTAGAGAGAATGTGCCCTGAAAGAGGCAGACCTCAGCCAAGGAATAACTACATTCATCTTAATCTGTATATGCATCCAGTCAGCCAAGTCAGGGTCACCATGATGGAAAACAATCATCTTCTCCTCTACAAATTACTTTGCAAAGATGGGGATTGCTTCATTTTTGGGACTCACGAGCTCACTCTCAGAGAGGCACTGTCCTCTGATTGTTTACAACTCGGGCGTCACTTCAGAGTGAAGGTTACTTTAATGAATAGTAATGATTCTGGAGAGCGCCACAGACAGGTGATACATAATCACTCCTCCTTTTACCCTCCCCTTTTTATTTGGGCTTTCCTGTCACTAAATCCACAGCGTTTCCTGGAACACTTGAGGTAATCTACTCATTTATTTATGTTCTGTTTTCTTCGGTCCTAAATAATATGTCATAAGAATCAATATGTCTGCGGCTTGCGAGGCTTATCTCCTGAAAGGTTGGGGTCTGTCACTTAAAAATGTTCTGATGAGTTTATGACCATGCACTAGCTGTCTGTTTAATATACATGGATTTCGTAATTAAACAGGATTTGTCATAACTAATATTTCCCATAATTCAATCCAAGTTCTTAAAATATGCATTGGGTTTATTCATCCAGATGAAAGATTCAATATTAAAATACAGCACACAAGAAAGAAAGTTATGTCACTACAACAAGAATCAAATCAGTTATTGCAGATAGCTAATTATTTATTGTCATTGTATTTTTATGGCTCCGCGGCCGTCCTTACCCCCCAGCACACAGCTTTCGGGCCTTCTGCAGCTGCATCACCGTCCAATTGGGCCGGCTCTCCTCTAGCTTCTGAAGCACCTTCTGCACCATGGGATTGGCTCCACCCTTCTGATTGCCCATAGCACTCTGAAGGCACTTGCTGAGCAATGCCAAATTATCCATGGCCCTGTGATCCAGCGTGAGCCTGCCACCCTCTTCCAGGTCCTGGCACAGGCAACTGACAAAACCCCAAATCAGCAGGCCTGTGAGCTTCAGCTGCTGGGCATGCTGGGCAACGTGCTTCTCGCCAGTGCAGAACAGGAAACGCAGAGGCAGCGGTAGGGAGGCTATCGCGGAGGGCAAGATAGCAAAGACGAAGGAAACGGCTTGTATCATGAGCTTGGTGTGACCTGAGAGAGACAACGGGCAGGGAGAGATTATGCTCACTTCCGTTTTTCAAAATCCTCAAAAGTTTAATAGCTTATTAAATTGCAACTTGATCGTGAAAGACGCCGCATACATACCCTTGCTGGGCTCCATCCCTCTGGCGTCGGGCGCCACGTAATGCCACTCCTTCGGTATTTTAGTTACCACACTCTCAGGTAGGCCCTGACTGGGCATTAAGGCAGCAAGATCTTCCCAGGCCTGGTGGTCCAGCACCATGGCGATGAGGTGGCGGACGATACTGACCACCCCTTTACTCAGTGCCACTCTCACGCACTTGAGCACCGCCGGCCTCGCTGGACCCTCGTCTGCTTCATGACAGAATGGGTGAGAAGAAGCATCGAGCATAATTAACGTTTGTTTAAGTGTCCAGCACGCACTTCTTAAACAGTACTGACTTAAAAAAGGTATGTTTGGGGCATATTTCACGTCTAATCTAATACATTTAAATGAAATTATAAGTTTGTATATAACTTATACATTATAAGTTTCAGCACAAGACAGTTCAAAAAAGAAAAATCACAAAAAAATAGATAATTTTATCATGATAAATGCAGTGTGAGGAATGGCTACTTAACCTCAGTATCTTTTTGATAATTCATTTTTATACAGCATTTAGCCAATGTTTAAAACATAAAAATAACAATACAAATAATAAACAAACAATACATAAAAATAAGTACTGCAACAAAATGTCTTTCAGCTTCTCACACTGGGCTTCGATTCCGTAGAGCTCCTTTAATTAAGCTGACATTAACAGTACTGACTAATGTTCTCCGTAAAATCATTTCTATTTTAATGCTTAACTCTGAGCTGTTGAATGCCAGAATCCATGAAATGGTAAAATGGGTATTTTGTTAGAAGTAGAAATCAATATACCTGACGATTGAAAAAACGTACAGGCATAAAAATCTACCTACTAATGCCAGTTTCCCAACTGAGCTGAATATATAGGTATGTCAGTTGAGGAATGATAAAAAACAAAGCTAAATGCTCAAAATAAATACTGATGTAAAATATAAGATACTGAAAAATTTTAGCATTTTATGTTGCAAACAAACACAGTACATATAAGAGTAGAGTTGTTGCTGTAAAAATGAAAAAGGCCAGAATGTAAAAAGATTAATAATCTTGTCTGGAACATGTATTATCTAAAGTTCAATTACAACATGTTTCTACTGTCAGGGGTCATGTTAGGAACTAAGCTAATTACTCAAGCAGGAGAAGAAATTCACAATGACATTGAGATTATTGGACCAAGCTAAGCACTGCGTCTTTTCAGTCTCATGTAAACCATCCGCTTAAACTTGTCTAATTTATGCAATAATAATTAGCACTTATGTGGAATGGAAAAAATACTAAACTCCACAGGAGTTCTGATTAAAACCTAAAATCAAAGCATTTCCAATAAGAAGTGTCAAGAAATAATTGTAGTCTATGTTTCAGCACACTAAATTGGTGTGCAGCCATTATCTCCACAGGAAACGTTTCATTTTGCCTCCTAAGACCCAGAACACATACAATGACACACAAATCTACAATCACGCACAGAAGCCACATAAATTATGTTACTATGAATGACATCAAAATTTAAACAAGTGCAAGAAAACAGTAATATTTTGTATTTTCAGCAGAATTTTTGTCAGTCTGTCTGCTGCTACAGTATGTCAATCTATATAAATTTCTCTTTAATGTGGATTCAGATCATTGCCACTGTTTTCTGTTTGGGAAAACAACTAGGGAAAAGTGACCTGTATGAGGAACATTTGTAATTCAAAAAGAGGTCAGCAACACGTAAAATACAATGAAAGTATTTGATTTACCTGTCATGTTATACAAAAAATCCCATAAGCGTCTCTTGTCGAAGTAGTTTTTTAGTACAAGAGTCAGGGCTCCAGGGATGTTGTTCAGGGCAACCAGCACAGAAAACACGGCCTCCATGAAAGCATCACCATGCTTGTGGCTATCGGGGTCATTTCTGTTGTCATCAATGCAAAAATCTGAGGAGAAAAATAACAATAGAAAAACCTCTAGCTGTATCTGAAGGCAAAAATCCACCTACACAATGGCTGTCAAAATGGGGTATGGTGTGTGTATGTATGTATGATATGTATGAATGTACTGTAAGTGTATGTTTGTATGTCTGTGTGCA
>JAODKC010000044.1:23250520-23267030 GCA_026777985.1 Mormyrops attenuatus | reverse complement strand
GGGTTTTGTGTGTGTGTGTCTTTTTGATATGTCTGTGTGGACTGTCTGTGTCTGTTTGTCTGTGTGTGTGCATATATATATATATATATATATATATATATATATATATATCTGTGTGTGTGTGTATGTTTTTTAAATCAGACCATTGATGTCAAGGTAAAAAATTGGCATTTCAGTGATGAAACAACATTCAAAAGATCAATAGGCAATCAATACAGATGGTACAATGACACAGAGCATACAAGTCTTTCAAAATTCTGATATTGAAACAAGGCTTTAAATATTATTATATTCTATAATACCCATTTCAAGGTTCTCCCATACGAAAGAGGGTAAAATCGTACAAAATCATTTGAAAGGGGACCTTATGGATAGGTGTCCAGCAGGTACAGTGAATGCACTCTGACAGCATGTCCTTGTGGGAGGATAAGCAGGCAGAGGGGAGCTAAAGAGGGGAGCAGCAGTTAGCTGCCAGTGGCCGTCCTCCAGCATTTGTCAGTCTTTGTGGGAGATGACAGCTGTTTGAATAAGTGAGTGAGCACGATAGAGCACCCAAAAGGAGGCTTGATGGAAAGCAAGGCCGCCGCGGGCCTCAGCTTCCTGACAAATGTCGGACTGTTTTAAAATGGCAGGCTTGAATTACCTGCCGTATTAAAGGATGGGGCCTTAATATTGCCGGCTTAATAAGAAATGGAAAAATCTGCTAGTGAAGGAATGATGGAAATTGATTTTTTTTTTTTCCACAGCGCAGCAAGTGGTCAAACATCCTTTGACCTACAATCACTCCATTACTTTGCATTATATGGATAACAGAAGTGCCTTGTACTCTGTCAGGCTGGTAATTGCTCCTTAAGGGGACGATGCGCTGGATACTATCGCGTCAACAGCTAAGGAAAGGCCCAACATTAATTTCCACTTGGGGTGCTGAGCAGCACAGGAGGTTAAGTACCTGGCTTTTTAATAATGATCCCATTACAGAAGTGTAGATGAGTTGTGATAAATGAACTACTCGCCTCTCCGTGGAGTTTACCCCGCCACTCGCAGTCACTCACAAGGACCTATGACCTTGATGCATGGGCAACAGGTATACCTGTCATACTTCCCCGGCAAAGGAATGCTCTGGAGCACTTTAATTGGAAGCTGGCCTAAGTTGGCCATTTAAAGTGTATAGTATAAGAGTGCAGTAGCTGTCTCTGCACCGAACAATCTTTTTGGCTACAGAGGAGAACTGGACACAATGTATCTGCCGGCTAGTGTAGCCATTTGCTTTTAATTAGTTTGGCTATGATCTCAGTGGTGTTAGTTGTATGATGTAACGTGATCATATTCCCCCCCCCCAAAAAATATAAGCTTTTAAAGATTAGGTCTGTTATTATGGTTGATGTAACGTAAATTAATGTGCAAACGCACAAAAGTATTTAAAGGTTAGAGTTTCAGCAGGGAAAAAAACTCCTTAAAGGTCACATTTTCAGTTTGTTCTCCTGTTGTTCAGTTTTTTTATTTATTTTTTTTACTGTCCTAGGCTGATACAGTAATGACATCCACATTAAAGGATACTATCCATTACTATACATTTTCTCAATAGGGAAGATGTTACCAGTTCCATTAGAGCTCTTGTACATGTTCAAAGAAGTACAATGGATGTCTTTAATACGATGCTATATAGAAAGGAAAGTTAGCAATTTTGTCATTATATGCTGCCATTATACCAGCAGAAAGAACCTGAAAGAGAAAAAAAAACAGGACCAGAAGAACAACCAGTTTTCATGTATACAATAAAATATAAAAGGACAAATAATGGATGCATAAATGCACAGATGCTGTAGCTTATGGTGTACATCTCAGACAAAATAACATTGTCTCAAAACTACTGATATATATATATATATATATACACACACACACACACACACACACACACACACACACACAGATAGTCTGGGGAAACAGGTAATAAAAATAATAAATACAAATAAATTTGTTAAGTTTTCATTACAGTGCAATGTGAAACTGAGTTCTTACAAGAGTTGTCGAGCAAAACTCTGAGAAGGATGCAGTCAGCGTCCAGGAGGCATTGCAGAAGGAATTTATGGTCACAGTCGGGCTGAGAGGACATCAGTTTTAGCAGAAGCTGGCTGGTAAATTCATTTGATGTCAATGTGCTAGAACTACAAACGAAGAAGGGTAGAAACCTTAAGATGTCTGACATGGACCACTGTTCATGGATTTAATGCAATGCTTGGAACCAAAAATGTAATGCTAACCTCAGTGTCAATTCTGCCATTCTTGCTTACTTAAATGCAGCTGAAGAAATTAATTAACTTTAATCGTGGCTACATCAAAACTAATTAAAATCTGGCAGCACCCCAACATCACATAATGATTATTGAAATATGCATACTTTGATGAATTCCAAAAAAGTACAATGATATAAAGAAACAAACTGAAAGAAAGAAAGAAAGAAAGAAAGAAAGGATGCAAAAAGGAGCAGCAGCAAGCACTTGGTGCACCCCACTGTTTAAATGGAAAACCTTTTGTTTGAAATTATACAGTAACCCTCCATCGTAGCAAATGAAAAAATAATCCCCCTTAACAACTCTGTTATTATATAAATCACATTACTGGCCCAAACCAGACCTTCTGCACAAACTAGGAATGTGCAGCTTTCTGTAAAATGAGATGTTACTGGACTGATGCATGTTCTTTGCACTTTTATTATTGTTCACTTTTATAAGACCTCTCAACCCCTTACAATGTATGCTGTCTGACCTGCTAATTGAAGAAAACATAAGGACCAAATGGAGTATGAGCATAAAGAATTAGTTGTAAAGTCCTGGAAGCATTATTTTGCACATAATGACATCATAAATTACTTTTTTAAGTGTGCCTATCTACAGGGTGAATCTCTTGCTCTATTCACTACTCGATTAGTTTGGATCTGAACTTCATAGTTCGTGCCCCAGTTAAGAGGGGATAACTTTAGACACCATTTATTCATGCAATAAAAATCTTCCAAAGATTATTGCATCTGTTTTATATTAGCTTTTGAGGCTGTGGCCACAGGAGTATTGTACATGTGAAGAGACTGTGATCAATACCAAATATACACAATTCGGAAATATAAACAATATCTAGTCCAGACACTTCTGTGACAGCACTGCGAAAGATTTATGGGTCCTTTAATATGAATAAAATGAAAAAAACGATCTTTGAGTGAAATCCAAATTTCATTCTATTGTTTAAGTTTATATTTAAGATAGTTGTGTACTTATTACGTTAGAGCAGGAATGTGGAGACACACCGTAGGGGCTCCAGGGAGAACAACGCTGGCTGGATGACTGTCAGCCAGTACACACTTTGTGCCCCTGAGTCCGCCGCCGTGGTACCAGATGAAATTCCGCCAGAACCTCCCTGACAAAATCTGGGGCACATGAGAAATAGCTGTTGCTAACAAGACAAATATGAGGTAACCATATCAGCTCAGCAAATACCACAGGGAGCGAGTTTCTTCCTCAGGTAAAGGCCCTGGACTGAACAGATGATGAGCAACAAGCTCCATCAGCGAGCTGTGCTGTACAAAACAGCGGCAACCTTAATGGTGAGACTATCATGAGCTAATTACTCTGCCTACAAATAAAATGGGCAGGCTTAAATCAACTCAAAGAGAGTCCATTCCATCACAGAAGGTTTTTTGTTTCTAGAGCACAGAGTTAGGAGACTAGTAATGATCTACAGCCCTCTGGGAATGCTGAATGTGCACAAAGCCTCATAAAGAAAAACTGTGTGAATTATAGACTAGACGGGAAAGACGACTAAGAGCTACAGCTGAGAGGTGTTATGAGCATGAGCTGTAGTACCGGTGAAGCTCTGACAGGGGCGCTGTGACAAGGACCAGAACAGCCAGCAGCTGATTGCACAGGCTGTGGATTGAGGAGATCCACGGGCAGACAGTCCTGCTGGGCTGGAGCAGCTCTTCAAGGCTGCTAGACACGCTCCACACCAGCTGCTCCACAACCAGTAACGCGGCGGTGATGTCAACCCTGTGTAAATAATGGAATAGAACAGGTCTCCAGCCAAAAGTGTGCACTGCAATGTAAAATGGGTATGACACTTTATATTGCTATTGGCATACCAAAGTTCTGAAAGAAATGCTGTCTGAACTTGATGTTATGGTATTAAGTATCTTCAATGTTATAGTTATACATTGTCTGTTGTTCTTTGAAAGCCAGCAAAGGACCTTGCTTTGTCCTGTGCCAATGGTCACGGGTCTGCTGAGCATTTGGCGCAAAATGTTTATGTTCCACCGGCTTCGAGAATTCCCATCAAAGGTTCTCAGCAGTTGGGAAGAGGGGCTTAAACAGGCAAAAGAATGTGCGAGCCTACCAGCCTGGCAGACATACAAGCTGCCGGCGCGCTTTCCTGCTATCTTACCGAGCTTGTGACCAGGTGCCCTCAGAGCAATGTTCAGCCTGGAAACCCCAGCCAGAAAGGAGGCCCGGCTCGCGGGGCAATCTGCTTAGTCTCACAGGTCAGCAGTGGGGGAGTGTGTGCTCACGGCACATTTAAACACTTTAAGTATGTGCTAATGCATTGCGCTGGAGCCAGTCCAAATGTGATGAAGCACGGATGGAGGTAACAAAGGGAAACGTGTTCTGCCAATCTGGAGTGCTGAACTACATGGGTTTGCTGGGGACGTTCGATAGGTGTAGACACACATTATCACCTGTTTTCACAGTGAGTGGTTTTGACCAGAGGAAAGCATTCTGCATTCAATCTAATGGCATGAGGACTGAGAGAGTTTCCTTCTTTAAAATGCTTGATAAAGATACAAACTTGGAAAATCATATTCATAGTATAACAACAGAATTTTAAAATAATACATTATTTTTAAAAATCAGGTTGAGCCCTGGGTAGACCAAGTTGGACCTGTGTATAATTTGTAAATGTAAATTCAACTGAGAGATACAAACAGGCCAATCAGAAACAGCATAAACTGATCCTGCACTCATTTTGGGTGTGATGCTGTGAACCTGTGTAATAACATTTCACGGTGGGCTGCCCCCCATATTGTTTAGCAATCTGCACCTGATTTGCTGGCTCCTCTTGTAGGTGGGGCAGACCTGAGAGTACCGACACACCAGGACCTCGAGGGTACCGCTCAGGATTTCAGCAAGCACCTTCTGGGCCACACACGGTGGCAGCATGGCCCACAGATCACTGCGGATGCCCGTCAGGAAGTAGTGCCACATTTGAATAGAGAAGGAACACCTCTCCCCCTGTAAAATGAGAGTGACTATCACTGGAAAATAAAGACATGAGGTACAGTTTGCCCACTGCCAATGGGTAACCTGTTAAGGGGAATCTAAAATTCTTTAAAGTTTATATAACAGCATAGATGTCAGTGACATAAGGAATGGTTTTAAAGATGAATAAAATAGCCAAACTGACACAGGGGCCAAAAAAAAAACATATGGTTGAGTGATTCGCATTGACGGCATGCACACATTGGTCAGATTTAGGGAACTCTGCAATCAGAAGGAAAGAAAGCAAGGCAGATAGAGAGAGCCTGGTTTCCTGTGGGTCTAATTGCTTTCAGGCAGAGAGGAAACAGCCCCGGAGTTCGTGTGGTGACCAGAACGTGATTATTAACAGCATGTACAACATCTCTTAATGATGCTGCGGATGTTTCATTTGAAGAGCAACAAGCAAAGCTGATGCAGTGCCAAATATCCCAGCTCACTCTGCTGAGATTCCTGCTGTGCTATAACCAAACATCCAAGTCCAATATAGGCGCCCAGACAGAACCTCTGACATGGACCCAGGAGGAATGCTAGCAAGAAGGAGGGACAACCAGCTCTCCAAGCTGATGCTGCAAGCAAACAGGCTTCAGCTGTGCAGGGCAGGGGATGCAGAGACAGCCAAGGCTCTGCGTCAAGGTCTGTGCTCTTCTGTGCCTAAACTGTCATACACTTTTCAAATGCAGCAGCCATGGGCTAGTGTGTGGCGCAGGGGATTAGGCCTCTGTGCTTGTGATCAGAAGGTCACTGGTGTGAACCCTGGCCTCAGCAGAATAGTCACATGTCTGTCGGGACCTTGAGCAAGGCCCTCAACCCCAGATGAACAGCCTGACCTTCACTCTCACTGGTCTGTGTTTGTGCATGTGTGTATTCTACACATTGCATGAAGATACTGTCGAAGTAAATTACAAAGGGTTTCCTGGACACTGATTAATAATAATTGTTTCAGCAGTTTGTTGCAAATCAGAGGTTAACATTTTACAAAGAAACCTGTTTATGCAGAAAAGAGATGTGAAGGTGCAAGGTGTGCACAATACAGCTATCTGATATGTCTATGGATCATGTCTACGCCAACATCAAGAATGGCTACAAAGCAGCACCCTCCTCCATCTGGGAATGTCTGATCACCTTACTTTGTTCCTGATGCCTTGCCTACACACCAGTGATAATCAAATCCAAGTCCAGAGTAAAGACAGTCTAAGTATGGCCTGAGAATGCCTCTGGTCAGACACAGGACAGTTTTCAATCTACAAACTGGCACCTGCTTTCACACTTGGACATAGAGGGATACCCCACACAGTCACACAGTTTAACCAGGTCCAACCTGAAAAAAGGCCTGTCTGAGTCCGAGTAAAGCCTCGTTTCCACCAAAGCGGTGACGGTGCTGACGCCAGACTTTTTCCCAATCCAGCACCGGTTCCACGTGTTTCCACCACAAAAAAATGGCCCTGGGTCAGAAAAAAAGGCTCCAGCACAGCACCGCAGCAAAGCTGGGCTCAGAACATGGTACAGTAACGTCAGCAAAAGTAAGATGTAAGAGTAAGAGTAAATAAGTGTCTCATATATTTTACATCACAGTTACTATCCAAACTCGACAATGCTAACCTTTCTGCAGTGGAAAACCTAAGTGAGCTTCAACCACGCCGTAACTAGAGTTTCTTTGCGGTATGGATTAAGGTACAGCCTGGTTCCTGTACGCCAGTGGAAAAATGCCATAGGACATGTTCTTGGATGAAAATGCAAGGAATATTGCTGGACCTACTGGGGCAAGTTCTTAGGGACTATGTGGACTAACCAGCAGCAGTATTTAAATCTCACACTTATCAACTTATCCCTGTGACTGGCCACTGTCCCCTCCTGCCTCAAATCCACCACTATCATCCCAGTCCCCAAACATCCAACTTCCATGGAACTAAACCCTATTATTACCCCCATTATTACCAATGCTTGGAGAGGCTGGTACTCTCACACATTAAATCCACAACTCCAAAAGCCTGAGATAAACAACAACATGTGTGCAGACCTAACAGATCCACAGAGGATGCAATCACCACCAATCTACATATGACTCTCACCTACTTTGAACACCCAGGGTCATATGTGCGGACGCTTTTTGTTGATTATAGCTCCACATTTAACACCGTCATACTGTACTGGATCTACAGCAAGCTCTGCGAGCTGGGTCTTAGCCAGGCCATCTGTGCATGGATCTATGACTGTCTAACCAGCCACCCCCAGACAGTAAGACTGGGTCCCCACCTTCCATCCACCCTTCCGCTCAGCACCATGTGCCATGTGCTCAGCCTTCTCCTCTATGCCCTTTACACCCATGACTGTGTTCCAGCCCACGTCAGAAACACCATTGTGACGTGTCAACATGGTGTTCAGAGAACAATCTGGCACTAAACGTGGACAAGACCAAAGAATTCATTATTGATTTCATAAAAGTGGTGCCACACTGGTGAGGGTCTCCAGCTTCAAACTCCAGGGGACCCATATCACAGAAGACCTCTCATGGTCTAACACTACCAGAGCACTGATCAAGAAAACACAAAAGAAGCTGTACTTCCTGCACACACTAAGGAAAGGCAGCTTGAACCAGCAGTTAATAGTAACTACAGAAAGCATTTAAACCTATAACATCACCACCTGATTTAGTAACTGCAATGGAACAGACAAAACTGTTCTGCAGCGAATCACAGGGATGCAGAGAAGATTTCCGGCACTCTGCTACTTTACTTGTAAGACATCTATACTGCTGTTGTCATTGAAGAGTCATGAATATCCTCTGTGACATATTGTACACTGGACACCATTCGTTTGAACTGTTGCCATTCGTTATAAAGGTACAGGCCAGTCAAAACTCATGCTACCAGACTCAAAAAAAGTTTGCACATCAACAGACTGTATGTACTGTTTCATATTTTGTACATTCTATTAAATGTTACATGTCTTGTTCTGTTTTGTTTGCAGCACTTGGGGAACTGCTATCCCAGTGTCAATGTGCTGCTGTGTACAACCACAGAAATGTGTACAACCACTTCAATGTTGAATCTTGAACCTAGATCCACAAATTTGAAGACATTTACATTTTCCATCCTGCCCTGACATATTAGCACTTTGGCCCAGTGTTTAAGGATAATTTATTTGTTTGCATAATCCTCTGTGTGATTTCTCGGAGTAAAGCATATTCAGTTGCTTTACAAGTTACAAAGCAACTGTAAAACTCACTATAGCTGTTGGACATTCAAGGAAGTAAGTACAATGCTCAGTGCTGCAACAACTTTATATATTTTCATATATATAAAAGTGAAGCACCCAGACGGAGTGGTGGAAATTAAATGAATCTGCATGTAGTGAAAGGTCATGTGACTGTATCGCAATGATTATAATATCGGATTAAACACACAAGAGAGTTGGCAGTATGGGCACACTGCTGGTCCTATGTCAATAGAGTGTCGCACCCCCCCAGGCCTGGATACATGCGGCGGTTGTATCCCCTCCTGTGGCAAGTTGCCCACAGCTGTTGTAACTGGCCCTCGAGATCCTGCAGATTGGCACTGGGTCTGAGTTGATGTCAAAGCCCACACATGTTCGATTGAGGAAAGATCGGGGGACCTGGCTGGCCACGGGAGGACCTCAACATGACGCAGATGTTGCGGATGGGCATTGTCTTGTTGAAAGACTCTACCAGAGTGCTGTCTCAGGAGGGGTAAGACATGCGGACACAGGATGTCACTGACGTAGCGCTGTGTTGTCAGGGTCCCCCGAATCACTACCAGAGATGACCTGAAGTCATACCCTATGGCTCCCCACTAGAGCTGGGCGGTATGACCAAAAATTTATATCACAATATTTTTCAAAGTTATATCGGTTTCATGGTAAACGACGGTATTTTTCTTAAAAGTATGACTGGGCGTTTACCACATTTTGCAGGATTTTACAGGACACATTTCTGCTTTACATTTTTGCATTATTCCCACATTAACTATATCATTTTATTATTAGCCATTGCGCCTTTTTGCTACCTTAATGATAACATATGGCTAACGTGTTTGTTGGCTAACTGCTTATAGATAAACAGCTAATGTTAAGGTGTGCGCTGGCCAAGTTAACATTTTTGATAAGTGTTTCATAGTTCAGTGCTGCTGGAACAGAACGCGAACTTTACTGATCTCACGAAATTTCTCATAAAGACCAGGATGTCGGTCTTTAAGATGCTTCAGCAAGTTTGACATGCTACTTGACTTCGTCGCCACAACTTTGTAGCACTGTTTGCATAGAGGCTTATCGACATCCTTAGCCTTTCCATTCTCGTCCGCAAAATACTTCCAAACGGCACTTTTGCATGTTTTTTTTTTAACTAAAGCAGCTTGCGAAGTACCTTCAACTGCAGCATATGCCACGTTCGGCCAACTCGGTATGTGTGTGTTAACCAGCGCGAATGCGTTCAGCGGCTATTGAGAGGAGGGGAGGGGCTGCGCGAGTGTGTGCGTGTGTGTAGTGTTGCTGTGTGAGTTGTGACGAATGAGGCGATAACCGCACTGTAGGTATCAATAATGGTGAAAATTTTTTATATCGATTAGTATCTGAGAATCGATTTTTGACAATCCTAGTGTCTCATTATTTTCAAATCCAGCATCAGCTATATCTTCCGTTTCTGATCTTTAAAACAAGGAATAAGGTACATTTTTAGCGGTGCAGCAGTGAAAAAGGTCCCCCCTTAAACAGTTTCCAGCTGTGCCACTTTCCAAACGTTGTGTAAACTATTTAAACCGGTATTGCGGTATAAAAAAAATTCATATTATAACAATAATAAAAACGGTTTAAGGTATGAACCTGTATACCGCCCAACACTACTCCCCACACCATGATGCCAGGAGTAATGCCGGTGTCTCGCTCCATAACATTGGATTCTCTCGCCGCGGCGCCGCCATACGCGCACATAACGGTCATCTGTGGTAGTGCAGAACCGAGATTCATTGCTCTTTATCAGTCCATGCCTCCCGGTTACGGCACCATTACAAACGCAGCAATCTCTGCAATCTCTCTGGTGTTAATGACAGCCTACGTCTGGGACGGTGAACCCGTAGTCCAGCTGATGCCAGTCGTCGAGACACGATGCAGGATGACACGGGGTGTTGTAGAGAGTCCAATACCTGTGCCCAGATGGCAGGTGCAGATGTCACGGGGTTCTGTAATGCTTGGCGCACAATACGATGAATCTTCCTTGGTGTAGTCTTTCTCTGGCGACCGGGCCCTTCACGACGTGTGTGGGTGCCCTCACGTGCCCATCGGATCCAATATCAGGTGACAGTGACATCTGCATGCCCCACATGCTGGGCAATTTCATGAGATGACCAACCGGCCTCATGTAAACCCACAATGTGACCCCTATCAAACTCCATCAAGTCCTGGTAATGCTGTCTAATGCGTCCATGAGGCATCCTCTGTGTCTGGTGACTAGATGTACCAGCTCCTTGTAAATCGAATCATTTACATATCCATCGCTGGTCTGCACATGTACCAAATTACATCCAAATCGGACCATTACTTCTGGGTGCTTAACTTTTTTGTCACTGAGTCTATGTGTGTCTGTATGTATATATATGCTCGAAAGTGATGCATATTTTCCACAGATTATGTGGTATACAATTAGGCTAATTTTCCCATGTACTATGACAATGATAATCTTGGTGTTCTCAAGAACCTAACCGGATATCTTTCTGTGATCGGACCAAATCATCACAAATGTACAGAGAACTAAGAAAAGCTCCCGAATGAAATTACAACTTTTGCAGTTATAGTCACATAGAACGAAGTTGTGCTAAAAGCATACACTGTCACAATTTGTGTGGGAAAAAAGACTGCACCTCATAAAAAGGCTTGGTGTCACCCCAGTGATGGGCTTCAGCATCCTGCAGAATGCTAGTAGCACATGTCTGAATGCAGTATTGGGTCAACTGGTCCTGAAGTACCTCTGTGAGCTCCTGACACCTCTGGATGGGCAGCAGAGAAAGCGGTCTGGCCAAAGAGAATAACAGAATAGAGCGATAGGGGAGAGAATGATAGGGAGATGGGGGAAAGAGGGAGAGAGAGGGAGAGACAGAGAGAAAGAATACGAGATTGAGGGCCAAGTCACTAAGAGTCTGAATGGCCCTCCCTCAATCTCAAACACTGCCTCTCGTGCAGATAATTACATATTAATCAATGGCATCTTCTCAGTGTTTGCACGCAGCCTCCTATACATACATCAGGAACAAAGTTCCCCACCTGCTTGCCTCTTTCGTTCTTTGAAAGAGAACATCTGTTTCCCAGCAAACTCATATTCCTCCTCCAGATGAATTATTCTGTCAGGGCATCACTTACACAGATATAAATTTTCTTTATAACACAATTACTGAATTTTAGTATTTCTGACCATGCCTTAACAATCTGCCTGGTCTCCAAACCCTTCTCCAGCACTGCCCTTTTTAAGTTGCTCAGCTTGAATATTCTTTTTTTTCTGGAATGAATTTTTGTTTTTTTATATCACAATTGAAATTACAGTTATAAAGGGTTCAAATTCATATATTTCTGAAAACATCCATAACAATTCCCATTGAAAATGAATTGGGTGGTGTATGGAATTTACACCTGGGACATATTAAAAGATGCTGAGACCAGTCTGCGGGCATAAATGAGAAGAAAAAATAAAAAAAATAATATGGGATTATTTTTTAAGAATGGGTTGATCAAGGTGTCAGAAACATACGTTGAGACTGATGTGATCTCCACTTTCTCATTTTGGTCAGTAAAGACAATGTAACTAGTTTGCTGTTGCTTTTTAGGGTAGACTCTTTAGGGTAACACATTAGCTATACCCAGTAATCCTTCAGAATAATCTTCACGAGGAGCCCTGCATTGAGGATCTATACACAGCTGCACAGGTCAAATAGGATACTGTACCAGTCGCTAAAACTTGTCCGTGTCAGCATTCTATAATATCCCTAAAATGTTTCCCACCAATTTTCAGTAAGGATTCTTCTATGTGAAAATTCAACTTATTTTCTTCCAAGTTGTTTCATATAACGCAATTACACCCTGACACTATTTTGTTTGCTAGCCTGTAGAAACTGTTGGAGTAAAGTAAACTATTATTCCAGCATCCATGCCATGACAGGATGCCAGTCACACACACTCACATGAGATGAGCAACTTAGAGACACCAAAATGCCCAATTGCATGTTTTGGAAGGAAAGCTAAGTTTGGAAAGAAATCAAAGTACCGGCAACCCACAGAAACCTGGGAAGTGAGACTCGAACCTCAGTCCTGTAGATGGGAGGTTACACTGTTACCCCATCAGCCACCATGCTGCCCATGGGTAAATTTTCCATATAATTTTTCCATGTAAATTTCAAACATACCTGGAAATAGCAGACTAATACTGACTGTTTTTATTTAAAATAATAAGACAATGTGAGAAATCATAGGGACAAGTAGGCAAAAAATGCACAAGCAACTATTTCCTGTATAGGTGGTTCAGTTAGACAAATGGCCCTGGCACATGGGCCCTGGGCAGAGATGACTTACACTCGCCCTCCGTCTCTGAGCTGGTGCTGGATGTGACCCAGCCACTGCTGGACATGGAGACTGGAAGCTAACAGCGCGGGCAGGTTCCTCAGTGGTGCCGTGGAAGGTACCTCTCGGGCCCTGTCTTCCAGCCGGCCCAGAATGGCAGATGCCACGTAGCTGAAGACCTCCACAAAAGTTGACCTGACCTCCAGCAGGGGGTCATCTCTGAACAGCAGCGCCAGAGGGAGCAGCACATCAAACTCCTTAAGAATGTCCCCACAGAACTGCATCAGTGGAGAGAAAGCATAAAATCCATCAAGAGCAAAACATTTGTTTTTTCATCTGAACTCTAGCCATGTAAGATATTATAAGAGCAAAATTCTTAAAACAGAATAGCAGCTATAAAAAACAAGAACAGAAACATCAATGTGTGTCCTTTCACCTGTAGCAATTTAGGAATAGCTTCTCAATTCTCTATGAGAGCACAAAGCATGGACAGCAAGTGGGATAGTAAGGACTGTGATTCATAACTTCAACATTGCACTGGAATCCCAGGAGGAAACAATTGCTATACCCTCAATCAGGCCATTTAACTACCACGGGAAAAAAGTGGAATGTATCAATGGGTACACACGAAAGTCTCTTTCGCGGCTAATCAAGGAAATCAATAAAATGCTCCATGATAAATTTCAACAGAAAAAACAGAAACCGAAAAAAATATATAGATGATAATAAAAGATATAATCTCTATTTCAGAATATTCAGAAAATCATCGCATTCCCCACAGTTTGAGAACCACTGACCTGTACAATGTTCCTGAGAAGTTTGAATAAGATCCATCCTTTCAAATTTCCCGTGCTGTACAAGACAACTTCTGCAACCTCCCTTTCTGTCCTCTGCTGCCACCTAAGGCTTCAGCTTCAATTTTGGGGTGATTTGTCTCAGATGAATCAGGTGTAGATTGTCATCCATATAATGTTTTTGCGAATTAGTAAAAAGATCCATCAAAGATCAGAATGCAGTAATAAGATCAAATACAGTTATTCTGTTCACTGGGTCAAGCATCTTCTGCAGTCACCCTTCCCTTTGCTGTGACTAAGCAGTGTTGCTTCAATCTCGGTCAGATCTTCATCCATACAATGTGTCGGCACACAGTTTGATAAAGATCCATCAAATACAATTTGAGTTATCAAGCTGACAAAAGCAAGTGTTTTGCTTCTCGTTGCAATCACTATGCTGTGTTGCTTTAATTTTGGTGCGATTTCTCTCAAAATTTGATCACTTTCCAGAACTTCAAAGATCCTTCAAATACCTTTTGAGCCGTTGCGTTAACAAGAAAGTATCTACAGCAGTGTTACAGTCCCAAAACTGTAAGTATTCCCCATCCAGGAATACAATAATAGCTATGCTTCAATAAAATGGATGGAAAGTAGATTTGGGCCACTTTTGAACATAAAAGCTGGAATGGAAAAGTAGAATTTGGAATAAGAAAAGTTGGATACCGATTCTTTAGGTTCTAGTAATATAGTATCTGACACAACCTGTCCATGAAATTGAACTAATATAAAACTGCACTCATATGAACTTCTAAAAACAGGTGGACATACCTCTATGGAATTTCTGCAAACCTGAAATTTCAAATGGACCACTAAATTCAACAGAGATTTAAGTCAGCGGTGACTCTCATTAGTCATTAAGAGCTTAGCTGGAATAAAAGCCGAAGCCAAATTCCCTAGTTACAGACACACCATTCTACAGAGCTCAAGGTGATGCAGACCCATGAGGTGTCTTGGAGACTCACTGCTTTCACAACTTGGCACTGCCGTTAGAAGAGAACTTAAGCGCAAGAGATGAAAGTTATGATCCCAGCAGCCGGTAAGAGCAGTTATTCTGTGGGGTCTTCCATTCCACAATGTGAGCTTGAAATGAATGTGTCACCTGAAATTTCAAGTAAATCTAAATTTATCTTCACAACTAAAAAAGCAGGTAATGATAGACTGAGTTGGGGAAGTTAACAGCCTTTCATTGGAAGCTAAAGATTATTAAAGATTTGGCCTAATTTAAGAGGTGATCTGAGGTAAACTGCATTTGTAAACACATAGTGATATAGCTGATGGAAAATTAAACTATAAATCCATGATTTCCACCCTGAGGTAGTTCCCGCCATTGTTTGCCCAGGGATACATTTAGTTTCAAGTTCTGTTGCAGTATTTTACATTTGATTTTCAGACAACTTACAGAATACATAAAAAGGGCAAACGGATCCTCTCTCAGGGAGTTTCTAAATGCAAATAAATGCATGTACAGTATAACCTTTGAGTTGAAAGCCTCTCATTTTCAAACATACGCAAAGTTACCTGGCGCATGATCAAACGGAAATAAATTCTGAGATACATTACTTGATATTGATAGCGACAGACATTAAGAGTAACACTTGTGATTTACTATCAGTAGTAGCTGAGAGGCAAACCCAGAAGTCTGGGCCCTTTATCTGAGGCTCTCTGTTGTTTTAAACAGCAGTGAGGATATGCATTCTGCTTTCAGGTGCAAGATGGCTTTTGGGTGTGATAGGAACCTTTACCTATTTACCACAGCCCAACCATTATAGCTCTTGCCAGCCTTGCTTCAGTTTTGTAGATAGCAGTACGCAGCTTGTGAATGTTTATGGGCTGGGGTGCAAGTGCAGGACCGGTGTGCCATCAGCACCACCAGGACAAAACCATCTGGACACTCCCCAGCCGAGATCCCGCTGCCAAGCATCAGGCACACTATCAATCTCCCACCGGAGTCCGAGAACACCTCTTTCAAAACAGACCACAGTGACAGGGGATAAAATGGGCCAGGACATCCCAGGCCCCATTGAAAATAAATGGACAGGAAAGAGCAGATTGGATTCAGCAGGGAGAGCAACAGCTGTCCTCTAAGGTGGAGTGGAAAGCAAAAATTACGGAAGAGTGCAGTGCATGCTTGGGTGATCACTGCAACAGGAGCCCAGTGAGACAGCTGAAGGATAAGCACGCCCATGTAAGAAACTCTGTTCCTCAACAGTGTTATCAATATTCTCTTGCCTCACTTTACAAATTAGGCTGAGCCCTTGTCAGTCCCCCAAACTCCATCCCACCCCCCCACAAGCCCCATGAGCCCATTTGCTGCTATCTTTAGTTTTCCAGCACTCAAACCTCTCCATCCCCATTCGTTCCACACTCTTCAACTGTGGCGACAGCCTGCCTGCCCTGTCACCATCCCCTTTGAAGTTCTGTCTCCTCTGTCTCCTTCCCCACTGAGCTACTGCTCTCCTGTGCCTTGTGCATGGAGAAAAACCAGGGAACTAAACTCTGTGAGGCTGGTGAAGGCCCAGGTTACCTGGCTGCCTGTCTAGGTTAGCAGAGAGCATCAGCAGCCTGTATACACCGTGCTTTGGGGTGACACAATGAGTATACATGCTTTTATGTATAAAGATATTTAACAAAGATACCAAAAACTACTATGGAAGGGTTTCTATCCTACCTGGCTTCTGATGAGCCACACTTGTTCCTGGTATTTACCTGAGAACAGGTGTGGCTCATCAGAAGCCTGGTAGCATAGAAAACATACTGGACAGTAGCTCTCCAGGACCAGAGTTGGAGACCCCTGACCTACTACTACTGTTACTGCGCTAA
>JAODKC010000044.1:23216496-23250510 GCA_026777985.1 Mormyrops attenuatus | reverse complement strand
TGCCAGGATATCATTAAAAATGAATTTCAAATACAGGCACTAAACTGTACAGTTAGGTGCATTGACACTGCAAATAGGCCTGTTCCTATAAAAGTGAGAAACAAGCCAGTTCTTTGTGCCTAGCAGACTTATGGAGAGAATACATACCTTAGCAATCATCTTGGGGGCTTGTGACTCCACGGAGCTGGGCAGTGCCCAGTCCCTTTGAGGAACCAGGATCACAGAAATGGCCGTGTCTGCATCCTGAGCTGTCTCCTCCTGCTGCAGACTCCTGGAGCATGCATCTTCTAGCACTGCTTTCAGACAGTGTGCCACTGGGGACACCAGCTCCCTGAAGGCACTCCTCCAGTCAAACTCCAGAACAACAGGCTGGAACAAAAGCACAGATATTTAGATGAATAAATCACGTCACATTTACATTGTGATCCAGAGTGATATACCTGGCAAATGCGGCGGAAATTCTTAGGTAACAGAATACATTCTAGTTAAAAGAGTAAATTACGCCCAAAAGAAATTCACACACACTCAAAAGTTAATTTCCTGATCCTTTGTATTTACAAAGAAATTTCACTATGATCAAATATAAATGATCGTGGGAAGGGAAACATTTCCACATTCTGCAAATTGTCAGAACTTCACCAACTCCAACTTATGGCAAAAATGTTAAGCTTCGTTTAAGTTTAATTAAAGTTTAAAGCATCATTCCAAAAAGCATTATACTTAAATTAAAATACATCAACTTCCCACCCATTTGCAGTCCGATGCCCTGAATTTTCCATAAAAATATTCATTGGGAATGGAAACTGTCAAGTTCTGACAGTTATCTACAAGCCAGGGAACTGCACCCAGAGCATGGAAATGCTAATTATCCATCTTGGATGACAAAATCAGGACTATTTAGGCTCCCGACTACAGAAAAGATCCGTGCAAAATATTAAATTAGTGAATTTTGGAATTCCTCATTAGCCTTAAAAAATTGTGAGTTGAGGTAGTCTCAAAGTTCTACACAGGATCAGTCTAAGCTTTTGAAGGAATCATAGGGAGATAGGGAATGTGTGACAGGTTACTACTGTTCATTCCACAGCTCTTTTAAGGATTGTTTTTCCTCCTAGACTGATTCACTTTCTCTCACCTCAGGGTTCTGCTGGAGGAGCATGTCTGTGTACCTACTCCCGTTCCCCGCAGGCATCTCTGAGACCTCCCTGGTCTTCTTAAGGATCCCTGGGCACAGGAACACAGTCAGTCAGGGGCCTCATCTGACATTTAAATAAAGGCGTGATCTTGCCAACTGAATGAATTTCTACTGCATACAAGTGTAACTTAGACAAGTATTTGGAAGTAAATGCAAAAAAGAACACTTGTCACACTGTTGTAACTCAAGGATGATTAACTGTTGAATGTGAATTATTGTAAAAGTAACAATTAAACATTATCATTAAGACATCAGTATCATACTGATTGCTGTAATAAATATGCTAAGCTTGATAAAATACATATAAAATATGTATGACATAAATGAACATTCTCAAATGCCACATTTATTCAGTATGTGACCCATCTATCCATTTTCTGAATCCACTTAATCCCAACTGGGGTCACAGAGTATATCCCGGGAACAATGGGCACAGGCGGGAACCAACCCCGGGCAGTCGCCAACACACCGCAAGGCGCACACTCACAGGGCCAATTTAGACTCATCAATCAATCTATCCTGCACGCTTGTGTACTGTGGGAGGAAACTGGAGCCCCCAGCGAAAACCCATGCAAACACAGGAAGATCGTGCAAACTCCACATAGAAAGGACCTGGGAGCGAACCCAGGACCTTCTTGCTGTGATGCAGCAGCACTAACCACTGTGCCACCGTGCCAGCCCTAGTATGTGAACAAATATCTTAATTTCACATCACTGAAGAATCATTTTTTTTGCACCCTGTAAAATGTCACTTTAATTGCTTCTGTTCATATCCCAATGCGTAAGCTATGCAAAGCCTTAAACCTAACGATCTTCGAAGAAAAAGTCATAAAATCCAAATTCCAGTCATAAAAATTCCTTTTATGTGAAAGTGAACCAAAGAACACGATTAATGCAAGCAGGCGTGTTTTTCCAATTTTGGAGGTTTGTCTCTGATTTGAACTTAGATATTAATAAGAAATTCTTAAGAGTGCTTATAATGAGCGATACTGGGAATTAGTTGCAGATACAAACTGATATGAATGAAAGTACAGGGTTCAGTGCCACATTTTTCTAATGATAATCGCAATAATAAAACCTCAAACATGGCAATTTAATAGGAGAATGAATCAAACAAGGGCGGGATTGAGTGGAAAGACAGTGAATGCTTCACTTTTTGACGAATACGCCCAGTAATTTAAAGTAATTAAGCAATTGTTGATTGTTGAGATTAATTGGATAACTATCCTTTAAAGGCTGTTTAAGTCTCGGTAAATCATCTGTTTCAGCATATGTGTCTTGTGTGTAATATGATCTGTTTAGAAATAAAGATATGTAACAAAAAGTTGCACAACACTATAGAAAGTGCACTATAGTACAGGGAAAATGCTGTAAGAGAGACAGACAGAAAGACTGTAATGTATAGTATGTTCCACAGAGCTTTCCACAGACCCCTTCAGCTTTAAATAAGGTGCAGGATCTTGCACTTATATTCAGGTAGTTATGATTTGTCATATTTCTGTAATAACATTGAAAAAAGCCCCCAGGAACAACGTTACTGTGGAATGACATCGCACAGATACATTTACCTGAAAGTAATGCACATTATTGCAGATATTCCTATACTATATTACACATTAGAGGTGCCCTTAAAAATAATATGGGTGCAAGATAGTTTAAATATGATCCCTGCTGGATTCATTAATCTTTTTTAAGGTTTGTGTCTTCTTTTTGAATGTGATCAATACATGGTGGCTATCTGACAGATTCTAAGATTCAACTGAGCTGACCCTGTCTTTTGAGCTTACTGGACTTAACTCCTTCCTAAATGCCAGGCCAAGAAGCTGTTCAGAGAGGGCCCCTTACCTCTCACACTGCAGGGAGCCCCAGGGCAGCTGAGGAACGGCAGCTTAGTCACCAGCAGCTCCATTTGTTCATCCAGCTCCAGAAGGGTGCAGGAGATCTTTGCCAGGCAGCCGAGCTGCTGGGAGGTCAGGCAGATGCTCACGCCTTTCTGACTCGCCTCCCGGGCTGCTAAAGGCAAGCAGGAAATCCATCCATTACCATGACTGTATGGGATCCGCACTAAACCTCGCGTGCTCCAACACCACACGGAGAGCAGTGGGAACGTGCCCTCTCTCCATTATGTGCTCCCTCGCAGCCAATTACACATATTGATTCCTGTAAATTTCTCACTTTTAGAAACTTCCTTCTGAAGAAAGTGGTAAACTTTAAACTTCTCTTCCCTAACCTGTAAATGACCTCGCTAGCATGGATTTCCCAATTTTAAGTTGCCAAACCCATCACCCAGGGGATGTTACGCATTAAGCCAGATAATAAGGACTGTGAAATGTGTTGCTGTACTCCCAGACAGACGAACAAATACTTTTGTACGTATGCCTAAATTAGTTCCCCTATAAAAAGGCATTTGGGACTGGATCAAGGAAGCATTAGCAGGGCTATGAAAGGATGAGGATGATTGAGTTAAAAATGCCTTCCAAAAACTGCAACACTATTAGCAGATCCTAATGTAATTTTGCCATATTGTTCAAAAAAGTCTCACAGTATGACAAGATGTTTTAGGCTTATTTCTCAGCCTCCATATAAAATCATAGGAGGAATATAAATATCTTTATTTGTGATTTTCCTCCATATTTGAACATGTCACTCTTCCTTTCCTACTATGACAGCTCTGACTGACCTCAGAGCTGGTTATTCCAGAATATTTCTATGTGTCAGCCCGATGTAACTAACCAGCAGAGGCAGGTGGGCGAATTCCCTTGGAAATGCATCCCTTCATTAATAGGGTCCAAAGGGAGATAATATACCTCACGGAGGAATAAATGACCGGCTATGCTTACATTCTTACACCTAAATCACTAGATGTGCTTTTAGTCTTACATTTTTAAATTTTACCATTGTGGATCCATTTTTCACTCTGTGGTTGTGAATTTTTTTTACAACTTATCTTTTTCTTTAAATGCAGTAAAACAATGAAAAAACAATACAGCAAACATAAACAGAACCATAGCAGTAAATCCTCCTTAAAAGAGCCGCCAATTGCCTTGATAGCAGCTTTAAAAACACCTGGTTTTAGTTTCAGTAGGAATCACCCAGTATGTCTTCCCAGCTCCTCGGCAGCGATTCCCAAGATTTCTGTGGCTTTCTTTGCTTTACCTCTTCTGTCAGCTTGACCCCTAAAAAGTCTTTGGAATAGCGGTCTGGAGTCTAGTTGGGCCAGGTCATTACTTCCAGTTAACCTTCACTTTCCTTCTTCACCAGAGAGTTCTTGCACACTTTTCAGGATGCTGTCTTTGAAGCAGCATCCAATCAGCCACAAACATGATATCTGAAGTTAGCAAGGACGGGACATTGAGAATACCATGGATTCGGTAAGGATCACCAGCATGTGTCACCATGACACCGCCTCCTTCATGCCAGACACATGCATCCACCTACCCTACCACCTACACCTAAGTACATGGCCTCATATTTTTGGATTCAAATAATTCAAACTTTAACTCATCAGGGCATCACACAAATTTCCCATTCCTTTTAATAAACAAGATTATACAGTTTAAAGCATGCATAGTTATATGAAGTACACTGAAACATTTGACCGGTACTGCACAAGATGACAAATAAACAGACGTTAAGTGAGTATTGCTTTCACAGGAACATAATTCACCCTTTGATAAGCTCGGTGGTGGCTGACAAAATAACCTGGACCTTAAGATTGTGCTTCACTGTAAGTAAAACATCTAATCATTATAAAAAATTATTTTTGCATCACCCGCCTGGTCATAAAAACAGCAATAATATCAAATATTTGAGGAATAACTATTCATAGAAGCAGGTTCTCTAAACAGTGACCTCTATGACTGTTGTTTTGTAATGAAATTTATCATCCATATTTACTTTTCCATCTGTCTTCCAACCTATTATCCAGAACATGGGGGGGCGGGGCGCTACTGGAATGTATCCCAGGCAGCAAAGGACACGTCAGGGGACTCGCTGGACAGGATGCCAGTCCATGCCATTTACCAGCCAGCCCATATCTAACTGCACATTTAGACTATGTGAGGTAGCCAGAGGACCCAGAGAAAATCCACAGAGCAGCAGGAAAACATGCAAACTCCACACATAAAGATCGGTGGGGGACTGAAAGCCTCAAGCCCGGAGGTGAGAGGCAAACCTGCTACTCACTGAACCCCCACTCTACATTAATTTACTTGCAGTTTGTTTGAAACAACTCAAAAATGACTTTCCTTATTTACAAGAAAAGAACTATAGTAAGCACAAATCTCTCAGCCCGTGTATATACAGTGCTCACAGGAAGTCTTAAGACGCTGCACATTTATTGGTTTCATAACATAACTCCATTGACAAGCAATGTTTAACATATCTGCACATATCTTCCACACAGATATTTTCTTTTTATGACTGACTCATTCAGTTCTATTTCGCTGTTTTGCTATTAATTGCAGTTGTAGTCACTGGCTCCCAAATGGATACTAACCACAAATGCTCGGTGTTTTATGTTACAGCAAAGGTGTTACTAAATAAAAAGCATCCAGTTAGACAGCTTGTCAATGAACTTTTTTAACTTAGAACTGTTAGAACTTAGAACCATACTTTAGGATTCAATTTAATACTACTTGAAATTAATGTTTTACTTAAATCTCCTGGGTGTTACTAATGTCAAATATATATTTGTAAACAAATGGATAAACTAATAATTTCTGTTATAAAACCAACAAATTTGTAACATATTACTGAAGTAAGCAAGTGTCCCAAGACTTTCTGTGACCACTGTATATTCATTGTAACATCTGTCAGTAGAATCAGTTTTTGTGAATCTACAAGAGTTGGCCAGCCAATCTACAGCCAGTATTCACCAGCTCCATGGACAGAGTGTAGTCAATTAATGAAACCCCCTGGCCCTGATTGTACTAAATGGCCTGTTGGCCCCTTTTGGTGGGTATGGGAAAAGGCATTGAGGAGGGTTCCTCACCACTGTTGGGCTTCCATCCCAGTGTTTGACTTTTTTTTGTAATATAAGGTTGTTTGTTTGGTTCAAGCTGTCACATCACAAATCCTTGCTTATTAACTGTGACTTGCATCATTAGAAACCAATACACCATTTGGCTCCCTTCAAGTTCAGATGGAAACAGCAACCTGATTGTCTCCCTAGTCACAGAGACCCCTCAGATTACCGTAATAGGCTGAACTCCATCCCTTTAGGGGTATTCTCACGTGAGCACAAGTCAAACGACATTAGCAGCACGCTCATGTCAACTGGTCTGAAAGAAAGAGGTGGTGGTGGGGGGGGACGAATCCCCAAGCAGTTGTTATTGATTCCAGTGTTTACAGGTGGGTAGTTTAGTACCGCTTACAGAACAGAACAGATGCAGCCGGCGAGCAAAAAGGTAAACAATTGTTGTGTGGCAGGCTGCCAGGCCTCCTGTCTGATGTATTAAACTCACAGTGAAGTGCATTTCCCCTTTGGATTGCACTTATTGCCACTTAATTTCCTCAGCGCTCAGTCTCCCCTGCACCGCATGTGCCGCTCGGCGATTCTCCGTCCTTTCCTGACCCTCAAGGCCTAGTGCTACCTAACAGAGCCATTAGTGGAGGGAATTGCCTGTGTCTGACATGGCCTAAAACCAATTATTACATATTTTCTTCCAAATGATGCACGCGCCTTCTGGGAATGACCAATCATGCAATATTTTACCTCCTGATTTAATTTCTCTTTCACATGAACTCCCGCCATTTCTCTTTCGAACACCAATTAGCCATGGGATTTAACTCAAACTGTCAAAGTAGGTCTCTCGTGGCAGATATATAAGATTAAAAGAGGTGGCGAGATTGTATCCTAAACAGGAAAATGCGATGCCGGTATGATTTGTTAGGTGAAGAGCAGAAGAAGCAGCCTGAGATGTAGTTCTGAGGAGGTTTGATGGGGACTGACAAGTTTATCACTCCGTAAGATCACCCCCCGTATTCCCAACTGACCATGAATGACAGGACAACAAAGGAATGTTAACATGGCTGAAGCAGAGATATCCACTTAGATGCAGATGTTAACCACAATGCCCCGGGGACCCGTCTTTTTGAATAAAGTACCCTCCCTTCCCTGCTATTTCTGATGTTCAAAGGGGTTGTGAAAAGGTACTAAAAGGAAGAGGTATGTTTTATAAGCCAGTATTTAACTGCAATTTATACATTCAGTGGCATTTTGTTTCAAGGTGGGAATATATACCAATAGTTAGATTAAAGGATAAACATAATAACGCTGTTGGTCATGGCTGGCCACTCAATGAGACAGCATCCACTGCTAGCCCTGGGGCCTGATTAGGGGTCACCAGCTATTCGGATTTTATTGGCCAGTACTGGAGGGGGAGGAGGAAAATGTATTGGCTATATTATTGGTTACAGACTTGCAGATGTCCCGAACAAAAAGACCATTTTGGAGTATTACAGTGCACTGGAAATGTATGTAAACTCAGGTGAACATAGACGAAACAAAGAAAATTTCTACAGAATTTCACTCTGGACATTGGAATAAACAGGTGAATTGTATCAAAAGAAGTACCCAATATGTCAACTTCAAAATCTCTGTTCAGTTCAATACTCACAGGTAGTAGAAAACATATCCCTGATATCCAGTCTAGAATAAAGCCGCTTTCCCCACTAAATGAAAACTGCCGATATCCATGCATGGTGTAGTGCTGTGAATATTCAATTGTTAAACTGTGGTTATTAAATAAAAACATGCACTAGCACGGCACAATTCATAATGTGCACGGACTCACGAAACATGCAATCCAGTTAAAGAGCGGCACTTATCAAATTTTAACGAACACTATTCCTGAGCCTCACGCATTCCCAGCAGCCACTGCATCCTACATCTCTTAAACTGAAGTACTCTCAGCGCTTAATAGTTAGCGGGTGCAATTTTACAGTAGTGTATTCAACAAAGAGGGGGACTGTGTGGGAAGGTGATGGAGTTTATTAAATTGGTTTAAAGCAATTACAAAACAATGTCAGCCTGCAGGCGAATTGAAAGCACAGCAATTCGTAATAAAAACATTTTTCAGCTGTTTCAACTTCTGTCCAACATTATATTATATTCTCAATAAATCTCCTCATTTACTATATTGCCAAGAAGACCAGAATACTGTGCATATTTCTTAAGGACTCAGGGGAATGTCGTACTGCTTCTGTCTTCATATAGTAGATTATATTCACATCTGAAGTTTTACTGAATCCAACAGCACTGGTGAATCAAATACAGATACTGTACAAATTTTCATTGTTACACTCTTAAATATCTATCAGCATATACAATTTGAGGTATTATACAGACACAAATCTGTATAATACACCAAACATCTAATACTGAGAGTAATCAATAATTTTGAATATAGTCGTTAGGTAAAGGTGATTTTATGTAAAATTATATATGAAATAAAGATGGGAATCTCTGCTGCATGAAGGACAAAATTACCATTTTCTATAGAACACAGGTTAACTGCCCCTGGTTGAATAAACTAAAGCAATTTGAATATTACATATAAAAAAACAAAGAGGTAATATGTTGTAAAATGGTGAATATCATATTACTTGCGATTGATCACAGGCAGGTGACAAACACAAACTAAGTACTAGAAGGTGTAACATGCCTCAGAGGGACAAGACGGAAGGAGGTGAAGAAGCAGGGACAAAGAAATAGGAAAAAAGCTGCTCAAGGCAGCACAGCTGGTCTGGAACAGTGTCAATGTTTTCTTTCCAGAGAGTGGGGTTGAAAAGTGTAGCAGCTGCCACAGCTCTATATGAAAACTGTTAAACGGTCCACTGGCCTGACAGGGTCAGATGCCCAGAAGTATATTCCCTAAGGAGTGAGTGAGTGCAGGGGGGGTTACTCTGGGATAACTCAGCTCATTTTTCCAAAGCATATATGCAAAATAAACAGGAAACATAAGTGATAACACTAGAAAGAATGAAAATCTCAGAAGTTATTTATCATTTTAAAAGTGAAATACCCTTTCTTTATGTGTATAGGCTCACATTAAAATGATCCATAACCTTGTTGATGGTGTAACTCACAAAACCTATCCACAGTACTTTGATTATCTACAGTAACTTTTTTTCCACTGATCATAAAATATGCTTCCTCAAAAAAAAGTGTGATTGAAAACAGCAACGGAAATAATACACTGGACAATAATCCAACGGTACATACGTGCTGGATAAAAGCTAACTGCAACTTGAGCCAAAATGTAAGTGCAAAGGGCATCCAAATGACCACCTTAACCTACTGACCCAGTTTCTGCTAAGTCTGGCTAAAGTAGCTGATTCCAGAGGCAGAACTTTGCATCAAGCAAGTCCTTAGAAAACAGGCGAGTATAAGTAAAGTAAAAGAGCAGGGTTTCCAAGTGCTGAGGTACATGTTGCATAAAAGTTGCTAAAGCTCTGCTGACTCAATAAGTGCAGAGTTCCAGACTTCCTCTGACATTAACCCCAGCACAAAAAGTATGCACTGGGAGCTTCATGGAATGGGCTTCCATGGCTGGGCAGCGGCATACAAGCTTCACCAAGCGCAATGTCCAGCGTTGGATGAAGTACTGTAAAGCACACAGCCACTTGAATATGGAGCAGTAGAAACGTGTTCTATAGAGTGACAAATCACACTTCTCTGTCTGGCAGTCTGACTAATGAGCCTGGGTTTGGTGGATGCCAGGAGAACATTACCTGCCTGACTGCATTGTGCCAACTGTAAAGTTTGGTGGAGGAGGGATAATGGAATGGGGTTGTTTTTCGGGGGTTGGGCTTGGCTAAATAGTTTCAGTGAAGGGGACTCTTAATGCTTCAGCCTACCAAGACATTTTGGACAATTCTACACTTACAATTTTCTGGGAAGTTTGGGGAAGATCTTTTTTAGTTCCAGCATGATTATGCACCAGTGCACAAAGCAAGGTCCATAAAGACATGGTTGGGTGAGTTTGGTGTGGAAGAACTTGACTAGCCCGCACAGATCCCTGACCTCAACCTAGAGTTGCACAATATCAGATCTTGACATAACCACAAGTGTAAGGCGCATGCTCACAACTGCTTTAGATGACAGGCGAAACATTTGTCCGAACGCCAGCTTTTCGGTACTGTTCAGACGTTTAATTACACCCACAAATTGGTAAGCAGATTAGTAGTATGCCTAAAATATTAATAATCTGCATAAATTTGGCATCTTCTTATGTTTAATGAATGTGTTGGTACTGCAAAAAGTACTGCCACACCACCGACGGCTTTGTACCTTGTTTATCTGCAATATCTCATTTTCTAAAAGATGTTGTAGCTGTTGAGCTGTTCCTTTATTCACATCCGCTTCAGTGCTTATCACTTCCATGAGTTACCAAAATAGTAGCATGTGGCATGTTTCGCCAACTAAATGTAATAGACATAGAGATATGCCGAATTTATACAGATTACTGTGTTATGGGCATCACAATACACATCTCATTCATATTTCAGGCGTACTGCTTACCCAACTGTGGACATAAATAAACATTCGCATAGTAGCAAAAAGCTGGCGCCTGGACAAATGTTTCGCTCTTCATCCAAAGCCCTTGTGATAATTGCACATGCACCATACAATCACGATTATATTGAGATCTGATATTGTGCAGCCCTACCTCAACTCCATCAAACACCTTTGGGATCAACTAGAACAGAGATTGCGAGCCAGGCCTTCACGTCCAACATCGGTGCCTGACCCTGCAAATGCTTTTCAGGATGAACGGACAAAATCTCGTGGAAAGCCTTCCCAGAAGAGTGGCAGCTGTTATAGCTGCAAAGGGGTACCAACTCCATATCGATGCCTGTGTATATAGAATGGGATGTCATTAAAGTTCCTGTAGGTGTAATGGCCAGGTGTCTTAGTACCTTTCTTCATATAGTGTATATGTCACACATAATTCGAATGTTTGATATACAATTCATTTACAATGGTTTTAATTATCCAAAATTAATCTTTTACCCTACAAACATTGATTGTTTAATAACGATAGTATTAAATATTATATTATGTTAAAGGAAAAATGAGGAGAAAAAGTTACACGACTCACGGGCTTGGGCTTTGGCCTTGGCCTTGGTGCAGCTCCTCTTCCCAGGCTTACTGGTGTGTGTAGTGTTGTCTTTCATTGCGTTTTCACAGCACTCCTCTATGAGGACAAGGAGCTCTTGAGAAATGGTATTCGGGTAGACTTGGTTGATGAAAGTTACAAGGGTGTTGGGCTCCACTACACAGCGCAGGGTGTGCAGGTCCATGGCGATCATGCTGCACAGCGTGGGAGCAGCAGTACGCAAGCTGTCGGCTAACCGCTCAAAGCTGCAGGGCTGCGTACCGTGCAGAAGGTCCTGCACGAATTTAACCTGAAGGTTCTGGTAGCGGGACAGGACCTCCGTCTCTGGATAAAGGAAAAGGAGCTGCTCAAAGCGGCGGACGCGGTGCGCTATCCGGATGCAACCCTCTGCACCTCGATCCCCATCCACAACGTCGTCTGGACTGTGCAGCTTATCCAGTAGGTGGCGCCGCAGCAGGACTCGTATGTCCTCCCAAGCCTCCTGCACGTCCAGCGCTGCCTCATCTCGAACCGCGTGTACTGGGAAACAGGGGTCCATGTGCTGCTGGAAGCTGGGAAAGGCCACTCCGCACCGAGAGGAGATGCTCAGCAGTACGTGCAAGGCCGCATCCTCTCGGCCGTCTTCCTCCGTCCTTAAATACTGTTGCTGCATGACAGCCACCGGAAAGGAAAACATATCAGTACTGTGGCCTCGATCACAACCACATTCATCGCCATGTATCGAAAAATAACATACATTTAAATAGTATCCATTCTAATGCTGTATTTTGTTTTCCAACATTACAGAATACATATTCACTGCTCAAACGGCCCAGTTTTCCACGTTCCATACTAATCTGGCGACAAAAGAGTGCGAAAAAACAAAACAATGCCAGGGCTGCTTTCATTTGTCTTCTTATGCTTCTGCCAGAAGTTGTAATTGACAGAGTCCAACTCAGGCATCAAAGGCACTCCACCATTACTGACTGTGTAAAGACATTTTTTCTCCTCTTTTGTCAATCAAAGTTGATATTTTCTGTAAACTTTACTTCCATCTTGATTAACATGTACAATAACAATGAGTTAGAAACTCCTCATTTCAACAATTATACATAATAGGGATGTCAAACTCCAGTCCTGGAGGGCCGGAGCCCTGTGTAGCTTAGTTCTTTCCCTGTTCCACCACAAATGATTCAGCTCAAGAGCTGTGTGGTAATTAGCACAAGGTGGTTCAAGGAGTCGAATCAGGTGTGTTAAATGAGGGGAAACGCAAAAATGTGTAGGGCTCCGGCCCTCCAGGACTGCAGTTTTAACACCCCTGTTATACGCATGGACTATCCCAGTCCATCACAGGGCACAGCAATTCACCTAAACTGCAACTGCCTACACTGTGAGAGGGAACCATGCAAACACGGAAACTCCACAAACACACAGAGCTGGGGTCAGAATCAAACACCGAAGTAACAGGGCACAACAGTACACAGTAACAGTAATAAAAAATGAAAATGCATGCTATCCAGAATACAGATTGTTCAGTAATTCCCTTGTTCATTTGAAATTAAAATGGTCTTAACCTGCAACCTAATCAATTAGCTAAAACGGAGTCACTGCACTAAGACACTATGTAAAAAACTGGAATTATTAATATCTGAACTGATGATACAGGCAGTGCAGTGGTTGCATTTTGCTAAATAACTCTCAGTAATAATAATAGTAAGTATGGTAAGATAATTATGATGATTCTTTGAATTGGGTGCTCTTCATATGCAATATGTGTTATGCACCTTATAAGAAATGACGGCGACATGTATGTGATCTGACAGGTGCTCTTCATGGCATGAAATGGGATAGCTAATAATTTGCCAGCCTACTAATTGGCTAATGATCAAATCATTGCATACTCCTTGGCATTATTTCACTGCACTGAACTGCAGATTAGATTTTTCAGCTTTCATGATATATGTGGTAATATCCCTAAGCTGGCTTTTGTAAAATTCAGCTCTCCAAAAACACCTATGAGGTTCACAAAAGAAATTTTAAAGAATGCGAACATTTTAATTTGCATAAGCCACATACTTTTACTACAAGAGAATGCAATATAATAGTGCAGTATTTCTTGAATGTTCGCTAGTGAACATGTTGATTCTTACTCCCATTACTATATTAATATATAATAATAATAATAATAATAATAATAATAATGAGGCAGGAAACAGAAACTAGTTCATATATGTTAATAAGTTGAATACTAAAGTCGATATGCACAAATAAATCAGGAAAAAAAAACATATTTTAGCACTGTCTTTAATTATAATCTGAAACTTACAATTTTTATTATATTGATGTTATAACTATTTGTAAGTTTTTAACCATTACTTCACAAACAACCCAAGCTTATTGATAAGGTTTAGATTTGAGGAGCACTCAAATGGCATTTGCTGGTGTGATAAGTCGTATGTGCTGCAAAGCGCAGAGATGCAGGTACGGGCTGTTTACCAGGGCCCGGAGGAAGTCCAGCAGGTCCTGGTGTCCAGTGCTGACCGGATTCATCTGGCTGAGGCAGCGTGGGCTGAACCACTGGAGGCAGTCGGCCGTACTGTCACCGGCCCTGGTGTCACCCAGCTTCCCCTGTAGCTCCCTCAGACTCTGCTCGATGCTGAAGGGGAAACAAAACAGGGGGCAGCACCTCTGCTAAGCCTCGAGGCTCTCAATGCAGAGTGGATACATCACAGCTAATGGACACAGACATCAATATATTCTGACGCTAAAAGCCTGCAGAGGGACTGGTGAGAGCCCGTGCAAGCCAGCCGTCAGAGGCAGACGGGGCTTTGAGTGACGCATGTCTATCATCCCAACTCCACGAGTGGGCCTCCCACATTAAAAGACTGCATCGGTAATTCTGCATCCCATCTGTGTGATAAATTAAAAATGACATATCGAGTCAGAAATGTTTAGTAGCTCCCCGTGCATGTAAACTGCATGCTGATACTGCACGAGGGCGAGCCTGTCTCAGACTGCCACGCAGGCTTTGCTTCATGCTTACAAAACCCAAGCTGCAACCACACAGATTTTTTCAATGACAAACAATTAAACCAAATTTAATCCCTGCTTCCTGTCGTCTTAAGAAGAAATGTTAAAAACGATGCTAATGATTAAAAGCAATTGCCCTACACTCTGAAGTAGACTCTGTACTACTCTCTGAAGACAGCTGGTTCAGTTGAGAAAGACCCTCAAGCACAGGTTCCAATCCCCAAGATGCACAACTGAGCACATCAGACGTTCATTGGTTCAATGCTTCTGGTGTCCATGCCATGACCCTAACCCCATACAACTCAGGTAACATTAACCCAGCTCTCTCTGAGCCACCACATGCAACCAGCAGGTGGTGTGTAGCACAGCAGGATAAGACTCTGTGACAGCATCTGCAATGACATGGGTTCAAATCACATTGCCGGCAGGGTAATAATATCACCTTTGGGCCCTTGACCATGACCCTCACCCCAAACTGGGGTGCTGTGAGGCTCAGTGGGTTAGGACACAGTGCCTGTGATCAGAAGGCCATCAGTTCAAATTCCAGTGTTGGCAGAATGATTTCACCATTGGGCCCCTGAGCGGGGCCATTAATGTCCATTTGCTCCAGGGACTGTTTAACCCTGATTCCTCAAAAATGTATGCTGCTTTGGATAACTCTCTGCTAAATGAATGAAACTTAATTGCTCCAGGGAGGCTGCGCAACCCGAAAAACTTTACTCACTTTTACGTTGCTTCATACAAAAACATCTGCTAAATTGCACACCTTTAATGTTATATAAGCATTTTTATATCTCGCTGCGCTACTCATTTTTCAGTTCTTTTTTGGGAAGAAGAACTATTGTGCTGAGTTATTTTTGAGATATGCTGGACAACAAAATTTTTCCCCTGGCAGTCCAAGTCCAATATTTTTTGTCTCTGTCAATTGATTGATTGATTGATTGATTGATTGCAGGGAGTTGCTGACAAAAATAAAGAGAATTTATGTACTATTTTTAATGGAACAGGGAGAAGTCTGGAAAACTTCAATGAACAAATCTGTAGAATTTTTTAGTTTCCATTACAAAAAAATAACACTATCGTTCACATCTATAAATAGGTAAATTACTACGTGCAATCTAAAATACATACCTGAATATGGCTCTTTCCCTTCAAATAAATAATCAGTAAACAGTAACAATATTGCAAAGGCAAATTTTGATACATTTACTGATTTCCATTTTGCATGTTACTATTAATCCCTGTGACTCTGACATAAGTGGGTGGAAGCTGGATGGACAGATGATAATATTCATGGAATGTTGCCAAAAAAAAAAAAAGCCTCTCTAAAAATTTGGGAACTTAAAGCAGAATGGCTGACATGTTTAGCTTCTCTTATTAAGGATAATTTGTGCATTAGCAGAGATGATTTGGGCGCCACCCATGGACTCTGCTCAAACAGCAGATCCTAAATGATCTTCCATCTGTGCCTCCATCTCTGGTTACACATAACAAAAAGAGCCCATTTATCCCTAAAGATGTTCACTTAGTACAAAGTGTTTTCAAACACAAAACACTTCTGTCACTTCACAACACTCGCACTGCAGAAATGCCAGCAATGGGAAGCATCATATCACAGTGAGTTGTTGGTCAATGTCAGCTCAGAGCTGTACCTCCATGGGGACTGTCACTGCAAGGCAGACATCAGCTAAGACAGGATGCCAAGTATTTCCCAGGACAGCAATTAATTTGGGTAGAATGTGAAATGAAACACAATGGCAAACGACAGAGCACAGAAGCACAACAGGCATAATAAATAAATTCACCCATGGGCAGAAATTTTAAATGCACTTAATTTTTCTATTATTTTTATTCCATGAATGTTTGTTCCTTCCAACGCCGGTGTCATGTCACCAGATTTATGGATGAATCAATTTCAGATCTAGAGCAAGGAAGCAGGCCTGGGTCTGATGGACTGTCAGTGATGGTCCGCCAATATCTTAAAGTCATCCAGCCTTTACTCCCAGAGGTGTGCGTGCTGCTCGCAGATTAATCGACACCTCCACTGGATTAGCAGGACCCGAATGATTTTTACTCCTCAGAGCAGAAAAGTAAAAGAAAGAAAACGAGCAGCTCTATAGAACATGAACGTTTGACACTGCAGACCTCAAAGAGCCAAGAGCAACAAAAGATACGATTGGGGGGAGGGCACAGGGGGCTAAAAAGTTAAACCGAAAATAAAAAGACAGAAAAAGGAGTATAAAGATTTCTATACCTGCTGCAACTCACTCCTGAGCATATCAATCATTCCCGAATGAAATTCAACTGTTTTCCAAAAAGACGTGATCTGGCAGCCCATAAAGAAAAAAAAAAACAGAAAGGCTACAAGAAGCTTTTATTTGAAATGATGGCACATTTCACAGGCCCGTGACTTACAGAAACCCAATCTGCTGATTAGTCGGTGCTTTGACGTTATCTTAAGTTCCTTGTCAAAATTAATTTAGTGTGGGTGGGCTGTGGGGCTGTCGCGCTCCGGGAAGTGTGGGGATAGGATCCCTTTCAAATAAGGCCTAGCTTCAGTGAGCTCGAAATGAACCGCCAGGAAACAAATATCTCCTGGGTATTAAAGGGCCCCCCTTTCGTGGGGGAGCAATGAATGAGTGGGCTAGAAAGGGGTAGCCCCCCCCCCCCCCTCATCTGTGGCCTACTTATTTTCCCCTCGGACCACTAAAGCGATGGGATATTTCTGGAGATGTTCACCATGGCCAGAGCGTAAGAGAGATTGGCAAGCAGTGGCAGTTATCTACTGTAAGTCATTTCCACGCCCGCTGCAATCCGATGCCTTGTCTTCACTCCCCATAACCCCAATGACACTTCATTATGGCCCTTTTTTTCTGCTGGCCCCCAGAAGTGTCCAATTTGATGAAACCTAACGGGTCGCGGCATTTCAATTTGGACAGGCAGGGCCGTTGTCAGTCTATCTTAATCTCTTTCAATTAGGAAGCTGCTCTTAGGCAAATCTCCGATATCTGAGACTGGGAGCATGCCAAAGACTGTGACCCATAAATAAGCTAAACCCTTAATGGGACGTTGCTTTTTTTTTTTTTTTATCCTTCCCCTTCCTCTTTCTCTTCCCTGTAATTTGTCCCAGACACTGATAAGTAGATTAGGAAGCAGGTGCATTTTTATGGCCCACCCTGGAGGGGTAAGAGTGCCCCAGCAGTATATGCCTGACAAAAATGCAGACGCACTGAAACGAACTCAAAGCATCCCTGCCCATTGTCCCTGAATGTTGCTTTATTTTTGGCACAGTTTTCCATTACAGAAGTCTTTCTTCTCATAATGATTATCTTTTTCCCATCTCTAAGAACACAGAATACCCTTCAATGCTTAGAAGGCAGAAAATATGTCAGCCCTCTGTAATCATCCTTGAATTACCCATCCTAGCTTCATTTCAAGATGTGGCTCTTCAATTATTACTTTTCCATTTTCAAAAGGACGAAAAACAGCACTAATGGCACTGGAGTAAGTGGCTTTGCTCATGCTCTGCATTTACTGTGCACCTCATTGTCTGTCCTTGGTCCTAGAACAGCACAAAGGATAAAAGCATGGGAAATATAGATTTCTGGATCCCTCTCAGAAGAGAATGAAACCATCATAATCACTACCATCTCTCCTGTGCCCAGCCTGAGCTTCTCTGCTCTGTGTAACTCTGAATTTCCTCTCCAATCATCCATGAGTAGTTTTGGTTCCATGGGTAAATTAAGTACTAGTTTCAATATGAGCTGGTTCTGTGTACAATATAAACTGAAGGTCTTCATACAAACTGCAGCATCTCTCTACTACCCCGTCTAATAAAAGTAAAATCCAATGTTACCTGAAATACAAAAGAAGGAATATCCGACTGAACATTGACTAATACAAGCATTTAGCAAACATGAAATACAGTCGCATATAAAATAATGTGCCTACCAAAACATTGCTTAGAAAGTATGTCCATCCATTCTCCACTATATTTAATGGTGATTCTATTACATACAATACATGGTGGCGACAAGGAGCCCCTTAGACCAGTCACCATCCAGGGGGAAGAAGTAGAGATGGTGCAGGGCTATAAGTACCTGGCGGCCCACCTGAACAGCAGACTGGCCTGGGCAGCCAGCACAGAGGCACCGTATAAGGAAGGCTAGAGCAGACTATTGTCTGAGGAGGCTCAGGTCTTTTGATGCATGCTGAGCTGCTGAGGATGTTTCACCAGTCCATAGGGGTCAGTGTGCTGTTCTGTGCTGTAGCCTGCTGAGGAGGCAGCATCAGTTCAGGCACTGCCAAATACCTGAACAAACTCAGGAAGGCCAGCTCCACCACAGGACTCACCCTGGACCTACTGGAGGCAGATGAGGAAAAGAGGATGGTGGCAAAACTGGACAACATTATAAACAATTCTGCCCATCTACTTCAGGAGGCACTATCCTAGAGCACCTACAGCCAGTGGTTCATTCCACCATGGAGTGCTTACAAGTCCTACCTGCTGCCATGAGGCACCACAATCTCCTCCAGACATGCCACTCCCCACCCCAGCCATAACACACCTGGAGAGCATCGTCATTAAAGTCATGTTCTGTGTGTTTTAATCTTTTAATTGCACGCACAAAAATACACACACATGCCACATACACACAGGTTTGTAATTATATCTTTGTGGGGACTCTCCATTTATTTCTATGGGGAAAACTCTAATCCCAACATGACGACCTCAACCCCTACCCAGCCCTGACTTTAACCATAAGTAACCAAACAAAATATGAGACTTACGGCATTATTAATTCTTTGAGTGCATTCGCATATCTTTGTAGGGACCTGCAAAATGGTCCCCACTACATCAAAATAACAGGTTTTAATTAGATCGTGTGAAACATTTGGTCCCACAATGCAATATAAACCTAATCCATACACACAAACACACACCCACACAGTCAATTTATTTTTATTTATTTCAGGATATTCTGCTTGTGGTAATTTTTGCTTGTATATTTGTTTCACGCTATACATTTGCCACTATACGAACAACAATATTTATCTCGGATCAATAAAGTTTCTCTTATCTTGATCATATATACTACTCTACTGACATCCCATCCTGGGTGTGGATGGTCCAATATTCAATAACAGATTTTTCAGTACGTTTTTTGTCAAATGTAACAAAAATAGCAGTAGGCCCGACGTGGTTGAGAAACATAGAATGTGAAAGCTGTTGCTACATTAGACATTTCTCTACTCCTGGATAGAAGAAAGATTATAGAGCAGTTCCCTTTCGATGTAAGTGCTAACGTGTCACCCATGGACACAGAGCCATGGCCAGCCCACACAAATGAAAACATAGCAGGAACAGGATAGCAAGAGCTAGAACACAAACACTGACCAGCAGGCATTGAGCTTCAGCTTCTCCTCAGTGTCATGAAGCAACTGCTGAACATCTAGCTCTCTCGGCACCGCAGAACTGACACAGTCCATAAAGGCATGATCTTCACAGAATTCCCACTGCCACTCCATGTCCATCAAATGGAAGATACCTGGTTATAGAAATACGGGGGGAAATGCTTATGCAGAAAACGTGTGAAAAGCTTAATAAAAGAAAGCATAACATCCATCAGATGCCACACTGATCAGACTAGCTGCTGAGGAAACATCTTGAGAACTATATGCAGCACATAACATATAAAACAAGATGCCATCACAAGTAATAAATCAATGGCACCAGTCGCTTTTACCGAAACAGTGGTGATTGTCACATGTAATAAATACATTCCAGCTTATTGTTATTTTTCATAAGATGAAGTACAATATAATCTTCAGTGGCCCTAATAATAAATGCATAGGTTCGGCATTAAACACAGCACTACTGCAATGTGTTAACAAAAAAGGCTGTTCACTCTCATTTTAAATAGGCAATCTCTACTTTGTGCAGATGTGAGCACTTCACGTTTAACATATCCCAACAGCAAATCCAGTATTTGGGATCTATGATATCAACACAGTCATCTTGAGTCAAGTGGAATATAATGGAGAATGTCAATGTCAATTTTGCTCTCTCCCACTTCCTGTTCCTTCATCTCACCTGATTTTAATAATCCTTGTCAAACTAGAAACAGTTTTCAGTACCTTCCTGACGCAGGAGTCTTCAACTGGCGACAGAATCTCAACATTCATTTACTCTGCACAAAAGGAAGCTGTCTAGCTGGACAAATATTACTTTTCCACTTGACAATATCTACAGTTAAGCCAGTATTTTATTATTTTGGCTTGACTGGCTCATTGCTCTATTTGCAGAGGAGTTTAAACAGTGACTTCTTGAGATGTGTCAATTCTCAACTGTGGGACTGGAAAGCCAACAATGTAATTATACAGGAAGGTGCACAAAGGATACACATCACAGCCCATATGTGATGTGATATATATATATGAAGGCATTAAAAATGCCAGGTTCTTGTTGTGGGACTATTGATCCTAATTAGCATTATGAGGACTAAATGTAGTCTTACAGTGTAAATCAATTTTCTCAGTACTTCTCCAGAGGGATGAAATTTGGAAAAACTTGAGAGCTAAATTCTTTAATTTCTCAAAGTAGTAGCACTCATTTGTAGTTGAAGTAGAGTATGTTTAAATACTTTTATGGTAATAATAAAGGAAATTTAGTTACAGTGGTTGTGTTCATAATAGAAAGAATTGAAATGTATACATTTTCATGATCATGTTTTTGACTGATTTCCTTAGATGCACCACTACGCTTATGTAATTTGCTAGATGTTATGCTCCTGTATTAATGAAGGGTTGGAAGCAAATATGTGTACATTGTTTAAGGACCATCATTTACCAATGCACAGTATTTTCACACAATGGCAGTGGAATTTTTAATTGTTTCTAGCAAAATTGTAACTCAGTCTGTGAGTTTTGTAAATTTTTGCCAAACGATTTATTCCAAAACACTATTTTACACTGTTAACACCCTTATTCATAACAGAATGCATTCCTTAAGACAAAAGCACAATATAAATACTATTTTTCTCCAAATGAGAAAGCTGTAAACAAAACAATTACACCAGCTGCATCTGGTTATAGTACGCATAATACATACAACATTTGTGTATTGAATAATGTATACTGTTGACAATAATCTATTCTGTTTTCCTTACAGAAAACTATTAAAACCCAGGAAAAGATTAGGAGAAACCGATCTTAATAAAGATGTAAAAAATGTCACAATACAGTCTCAACACAATTATAAATTACAACAATAAGGTGAGACCGGAAATATCATAAACTTATGTAAGTATTATAAAAGCTAGAATGTTAGAAGTCATCAGGCATTATCATAAGACAGTCACTGATAAAATATACAAGTCTTAGGTAATCCAAAGAGAAACAATTCATAAAAGGCTTTTTTTATTGAGGATGAGCTCTTGAGTCATAAATTAAACATGAAATATAATAACAAATCATTGTAATAATAAATCATTCCACCGCAGTGCACATACAATCACATGCTATGAGTAATTTGGAGAAACCAGTTTACCTTTGCATGTCTTTAGATCAGATTACCAGGATACAAATGATACAACACGGGTGAAACGTCCAACCTCAAACAGAATGCAACACCACCACCACCACCACCACCACCACCACCAACAACAACAACAACAAAGCGTCTATTCCACCGTTAGTCATACTGCTCCACCATAAGTTCCTCAATCAGAAAATAACCACCTATATGTATCAATTATAAAACAACTGTCAATTTCAAAGTGATGTTCAATCATTGATCTATATTATTACAAAAACAGTCACGGAAATGTACAGGTGATGAGTTTATCCATTTTATCTAACGTAGTTTAGCTAGCGAAATCTAGATGTTTTAAAGACTCGACTAATCTATATAGTGGGACTTCACGTCGAGCTCAAAAACAAAAGTATTGGTCATTACAATAATGCTCTCATGCAACGACTATAGTGGACAAGGAATTTAGCTAGCTAGTTACTGTTTAACTGCTAAATTCTGCATAGGAAATAAACCGCTATTAATGAGCTAATTTTGATATGTACTAACGTCAACTATTTAATTTCTTAACAGAACTCATTTTTGAAGAAATGTCAGCACACTTACTAATATTTGCAAACTTACACACTGGGATTTGTAACGTCAGCCAGTAACGTTTGAAAGTTTTTTTTCACACACCACTCCTTTGTCGAATACAAACTGCTAAACGAAAAATGACACACACGCTAGGCATTACGCCATCGTTAGGAATATAAACATCAAATAAATGCTCAACCAGATAAGCGTCTATAACAACCAACCGGAAGCAGCGTCTGAAAAACTTCCGCGGTTCCGAATGGTACAACTCCAGCAATATATAGGGCAGTAGCTATCCTTACTACGTTATTCATTAAATATAAAACTATAAAACTTACAATATTTACTTTTAAATTATAAAATTAATATTTTTCCTTATGTTTCTTAACGTTTCTTAGATCAAACAATCAACTCTTCCAATACCGAAAATTACACTGCTATGTACTCCCCCCCATAACTGAAAAGAAGTATCCTAGACCCATTGTATACCTATAAACGCAATACTTGGCGTAAAATGGCAGGGGTGGATTTTGTACCTTGCTTTATTTAAAATCTTTTATTCATTACTCTTATCCTGTTTCGACGCTGAAATACTGTTACATAAACTAAATGAAATATAGATTTCTTTTTTCATCCGTAATAATAAATGTAGCTTAAAGTTGAAAACCCCGGACGCTTTGTAAATGGTATAGACCACACTATGCGGACATGTTCAGAAATTTGGCGCTGAAGACTTATGCCCGAAGTAGCCCTAAGTAAATAAGTTTTGAGAAATGTAGCTTTAGCCGTACGTAGCGGTGGTGAAAGTGGCCGTTAAAATTAAAAGGTAAAATTTCAACGTGTGTCATGATTGCTGGATTTTTTTTTTTTTTTTACAATAATTATGTTTCCCGTCAGAGAAGCATGGCTGTAGTGCCAGTTTGATACCAGTAATATGTTAAACTTTTATTCGATTTGTGTTTCAACGTGAATATAATTAAAATCATTTGAATCTAATTATTTGCACCTCGATCGTAAACCCCTCAGTGTCTTTCCTGTGAAAGTTCCTCTTTGAAATCATGATGGGGTTGCTGTCATTTTTATTATACTTGTTTCTCGCTGACAGTGCAAAAAAAAGCCATGTCACTAGAAAGTTTCCGTAGAATCATATGCTGCTGATACTACGTTTTTGAAGACCGAATCACTTTGCTGACAGTTACTTGTCTTAGGATGGCGGAAAAAACATTTACCTTCCAAATCACTGGGATCAAAAACCCACAAATAAAAGGAAAACTACTCAAAGGAATTCATAAGTTGGGCGGAAGCTATATTGGTGGCTCTGTGAGTATTTATCTGATCTGATTTGTATTTCATTGTATACCTCATCACCGAATCCAGCCCTCTAGTTCTCTAATGTTGAGTCTCAGGTGACATTGGGTCATGCAGGACAATTATCGAATTGCCGTTATTTTAAGACCTCCGACTTAGTTTCTCTGCTCTCCGAATGCATCGACGTTTCTTGTAGTAGAGACATTCATATTTAGAATGACTTAATTAGCGGTAAGTTTAATTTTAAATCTCTTCAGAAGTATGCAGTGCAGCTGTCATCAACTTTATTCAGATGAATGGCTTCTGGAGATTCATTTTTTTTAAAATGACCTAATTGGTTCTGATGCCTCAATATATTTTTGCCTCTTTAATTTTATCTCTGCCCTCAATTGCCTCCTTTTATAGTCTGTACACTCTTTCTTCAGATTAAAACCCCTTGAGCAGAAAAATGCTCTATAAAGTTCTTAACCTTTTCCCCTTCCTTTTCTCCACAGCATAAGAGAGGTTATTAACTTGAGGAAATCATATGGCATGAACCCTTATTAAATACCTTGTAAATTAAATGCTGTTGCAGTGTCATGTCCTTTGGAAATATCTGTATGATAGGCCTTGTACATTTACTGACCACAGCATCTGAATGACAATATTAATATGAGTGGATGTGTCCTTAAGCTGCTCTATGCTTTATGTAATGCACCAGTGTTTTCATTTGACATCAACTGCTCATTTAGCGCTGATTGTAAATAACTGTTATTCAATTACTTATGATGTGAAGTTTGGGTACTTTTGATGACTGTCACTGCAGTTCTGAGTCAGTGTGATAGATTGCCCAGAACCAGTCTAGAAAATATTACTCTCTGTAAATATGAGTTAGAATTACTCTGACATCATAAAATTTTTATTTATTTATATATATATATATATATATATATCATCTAGCTATGAGTTCTTTTTAAAATGTGGTTATGGGGTGTTTCTCTTCCAGATCTATAAAGGTCGATCTACTCATCTGATTGCCCGTTGTGCACTGGCCAGTGAAAAGTTCCTGGCTGCTTGTGCAGGCGGTGAGTTGCCCTTGAATCTTGTCTTAGTGTTAAACATGGATTCACTGTTGATACTTTAAATCCGTGAGATTATTTAGACTCGTATATCTAAAGAAGAGAAGTGCAGAACCAGTGACTGACCACTAGCCTGCTCTGGCATTGGCTCTCATTCTTTCATCTGTCTATGTGGTCTGTCTCTCAGGGAAGTGGATTGTCACTCCCCAGTATGTGATAGACAGTGTGAGGAATGGGACGTGGCTGCCTGAAGTGGCCTACGAGCTGGATTTCATTAGTCAGGCTCCTGAGGCCACCAGACCCATCCAGATGTGGAGAACAAGGGTGGCCAGCGGAAGTGTTTCCGGTGCCTTCCAGGGCTGGAGAGCTGTCCTGCTCATGGATGACCGCAAGAGGAGAGATATTTTCGAACGGTCGGATTCTCCTTCTTGGTTGCAGAGGCATACAGATTCTGATATCGAGTTGCTAATGCTTATTGGTACTAATGGAAATGCAGTATGAAATAAGCATTTTCGTTTCTGAATTAGCATTATAGGTAGGATGCCTGGAAAGGTTTGGAGTGGCAAACACCACCAAAAATGAAAGTGGTTTGCTCTCATTGTACGATTGTACGATATATACCTCAGGCCTTAGATAAGATTTTAACAACTCTGAGCTATTAGTTAAGTTCTCCCCAAATGAGCTTGATGGGCCGAATGGCCTCCTCTCATTTGTAAATTTCTTATGTTCTAATGTTCTTATGTTTATCCTTCTGAGTATAACATCCATCCGTATCCGTACCGCTGATCCAGTAGAACATCATGGTGACCTTGGAGCTTGTAATCACAGGACAGGATGCCATGCTCTCATGCAGTCATGCACTATGGGCAGTTTAGAGCCACTAACTGGCCTAGCTGTGGTAAGAAGTGCACCAAACCATGAGTGGGATTCCAGCTTCAAGCCTACCTGCCTGTTGAGCCTTTCTTCCTAAAACACTGTCTACTCGTATATAAAAATCATGATAAATTACTGAACAATATCATTATTAAAGTGATATTCTACCTTGTAGATCATGTTAGTGGGTTGATATAATTTTTGTATGAGAATCTGCATAAAAACAAGGAACAAGATAAAAGCCTGCATATTGACCTGGGACTACACACTATGTAATTAATTTTTCATGTCTCTCTACTTCCTAGATATTTATGATAATCGGGTCACTATCGTACAAAAAGCTGAGTTCAGTAGACATGACCTTATTTCTGTTTGTTACTGCGCAGCATGCAGGAGAGTTTCCTAGCCCTCTCATAGGACAATGCTACAATTATTGTAGAATATTGTTCATTTTTGTCATTTACAAGCTAGGATAGAGTACTACTTGGTATTACTGTCTTGTAAATAATCCCAATACAACGTAAAGTGTATAATGAAAATAATATATTCCTCAGGCCTCAGAGATATAAGGGGAGGCAGGAAACTTCTTATGATATTAATTTTAAAGTTTCTGAGGTGTCCTCTACTCAGTCAGAAGAAAGGAGGTTTTCCTTAATCCAAATGAAACCAAGCTTTGCTATGCTTCTGTTCTTTATCACCATGCCGCTCTCTCCTTTCAGCCGCATATCATATCCCCTCATATCATTTTCCACTTTTATTTTCTTAAAAATATACCTTTTGATTGTTTTTCCAGGATCTTGATGGCAGGAGGTGCCAGGATTTACTCATGCCCTTCTGATCAGTCTGTGACGCATGTGTTTACGGGTAACATCAACACAGAATCTAAGATTGGTGGCACATGCTACTCGTTGGATTACATCGCTCAACATTTACTTGGGGTACGCTGGAGATAAACGGCTGAAGTGCATTCAGTCCCACTCTGGAACTGCAGCATGCTCCTTACCTTGAGTATACTTTGTGCATGATTTATGCATTTTATTCAGGTAGTTGGACTGATTTTCTTACAGAGCCCACGGCCTGTGATTTCTGAAGTGCTATCCAGCTCTCCAATGGATAATACCCAGCTTTTCTCTGAATTAGAAATTCAGCTGAAAGATTACGTTTCAAAACTTGTGGTGAGAAGAGCATTATTATTTTTTTTTTACAATGCTTAAATTACCTTGATTGTTTAATCAAAGTTCGTATTCACCCTTTATGAAAATTGACATTGCCGTTTAAACGAGCTGTCATTATTGTCATCTGAAAAGGATGCTATTAATGTTGTTTTTTTTTTGCAGCTTCCCGAAAGGCTTGTTTCCATGGATTATGTGAGCCACGCAACTACAGGACATCCGTCTCAGGTACGGTGGTGTTAAGCATATTAATGCATGGATTTACATGACAATTACATGACAGGGCTTTCCATTTTATGGACTTGTCACAGGGTTTGTAGGGCATCATTGGCAGACCTGTTAAGGGAAACAGATTCTTCAAGCATTTCCCGGGAGCATCGTCCAAGTTTGCATTCAGGAACAGTGGCACACTTGGGACCAGACTTCGGACGACAAATGACACTGAGTGACAAGGCTAGCTGAACCTCCAGAGTGCTGCACATCCTCATTCGTGTCTCTCTTTTCAGAGTACCGTGGTGGATTTCTGCAATGTGCACAGCCTTATCGAATGTGGTCTCCTCACAGAGGCTTTAGAGGAAATTCAGGGAATGCTGCACCCTGGAGTCCTCCCATCACCACAATACATGTGCGCCCTGATGCATCACGCTCTGCAGGTAAACCAGGCACTGCTGAAAGCCAGAGTATTATTTTCCCTTTTCTCACCCTCAAAAACAATGGCAGAACCTGTCAGCTTTTACCGCTTGTAACTCTGTTTCCTTCCTCAGGGTGAAGTTAAGCCATACTTTTTCAGCACCTTTATCAATATTTTGCACAACATCCTACGCAACAATCCCTCTTGGGGGTCGCCCACTGTGGTGAAGTATTTTCTGCACATCCTGCAGTGCCCTCAGTGTAAGGGAGGAACCTGGGCCCTCCTGGAGACATCAGTGAGGTATACAGTTCTTCAGAAATTTGTCTTGCATTGCATCTTTTCCAGCTGACAGGCAGAAGACATTAACTGTTGCACATTGGCTAGCGCAAGGTTTCCCATGAGGACTTTGATGGGGTTATTTTTGTGATGTGAAGGAATAGGGAAAATATGTTTGGGAGGATGATGAATACAAACAAAAGCAAATGTGAAACGACGTCATTCTTGCCCTATGATGCGGTTTCGACTTCTAAATGACACTGTATTTAATAATATGGCATAACCTACTATTCCATTCGCTGACTGTGCACGACTGTTCGATTCCTTAGGTGGTGCATGTCCAGCGGGTCCTGCTGTCACTCGCTTCCTGGCTCACCTTCCCCAGAGCTGATCAGGTTCCTCTGTGACCTGCAGGCTTTTCTACTCACAATCTTCCGGCATGAGCTCTTTGCCTCCAGCAGAGGGTATGACAGAAGTTCCCAAGTCATCAACTTTTATCTGCTTTTCTGTGCTTATATAAATGCAATGCACTTCGCATTACCCTTTCATTTTATTAAATTAGTTTAAATAAGACTTTATATACATTGTGTTATTTAATCACACATGAGCTAATCACACATGAAATAACAGGCACATGATAATAGTATAGATTCATATATTAATAAGACTGTCTTTGATTTCCCTCAGGCAGTGTGGAGGGTCACGGTCTTCTGTTCTAGTTCGTACATTTTGGAACATTTGGCAGAGATCCACTCTCGGTAGCAGGACAGTCCAGCAGTTGGCAGGGTTGCTGATCCATGCTACCAGCTGCGCTCTGTCATCTACTGAGGTCAGTACTGTCACGGCTTCCTATCCACAGAGAAAGATACAGTATGTAATACTGAAGTGTGTGTATGTATGTACAACTACACATGAGTATGTAGAGTGCGCTTAACATTATCCATGCACAGATTACTGTTGCCAAATGGCGAAGACGTAAGTTTTATAACAAATACCGTAAGCCGCATGTTCTATGAGAACGCATTATATTGTAACGCTTGATGCATTTCTAGAGGACAAGAGGACAGTGATTCATTTATTTGTGCAGTTTATGCCAGGCAGATGTTCATATTCACAAACTCTACATATTTATCATTGTTATTAAAATTTGAGCAATTATGTCTCATTCACTGGGACGTCTTGAAGTTGCTTGAGTGTCACCAATGTACTCCAAAATTACTGTTTCCTACTTTTGTATGATATTGCACAAAAACAGGCTTTGCGTATGTAAGGTACTTGTTCATTTGAACTCCAGATGAAAATGCAATGGCTTTTTGTCTTGTTGCAAATCTATAAATGTAGTTGAATGGTTGCTGATTTATGTAGCTATCTGTAACTACAAACGAGCATCCTGATTCATGCTTCCCTTTTGTGTAGGACTGGAAGCAGCGACTTCTGTGTACTTTGCATGACACTTTGGCTGTGGTGGTGGAGTACTGGTGTCAGGAACACAGTAAACTAAATAAAAGCCTGCTGGAAAAGGGCATGGAGGATCTGGCTGAGCACATTTCCATATTATGCCAAGGTGTGTATATTTCACTTGGGACATCTTGGGACCGGAAAGGAGATGAAAAGGATATACATAGCTTCATTAAATAGCATTGATGTGTTTATAAATATGGACCCATTTTGGCTCTTTGCCCATGATGTGAAACTTCTTAATCCACTGTCAGAAAAGTACCTACAAACTTCAGAGTCACTGAGTAGCAGCAATACACCTATAGCGTTATTGAGTTACGCTGTTTTTTTTTCTTGTAGATCAACCTCCTGCATTTTTACTGGAGTTTGTTCCCGACATGCCTTCACTGAGACTGAAGATGGTCACTGCTGATTCTATATACAGGAGTATGTGCTGCAGAAACGGTGTTTCCGTGGGAACAGAACCTCTAACTCTACGAAAAATTGTAAGTTGAGCATTATGAAGCTAGTGGGGTAGAGCTGGTATATTGACTCATTTCAGCAAAAATGCTGCAGCTTCCGCTCCTAAGCAAGGTATTTAGACTAAATATCCTTAATGAATATCCCATTCTCGAAGTTCAGAGTTTAAACATTTAAGCTGAAATGGTTTTTGAAGTAAGAGTTAAAAACAGTCAGTTGTTTCTCCCCATTAAATCAGTAATATAAAAACTAAGCATGTACATTTCTTACCAGATGTTTGTGTGGCTGATGTTTCAGCATCATGATGCAACTTCTGTTGAGATTCATGTCAGAGTAGCACTTTAAAGGGCTCTTCACCACATCATCATCACAACATCCCCAACCTGTCCAGTGGTGCTTGTGCTTTCTCAAATGACTGCTCAAGGGAGACCTAGCTCTGTCATAACTACCCAGACGTATAACTGCACATGAAACTACACAGGGAACCCAGATTAACTGTGTATGAGAGAGAGTAAGGATTTTTTAGGGAGGGGGAACACGGACGCTGTTTGCCAGGAATCGGACAGGTGTGGGCCTGCAGCTGGCCCGGCCCCGGAGGCCCCCGCAGGTGTCATCGCTGGGGCAGCTGGAGTCACGCTGTCAGAAGAGGGACGTCGAACTCGCAGGAGGCCGTCTTCATGAAAGGCACTCCGGTGTTCCGTGCCAAATGCAAGCTGTTTGTTATGCATTCCGGAACTCCTCCTGCTGATCTCAGAGCCGCTCCTGCTCTGTAATCAGTGGCGGCTTCCCCAAGCTCCTATCAACATCTACAAACAAATTAGGCTGGCTGGACAGCCCGTCGCACTCCTCTTGTCTCTACAGTGATTCCCATGAACTTTTGAAATAAAACATTATATTAAGGTTGGGCACTGAAATAACCACAGAACCTGTCCTGTGGAAATGGTGGGTTATCAGCTGATTTTGAAAGCTAGTGTGTGTATTAATAGAAAAAGAACTAATCAGGACTCTGGGGATACGACTTTATTAAGCATTGCTTTTCATTTTCTTTTTTTTTTAACTGCCCTCGATAGTGATTTTGCCAAATTTATAGCTACTATGCATCTTTATATTCTGTATTATATTGTTAATTGAACTTCCTTAAGGAACTGTCATGTATAATTCACGCATGACAATAACTTACATGCAAAATCTAACAAATGCATTTCTCCAAGTAACCATGCACAACATGGTTTAATTTAATAATTTAATGAATTTAATCTCTAGTTATGAATGAACAGTAATCTGTTATGAAATCGCATAGTTAAGCACATGTTGATGTCAAATGCCATATCAAAACCATATTTTAAATTTGGCTTGTTACATTATTTCTTATTGTGAAGTGATGGTGCATGTTTACGTTTTGAGTGATATCTATTTTCAACGTTCGTGTTTGCAGGAAATTGAGAATCTTTTCTCATTGCGCAGATTTATAAAATGATGTACAGTATAGTGTCTATACGTCTACTTTGACGTAATGGTTTACATGAAAATGGCGTTTTCTGGGAGAAGCGGCCCATATTTCTGTTGAATATCAAGTTTATGCTTGTGGGATTTGAGCAGCTTGGTCACTTTTATGGGTCACGTCCATCCGTTCTCCATAATTACCTATCCGGTATAGCTTGGAGCTTTTCCCAGGAAGTGTAGGACGTAAGGCAGTGAGCTCCCTGCATAGGTTGCCTGTGCATTGCAGAGCACAAACACACATGATCACTTATAACCACTGAACTCCTCTTGTGCTAATCACTGAGCCACTGCCTAACCCTTATGAAGTACAGCTCATCAGAAATGTTGCTGTTATGGCCTGGTAACTGTGAGGCATTGAGGAGTTTGTCACATCTAGTGTGGGCTGGTATGTGTTTGTAGGGAATTTGCTTCCCTATCATGTACAGGCCATCTTGGATGATTGACAGCTGGCTGCTCCAGACTACATCAAGTGCCGTTTGTCTCCTGCCAGGTCTCCAGCTATCTGCCTGCTCTGGGGAGACTCTGTGAACGTAAGCCGGCCGGGGCTGGGGGCCCGCATGTGGCGGGGACGCCTGCCAGGCCAGGAGGCGAACTCCACACTGCCAGCTGTGCCGGCGTGGCACCGGCCACCCTGCCAGGGGCTTCGGGGTGAGTAAATGACCGCTTCCCTGCGGAGCAGGCGTCAAAGCAGGGTGGCTGTCCAGGGATGGTGCCTCACGACGTCAACATGTCATTCTCAATCAATGCCATTGACGGAGTCACCGAGGGCAGTGCAGAGGTTAAAGCCCCACAGCGATGGCTGTTTGGACGAGAGCACAGACTGCTACTCTCACTGTCTCCCACCCTGTACCAGCTGCTGTTGTCATGTGACGATGGGAGCTGCAGCAGTGAGCAGGGGTTGACATAACTGGTACGCAAGTACACACTCACCTTTAAAAGCGATACGTGCAGTCATCGATTGTTGTAACGGCGTGAATGCGTACGTCTTTTATGTGCATTTGTGCCGATATGACAAGAAATTATCGTGCATTTTAACCTTTATATGCTAATTCATGCTTCATTTGCGGGATAGGGGTTAAAATGCATGGTAATTTCTTGTCATATCGACGCAAATGTACATAACAGCGCAAATACGTACGTATTTTATGTTAATCGCTTTTAAAGGTGAATGCGTACTTGTGTACCAGTTATGTCAATCACTGGCAGTGAGCAAGTTTATTGTACCATGGAAGGATTATTCTCCCCCAGTATATTCTCCTACCATTTTATTTATTAATGTTTTGGCAATGAAAACTATATTTATATTTATATTTAAGTACCTGAATACTTGTATACTGGTCTTGTAAATTTGACCCTGTGATTATTGAAGTTCGGGAGAAACATTGCTCTACAATGAGACCCCTACCTCTTATTCTAAGGTAAATTTTTGGATTGTATGTTTGATTCATTTCCCCTTTTCAGGACTGACAAACGAATTACCGGTAATTGAAATACAGAGTAAATTGAAAAAGAGTATTTGGCTCTGAAACTTTCAGTGTTACTTGGATGTGGTGAGTTGATAGGTACAGATCTGGATTATAGATAGGCACTGTTTATGAGATACAGCCAAGGCAATGGGGTGGGGGGCTGGCTGTGTGGTACAGTGAGGGGGGTGGAGGTTTCACTGTCCCCACTACACGCATCACCCTGCAGACGTTTATCCCTCCCTACTCATAAGGCGCCATGTGTCAAGCTGTTCGTTCCTGCTGCGCCGCTGCCGGAATATTCCGCTTGGGTGCGGGACAGCCAATTACCAGTAAAACAAGCATCGTTTTTGTAAGCAAGGCTTCCACATTGGTGTCATCTTCCCGTCAGACGTCCTAAAGGCGGCTCCGTTACACACTGACAGCACACAGGGTCTTTGAAGTGCCTCCGTGCTTTTTATTTATTTTTATTAATCTGCTTTCTTCTCTGCCATTTTTCACTGTGCTTTTCGTCACTGGTGTAATTCAAATAAATGTTTTTCACAGCATATTGAAAACGGGGCAGATTTATTTAAGCAGTTTGCACTGTTGTTTACTGAGCTGAAGAAAGTCACAGTACGTGTAAAATGTGGAGCACTGCCCTTAATTGAAAACGCAGTGCCCCGTCTGGCTGGTTTCTACCACCTTGCTGGAATGTTCCAGCAGGCCTCTTGCCGGCTGAGATTTTCATTTCACCCTGCACTTCAAGTAACCGAGACAAGATCTGCTCTGCAGTTTTCCAAAAGGCATTTAAAACAGCAGGGGAGCATATACAGTAACTTCAGGGGAAGCCCAGAGTCTGGCTGCATGGTGTGAAACTGACCTAGTCCTTCAAAAAAACACAAAAAAAAGTTTTTTTTATATTTTTCATTTTTTGAAGGCTGTCTTCTGCTTGCGTGAGACATGGTGTTCAGGATGATGCCCACTTGCTGAGAAGCTGGATGTGTGAAGGCAGTCCCAATAATTGCCCCTTGTATTGTTCCTGTATCCAGTAACCCAGCTAATTGTTGGGGAATTTACACCGTCATTAAAAAATGCATTTTTCGTTATTCACATTTGGTAATTGTCATTTAAAACTGAAACATTTCATGGTTGTAATCTGAAAGTGCAGCATTCTAAATTGTATAACCGATTCGCACCTTGTTCACTTGGGGTGACGATTCATTATCTTCTCTTCTCCCAGTCTGGACAAGAAGACAGTGCCCAAAGGACTTCATAGAGTCAACGCTGCTGGTAAACGTCACATCAAACGCATCACCGATGCATGTGCATTTGTGCTAATTCGTGGATAAAATGTAGGTGCTCTGTAGCTGTTTCTCATATCCTCATTCATATATATATA
>JAODKC010000044.1:23188150-23214747 GCA_026777985.1 Mormyrops attenuatus | reverse complement strand
TGGGTCTCCCTGCTGAGGCTGCTGCCCCCGCGACCCGACCTCGGATAAGCGGAGGATGATGGATGGATGGATGGATATATACTAACATGAACTAACTCATCTTTTTGTTATGCTTTTGCAGCATGATTGCATTTCAGTTTATTCAATGGAGGCTTATAATTATTAAATAGTTTATGCACAGGCACCATTAGCAACCTTGAGTAACTAGTAGCAGGAAAAATAAGAATCTTAAAACATGAGAGAACCATACCATGTCTTTCCTGGGAGCTGCTTAGGCGTACTTGTCTAATGACAGAAGAAAATCACCTAAATGCATTTAGTGGAAATTAGTCAGCTTTTTGAAATTTTATAGAATAGGCTGGCCAAATGTGCTTGTAAATGCTGAGCAAGCAATTGACCCTATAATAGAAGCTTTGTGTCCAAATTGTTGCCCTTAAAGTGATTTAACAGTGTGCAGATCGGTACTGGCATTTGTGAGGATGTATACACGCAGGGAGTGCTGGACGGGCTCTTTAATCACTTGCTTTAAAGCCTATTATACGGGAATGTGTTGCAGGGAGTTGACTGTTAATCCCAAAGCATTATTGCTTTTTGTTGAACTGTCGAATTATTTGAATTTCTTCTTATATATTCCTTTCTGGATGGTTGTTAAAAGTATGAAATGATACGTAATGAAAAATTCCAGTAAATTTGGAGTGCTGAATATGTGTGGGGTCAATCCAAGGGCCTTAACATATTCCAGAGGATTCTGGGTGTCCTTTTTGCTAGCGTGCTCATTTCAAAATGTGTTTTTCCAGATGTGGATCTCTGTCTCCGCTTTCTGGCAGGACATATGGCAACAAAACTCATACTTTAAGATGCATACTGTCTGTTTTCTAATTCATCATTATTATTATTATTATTTATTTTGCTTGAACTCTTTCTCTTCCTTTAGTAGTATGCTGGGCTTTATTTGAGCAAACCCTAATTTACGTCCCACGTCCCAGTATGAAGCCATAAAGTGTTTATGGTGCATGGCACTCAGGCATGGCCTTACCTCACTTGTTAGATTCAGCCATACAAGAATCAAGGGCCACCTCGGTGTAATATGCTGTTAATTAAATATTGTTTTCTAAAAAGGATAGTAGGTGGGAAAAAAAAATTATCCTCGGTCTAGTCTTCCTGAGTGTTTTTGCTTGCTGACTGAGTATCACGTGGCACATTCATAACGCCCTGTGGAGGTTTTGAACTTTCAATCTGTGAAAAATCCTGTTGGAACCATTGTGTCTAGTTATTTAGCATAACTTCTACTTCTGGAGTGATGCAGGGCCGAAGGTGCCTTTTTACACGGCCACTGGTGCTGTTATGTACCTGGAAATCCACATGTTTGAAAAAGCAAACAATCTGAAGGAATATTATGGCTTTATTCTCCTTTTTAAGCCCTGCATTTCTGCTATTAACAGCAGGTTTGTGAAGGGGTGTGGTTTTTGATCTGTTTTTGGGTGATATTCCCATTGCTCTTCTTTAGGAGGTTACCGAGGTGCATGTCGTACAGGCTGGACACAAAGGCCGAGGGGCAGCTGGACTTTAAGAAATGTTCTTCTGTTCTGTCTCTAAAAAGGCGAGTTACTCATCCACCGAATTTGCAAGAGGAACCAAGTGGATATGCTGCTGAATGTTCTTTCACTTCCGGGGACAGATGTCAATGTCAGAGGTAGGTGCCAGTTTACAGTCTGATATTCTTATTGTGCATTTGTGTTCATTTTTAAGTGATTGATTTGATTAAAAAAAGCATCTTCAGTATAACCTTGAAATAATACATGGACAGTGTATGAATAAATAGGGGAGTGTTTTGGTTAAGATGTTCAGCTTACAAACAAAAAACACTGAACACAGATTTACAATTTTTAAAAGACCTCTTACAGATTATTATCTTTTTTTGTCATCGTGCTCCTTCTCCTGTCTTTTCATTATCATTCTTAAATTCTCCTAATAAAAGCGTGAAGCAGATGTAACTTGGGCAGCAAACTAGCAATGAAGCTGGAAGAAGAAAATTGGAGGGAGCCTGGAAAACATGTTAAGCAGGAAGGGAAGGAAGAAAAGGCAGAGCTGTTGTGCCTGGATGATGAGGAAGCTCTGCTTGAAAGAAAGGCCTCAAGTCCTCTGTAATGAATCTGATACGTGTCTAGAGGAAGGAAAAACTGCCCGTCATACTCTGATCGAGTAACTGTCTCGCGGGACTTTAAAGGATAAATGCTAGGGGTGCATATGTTCGATGCTTTACCAGTTTTCTGTGCTCTGCGAGTGTCTCCGGTAAATTCATAATGGTGTTTCGATATCTTACCGAGAGCTAAAAGAAGATGCTTTTGGATTAAGAGGAAATGTGAGAAGTGTTAAAAGACTCTGTAATTCTTCACTTCAGGTATATGTAAATCAAATGCAAATGAACTGGTAACAAGCATATGCATAAGTTATTTGTGTCTTTGTTCGTTTTTGGAGCTTTTAGGTACTTGGCATTCATAGCCATGCATTAGACATTCACAACAAGTCACGCATTAAGGATGCACCGCTAGTAATTTAAAGTTTAGTAAAGCAATGCTAGTAGCCAGGACATATACTTTTTCAGTATCTGTGTAGTAAGAAAACAGTTTGGCCAGAAATATTCATAGGTTGTATTATTTAGAATGTATTGTGTGCATGATATTGTCACTATTATTATTATTATTATTATTATTATTGACAGTAGAGACCTCTAGTGTCAATAATAGGATCTTTGGCAGAAACATTACAGAAATTAAAAATAAATATTAGCTCCCTGTTTGGGAGGTAAGTTCAGAATTGGCTTTGCATATGACTGTCTAAAATAAATTACATGTACAAATGTCATTGTTTCCCCTTGCAGTGTTAAAAGAAAATTAAATGGCTGACATAATATTTACTAATGTATTTGTTTAAAACGTTTTTCATCTTATTTTTTTCTGTTTTGATGTTCAGTAGCGTTTATTAAATATTCTTGTAATAAGAAACAGCTTTTCTTATATACTGTTTATTATTTTTTGGTTTGTCTGTTATCAGATTACGCCGGCTGGACCCCCCTGCATGAAGCGTGTAACCATGGCAGCAGTGCATGCGTGCAGGCCCTCTTACAGCATTGCCCCAACCTCCACTTGGATGTCCAAGTAGGCGGAGTCAGCCCTCTGCATGATGCCCTCCTTAATGGCCATGTTGATGTTGCCAAGATGCTGCTACAGTATGCAGGTCAGCCACTGCTCTCACACTGCTGCAGTTAAACATGCGTCATGCCCTGTCTCAGATGTTTTTATAGATGGTAGCTAATATAATTGTATGCAAGGGGCCTAATTTTTATTTTTATTTTTTTGCTGTATCTGTTTTTAACATGGTCCTTAGAATTATTTATCAAAGGCATTGTTATTCAAAAAAAAAAACTTTATGGAGAACAAACCAAAAGCATATAGTTATATTTAAGTCTCATATTCTGAATATAATATGTAATGCAAGAACACAATGTCCTGAAAAATAAATGCTAGCATTTCCCAGAGGATCCAGTTTCTACAGCATACATACATGTATACATATAGATTGCAGGCCTACAGTCATGCGCACTCTCATACATATTGCTTCCATTTGTAGCCCAGAGTTGAGTGTATCGCAGGTTCGATATAGAAATGAACTCTTAGCTCCCCTGAGGTTGATATGAGTTCTTTGGAATGTAGCTAAGCTCTGTTCCCAGGCCAAAAAAGCGAAAGCAGCAGAGACGAGCTGTGGGCAGCCACGGCCATGAGCCATTTATTGATAGATTGCATCATGCTGGAATGAGATAATGTGTGGCATTTCGTTTATAGTCCCGTAAACGACTAATACAGTGAGATAACAGGAGCATGAATATATGTGAATAAAAGTATCCAAGGCGGCCAGAAGCACTGACTCTTTTCAGAGGCGTGTTTGCCTACTCTGCCATCTTGGTTTAGCCGCTTTGCTGCGTACTTGTATTTCCTCAAAATATCTGTCAAAACGTATAATTCTTTCACATATTCGTTGTCCATTAATGTGTTTTTGAAGAGATTAAAAGAGTCAGGTTCTGCCACTTGCGAAATTCATACATGAGTTTGTGGGAAGTCTGTCAAAACAAAGCTATCTTCTGTGTGTTTGTGCTCGCTTGCCACGCACAATTACTGATCGGGATCTTGAGATCGGCGCGTTGTGTCAAAACAGGGGAGATCAGTTTTCGGGAGGGAGCGGTCGAGAAGCTGCAAGGACACTGATGTATGTACCAGTGCTTCGCTTAGCTGCCCGGTTTGACTAATAATAGGTCATTTGATTTCTTTCCCATTACCACACATACATAATTTTGTCCTAAAAAAATTAGATTGGGATTGTTTGGTCCCAGGGAGGAATAGGTTTGCGGCAAATGAAGAGAAGAAGAGATTTAAACAGGTCAGGAGAAAATGTTGTTCATAAAATTAGACACACTAAGAACCCGGGTCCCGCCTCCGTCTAGGAAGTTTCAGCACAAGATTATAATGATAAATATATAGGAAAAGAAATGCTAATTTGCTCTCTGGAGCTGGTACCGATATGCTTTTTTTTGTCCTCAACTAACTGCTTAATTCCTTCTGCTGTTTCTTATATTTCAATTGTTATGGAAAGACACTTGCAGGGGTAATGATGGAAGTTTTGTAGGACATTCAAAATGGATGTGTGAATATACGTTAAATGTTGCTGCTTAAAATGTTTAGGTATTGAATATTGACATGTAAACTGATATTTCTAAGACTTCTATAATATGATGTTTTTCTCTAGAAATGACATGAACATTTAAAGGAAATAAATTTTGAGAAGCATTTATGTACTCTATATACTGTGTGTGTGTGTGTATATATATATATATATATATATATATATAAGTAACAGCAAAGACATTTTGCGTTCACTTTTGATCACTAATGGAAGGTTGAAATTTCGCAGAGGTGCTTCACAGTCAGTTTTGTGGCATTTGCCATTCTTATGTCTAAAAGCACAATTAAAAATGGGTTGCTATTAATCTCAGGGCTACCGTGAAATAATGAAGAACTTAGCAATTGGGCATCCTGCCTTTAAAGTAAAACTGGTCATGTGAGAATGATGAAGGAGTGCCCGACAGCCCCGACAGCACTGTGAAGCCAATACCACGGCAGAGGGCAGGGCTGCGGTTTTCATTGGCACGCTGAAGGTCGGCCCTGCCCACCTCCTGACCTCGGATTCGTGCCTCGCGCGGGTGTTTGATTTTTGCAAGATGGCCAGAGACTTCCTGATTGGAATGTAAAGTAACCTTTGGCTTCAGTGTCAGCAACCCCAAAGACTGGAATTGTAGAAAGAAGAAGTAAAGAGCCTTCAAGCGGTCAGGGTTTCCCCTGCGTCAGTCTGCACGAAATTAGCTCCACCCAATAGCTGACACTTAGTAGTGTTGTATTATTTACTTTTCTCCCTGTGATGGCTCTTTTACAAATTAGCAACATTCTCATTTTCATTGCCCTTTCCTGATTTTTCTTCATATTGAGCAAGTGCAGAAAAAGTTGATACAAGCACGATTTGCGGAGGAGACATTGTGTTACTCATCCACTGTGCAGTTTCCTTAGTTTCTTTTAAAGTCTTTTTTAAGTCATTTTTTCTACCTTACTGAACTGATATTTACTTCTGTAGCCCCTTAGCATCTCCGCTTATAGGCGTACGCCCTTAAAAATTAGCTCATCCCAGAAGCGTCATTGAATGACACAGGAAGGCGATGTTTCTCTGTATGTTTTTGGACAGTGCTAATATGTCCGTTTTAACCGTGGCATGGAGGTGTACATCTATACTGTGGTAGAGCAATAACCTGTTGATAGAGAAATGTTCAAGTGGCCACTTAATATTTCCATTATTTTGATGACCTTGCAGGAGGAATTCCGGCAGATAATGCGATCTCTGTCTCGTGAAGAACCGCGGGGTGTGGGGCAGGATGCTTTGCGCGGCATCTCCCAAAGCCCACCTCTCTTTGGGTGCTACCCAAGCAGGGAGTGTCACGGTGATTGATGGCTTTGATTTTCCTCGCTCTCATCCCATGCTGATACAGCAGTCCTCACTTTGCCTGAGCGCCTGTGTTCACAGACACCCACACTCCTTCAGCAGACCCACAAGCCTGTGCAAAGAATATTTCTGTATTTCTTAATGCTGCAGTATTGTTGTAGCTTACAAATCATATATTGTGGCCAAGACACTCAGCTGTTGCTTACTCCCAGACCCTGGCCTTATTTGTCTTTTGTTTCGCTTTATTTAAATAGGAAGTTTCTTTTTCTTTTCACGTTCTCTCCAAGAAACAAAAGCTTTAGGCCAAAACCCTGACCTTTGTCTTTGTTCAAGTTTATTATTGTTAGTTTTTAACTCCTTAAACTTTGACCAAGTAACCTGGAGCACGATCTACTTGCCAAGGATGAATCTCTGTCTTTAAGTAGTACGTTTAGAACTGCAGCTTACCGTACCTTTTTCACCTCCTTATAAAGCCAATGTCCTTGAGATGCATTTTTAATAGATCGTATAGCAGAATGTTTCACTTCTGCTCATTTAACATTTAGTCCATGGGATATTTGTATCAGTTTTTTTTCCCCCTTCTTTTTATTCTTTGTCAGGTGCAATACATTGAATATAAATGGAAAATGCTGCTTCAAGGTTGCAGCATTCAAGTCATTTTCCTGCAAGAAACGGAGCAAGAGAATAGCTGGATAATGAGGAGGCTTAAAAGCCAGGCCTAATCACACCTCGCTGATCCTGACTAAGAGAGACGGATGATTCATTTGTATAGGATGCACGCCACATCCTCCGCAGCTGACAAAAATATCACATTGATAGAATTTTAGAGACCTTAATGGTAGCTTGGCCGAACAAAAAAAACACCTCCCCCTATTTAATATAATTGCCAAGATAGTGTGATTAAAGACATTTAACGGTATATAACTATTCCAGATGGTGAGATATTGGTTATCTCTGTATATACACTGTTCAGTGTGTTCACTGTGTCCGCCTTTATTTAAGCTTTGACTTAGATCAGGGCTTAAATAAGTTTTTGAGAGAATGACACAACATGGATCCACAACATGTGATTTCATTACAGGGAGCCGCACTGATTCATTATGATCATGTTCAACTGTTCTGCATTGGCCAATTGCCAATGTGTTACATGTATATGTTACATAATATCTATATGACTGCTACATATTAGCTCTATCTGCGCTCTGTTCTTGGGGTGGCAATCTCCAGTCTGTCTTCTTGCTGTTGGACTCCATGAGGGTCTTCTCTGTTAGGGGTTTCTTGTTCTCGTGGTTTCTTTGCCGTCCTGCTTCCCACGCTGCCCTGTGTCCTTTAGCCAAACGCAAACCGCCGTGTGTTTCCTGAGTTGCACTGAACTCCCCACTGCGATGCCTTCCTTTCACTGTAATGGGTTTTATTATATTATCTCGCAGTCCTGCGAGCTGCTCCTGGTACTTGCAGTGTCACGCTTCTGGCCTTTGGCTCTGCTCGCCCAATTCAAGTCTGTCTGTTATGCGGCGGGAGAGTCGCATGCAGTGTTTACTGTACGGCCCGCAGCTGAACTGCATCAGAGCATGTCTGGCTCAGCTGCGACTCTTAGACAGCGGGGAGTGATTCTCGCTGGCGGCCTGCCTCTCTTTTTTGCCCCCCCCCCCCCCTTTACCAGTCGCTCGCCGTTTCATTCGCAGTCTTCGCCTGCCCTCTAAAGGCCACGGTGCCTCGTTCCCGTCCGTGAGCCCCCGTGCCGCTCACCGTTGTTACTGCGGCTTACGCCTAATCCCCCAGGTGTTCTGTTTATCTGCCAGGCGGTGTATCTGACACACCACGCCAATACCTGGACTTACTTCAATCGCTCTCGGTGATGCGGCAGCCAATATGGTATCAAGCGCCGGTCTCTCTGAAGGGAAATAGCAAAGCATTGACAGATGTGCATTTCATGGGCCATTGTGAAGAATAGGCAGCGACTCATTGCATTGTCCTGGGGGAGGGCGAGGTAACCTGCGCTCGCATTCATCAGGCTGCGGTGGGTGAGTGCGCGTGCGAGCGAGTGAGCGAGCCCCCACGCGCATGCCTTTGTCACATCCCAGGTTTCAGCCTGTCAAGCAGCTTGACACTGCTGCAGCGGGGACCATGTCAGCCTTCGGCCGCCGACTCTTCCACTGTTGAAGGGCTTGATTTGCCACCGCCCTCTTTTGCATGGCCAAGGGGGGAGTTGGGGGGGGGTGGCTGGTTAAAGGAAAGAAAAACTTTGCCCATCGCATTCGGTGCCCAGTGCATGCTTGAATTGCTGTGTTTTAATAACTCCCTGTAGTTAGGGCGCATTGCAGTGAGACAGGGGCTAGCCTGCCTCTCTTACTCTTCAGTGACCCCAACACAATGCCGATTCTTACCTTCTGCTTTATATTTCACTCTCAGAACATCGCAAGGCAGTTTGCTCTTTGTACCTTCTCAGTAACTGCGCTTCAAATAAGCAACGTAAAACAGCACGCAATATAAATTCATTATACGTTCTTAATACTAAAGTCATACATTTGTAATTCCTGAACAGAGGCATTATATTACATTTAATAGAACAAATACTTTTGCCTTCCCAGTTACATTTCATAGTGATAAACGCAGAACGGGCAAAGTGAAAACAAAGGATGTTTTTTTTTTTTTTTTTTTACTTTTTTAGTGTGTTGCCACCTGCTGGTGATCCTTTTTATTACCCTTTTGTATTGCATCCATATACAGTATGCATGGATATGTGTGTTAGTGCACGAAGTCAGATCATCTAGTGATGTTTAGGGGAAAAATGGCCTAACTATTAAAGATTAATTTGCTGCCTCATGTTAGGTAACTGCACCCTGTTGGTAACTATAGCCCCCTAAACATACTAGCCTTCTTTTGTTCTGTTTTCTGCACATACTTTTATTTTCCTGAATATTCCATTATTCTGCATATTATTCTTAAATATGACTCTGCAGAACTCAGTCATGTTATTCGAGATGAATGTATGGCAGAAGAGTGCATCAAGGAAGTGACATGCTGTTTTGTGTTCTGTGTGGGTAACTAGTTCTAGGTCTTGTTCAGAATTTGAAGTTATGGTGAGATATTACAATAAAGTAGAATACTTAATTTATCCCCGTGGGGAAGTTCGGTGCTCTGCATCGGAGACACAGATATGTGTATAGACGTGGGGTCAGAGTGCAGTATCAGCAAGCATTCGCCCCCCCCCAGAGCAGGTCAGGGTGGAGGCCTTGCTCAAGGGCCGACTGGCGATATGATCACTCTGTCAGCTTCAGGATTCAGACACACAAACTTCCAGAGACAGATCCTTAATCCACTGAGCTGCACATCACCCCCAGTGAATTCAGCCAGGGATTCCATGCGCGATGGTACTCTGTGGTAAACTGTATATTTTACTTTCTAAATATTGGCGATTCCAACTGATGTATGGATTGATAATTCAAAATAATTGTATTAGTACTATTTGCATCAGTCTCATCTTTTGGCTTGTGTTTTCCATCAAGTGTTCTTTGTCCTTTGAAGTCATAGAACGCTAAAAAATGTTGGTGGGAATACAGCCATATCCCTTCTTAGTGTCATCTACTTAATGTGTGTTTACTACACAGAACAAAGCTTTCTTTTATTCAGCTTAGACTAAAACAAATGGTGGCACGGCGCTATTACCTGGAAGAGTGTTAATTCTACTGTGACAGATAAGCTAATGTTTGTTTAAAATGTTCTCACCCACCACTTAAAATATATAAATCCATCCACACTCTACAATCATCCAGTAGATAGTAGAGAGTACGTCACTGTATAAAACATTAAAATGTGCTTTAAACACTTGATATCAAAGATGGTATAGAGCCCTGACAATGTTGGGGAAAAATTGCTACTACCAAGAGATACTTTAACACTTTACTTGAGGCGACACAAAAAATGTAGTAGTACACTCTTACGTAATGTATTAATTAACCAAAGTGTTAGTTACATACTGATCTCGTGTTCATTCATGATTAATCAGTCATAACGGTTCATGTATTTCATGCAGTTAATATATTTGTTCACGATTTCTAATTGAGTAGTAACTGAGTTACTAAGTTACTTTTTATTTGTTATGATAAGCAGAGATGTCACAAAGGAGGTCCATTAGAACATATGGAGAACGTAGTTCTCCATATTTTCCATAACAGAAACAAATGTCTGATTTTGGAATATACAGAATGAGGGTACTCTCACAAGCAAGGATCCTTTTGTAGAACTTATTCCTCTTAAAAGAATGTCCCCAAACTTTGGATGTTCTTTTGTGTAAACTGTCGACAAAGCCATATCAGTCTCGCCTTGGTAATAAGCAGACGCTGCCTAATAATAATAGGCTGGCTTTTACTCCTTTCGGTTCACATGCAACTATGACACCAACGGTTCCGTCTCCAACCCCTGCATTGTCTATTGTTGTTTTCTTTTGTGGAATAACTTCTTTGAACAGCTACTTATAGAGAAGCCATATATACACCATCATCTCAGTGGCCCACTAGAGATGTCTGTTGTAGATAATACAGCCTTTTCTTTCAAAGGAAGAAGACGGCCCCGTGTGTCACTGTCTGGCCATTGAAACCACTGTAAACCGAGACGCATTGTGCTGCAGCATTCCGGCATGAACTAGCTAACAAGCGGCTGGGACATTCCAGCCGTGTGGTGTGGTGACGTGCCGGTTAGCAACTGAAGTGGTCAGTTAGATTTTCAAAGTGCGTTCACAAAGGCTAACTAAGTACCTTCAGCTGACACGTTTTGAGTGATCCTGTTACAGTCAATTCCAGGCAGGAAAATAGTGAGAAGGTGAAAGTGAATGAGAAGCCTACAGCAAAGGACTGTTATTGCATGTATTGTTTAAATGACAATACAAGCTGTGTGTGTAATATCAGCCACCGTCACCTTTCATGTTTGCACGTTTCATTGCTAACATTAGACTTATATCCAGTTACAGCCTTTAACTGTATCAGGTGACTAACGTTTAATTGGCCTGTGCAAATTTGACCTGATAAGGTCAGTTAATTATGTCAACATAAGTTAGCTGTGAGCTGAGTTACAACCCGTAGGTACACTACAGTATGGAAACAGTTGCTCCCATTGATGTCTGTCAGTGTACTAATTTGCTAATTTGTCTGCTCTTTATTCTGTTTCTATCTGCTTTTCTCTCATTGACTTCTTCCAGGTTGGCTTTCTGCTTTATTGACCAATTGAGCAACACTGCTTTCTTTATGCCACAAGATTCAATGCCCGAAAGCTGACATCTGTCTGTCTGTCTATCTTAAATTTTCTCATACCTAATATTTACTATTATACCATGTAATTCGTTGCAGACTAATAGCAGCAATAATAGAAATGTTTCATTATCAAAGGACTGTTTACCACACACTTTGCAGCAGGGAGGTGCACATAGCATTAATAGTATGTATGAGTAAGAACCTGAAGCAGTAACAGCGGCATTGACCCCCACCGCCTACCCCCCCCAGGTTCCCCTCTCCTGGAGCTGCGGGATGGGCAGGGCAGGACTCCGCTTGACGTGGTCTCCCTGACCCTGCAGAAGGAGCTCAGGAGGTGGGCCCAGGATGGGGACTCCGCCCGATACGCCCAGGATGGGGACTCCGCCCGGTACGCCCAGGATGTGCGGACCATAGACCCCCTGCTGCTGGAAGCCTGCTCCTGCCTGCTGAGCTGCCTGCTGCTGAGTTACGTGCCGGTGCGGAACATTCCGTCCTACGAGGCGTCGGCTAGCCCTCGAGAAGCCGTTCCACGTTTGTTCCGGGCTCTGGCTGCCCACTCTGCCCGACGGGTGACCGCAGCCTGGGGAGACCCTCTCTTGGTGCGCCTGGCCGAGGACTTGGAGACACTGCTGGGGCTGAGACAGCACCTACCCACAATGCCTGGCGTGGTGACGCAGTTCCAGGGGACCCAAACACGTCTTCTCTTGCTCCAGCTGGAAGTGCTGGAGGCTGATGTGGCAGAGCTTCTGGGGACCCAGGACAGCTGCGATTCCTCGGGTTAGCTACGATGGTCCTTCTCCTTTAAGCCGCAGCCTGGCTGTCAGTCACAGCATCAGCCGTCTACTCTACCAGGTCACCCCAACTCACAGTTACAAATGGTCTTGAAAGGACTACGTTATGTTTCCTGTTCGAATACTTTCAGAAGTTATACTAAAATAATTATAAACCTTCTGCAGAGTAATGCCCTCTAGGACCAGAATTCAAAAACACAATGCCAAAAGTAAAAAAAAAAAAAAAAAAAAAAATCAAAGATTTCCTTTCTTGAAAATAGAACATACCCTTTGGACAAGTTTTCAAACAGTAACAGATGGTGTTTTTGAATATCTTAGTCAACCTGCAGACAAGGTGAATTAACACTAAATATTTTTATGTAGCCTGGTTGGCTATACAGTGGCTGAATGAGTGGTACTATTGTGTCACACCTCCTAGGTTGTAGGTTGGAGTCCTATCTTTGTTCTATGTGTAGTGTGTGCATCTTCTTCCTGTGTTGCTTGGGTTTATTCCTGCTCTCTAAATACATGCAGTCTCTTAATTGACCATTGAGTGTATGTGTATGTGCCGTGTTGAGCTGGCCTGCCACTGAGCGTGTGTGTGCTGTGTTGAGCTGACCTGCCATTGAGTGTTTGTGTACCTGCCGTGTTGAGCTGACCTGCCATTGAGTATGTATGTGCCGTGTTGAGCTGACCTGCCATTGATTGTGTTTATATGTGCCGTGTTGACATCCCACTGATTGTGGATGAAGATGTGTGGATGTAGCCTAGTGGGGCAAGGCACCATCTAAAGAATGTAACACTTTCCCAATCTCACACTTTATGCTTTTTACATATCAGTTTATGTAAAGAAATCTCCCAATGTAGTCCTGAGTTTCCAAAAAAAAGAATATGTATAACAGTATAGTTTGGTTTTTCAGTAAAGCGAGGCTACAGAGATATAACACTTACCTTTATATTGTGTAACAAACCAGAATATATAATACACAGTTTTTTTTTAGTTATCTAGTTTCCCTCGCACTTTAACTTAAATGGTATTTTAATGTATTGCAGCAAAGGAGCACAAGTGAAAACATAGAAGAGTTTTATAGAATAGCAACAGTTGTCTGCTTGTATTGAGGCAAGAGAGACCTGCCGCAACGGAGACAAAAAGCTCGAAAATAAGTCTGCAGTGCTTACGAATCTGACCTTGGCATGTGCAGTCGTCACCAGCGGTCTGCTGTGTGCAGTCCTGCCATCGGAGTAGACAGAGATGGAGAACACTGATCTGGATGCCATGTGAGGTTAATGAGGAGAGCCCCTTGCTTCTGGCAGCTTGCAGAATGTCAGTCCAGGTTTGGGGCACCATGCAGTAACATTGAAGAATGGCCAGTTGCCTGAGAGAACCTTTCTGACTTCAGGAGAGATTATTAGAACCCTAGTACTGATGTGTCCTCTCTACCTGTCAGAGAAAGAGCAATGGGGAATGTGCAGGCCTAAGTAATAAGCAAGTGTTCTTGACCTCGTTTTGTGGAGGGCCGCTCCCCTTTAAATGGGCTTTTGTAAAATGTGAATCTGAGTGATTGTGGTATCGTTTTGTTCTGATGAATGCAGCATGGACAAGTCATGGATTATGACTTGACATGGGTTTGATCATTTGACTTCTAGGCTTTAAACAGACTTAATGGCAGAAAATGAGTCACGGGCCTTTCACGGGCATGAAGGACTTACAGCTGCACTGTATCACCTCCAACTGCACCTGGTGTCTGTTAAAGATGTGGCACTACTGCCATTTCCTGTTTAACATTATCGATGTAGAGCAGGAAGTCTACTCTGATCTTCTGCAAGCTGCAGGTCACTCATGTGCGGCAATCAAAGTCAACAAGATGCAATCGTGTATTTTTGTATTAAAAATCTTTTTATTAATTTAATATTTTATCATTTATTTTCAGGAAAAGCCACTGACATCCAAGTGCATTCATTTGTACGTACCTCATTACTATTAGCTGTTCTCATGATAAAATCTCCTCATAATACCAGCTTACCTACTAGAAACATAATAATGATTTCAAATATCAAATTACAGGCAGCAGGTAGGAATGCATCCATTTCTACATCATCATAGCACATGGTCACAATCATACAAAACAGTCTAACAAAATATTTACATGGTTTAAAACGTAAAAATGAAAAATTCTTATAAGGTTAGTGATTTTGACATTGTCATGACACATTTTATTCCCTTTTTTGCCTTTTATCAAAATACTTTGGTTTTCTTGCAAATTGCATCAAAAAAAAAAGTGCTCTGCTATTTGTTAAATCAAATTTCGTAAATAGCATCGATCCTTTTTGAAAAGCGTAAAATTCAGACTTTCAAGTTGGTTTCAAATATTTTATATTTGCAACGTTTTCCATTTTCAGAAATTTGTTAAAATCTATTTGGAAGCTCTTCCTAAAATTTCCATAATGGAAACTGTAATGTCTGCAGTGGAATTTAAGAAGACTACGTCTGTGTGGTACTGTAAACAGTACCATGGCTGAACACTTGCACACAAGTAATGAAGGAAATGCAATGGGAAAAAAGTACAGTGAACAAAGCCCTTGTTCCATCTGTAACTACAGCACCCTACATGTCTGGTTAACGTGTGCTGGCCAAGTCCTCACACAATTATGAGGTATCTGACAAAGGCCCATTTTCCGTACCATCGCAGCCTTCATAACGAATGGTGCAGCCTGCCAGCCATATGGCGTCCTTATCAACCCATACCACAATGCATTTACCTGTCAAAGCATGCATTTATGTTTAGGATTGGAAACAAGACATTTAAATACACAATTTATTGGCCATACAGAGCAATTTTTTTTTTTTATCATGCTGGAATAAACATTCATTTCAAAGAGATACTTTAAACTACATCGTGTTCTTAAGTCAGGAAATGGAAAAGGACAGAAATTTTCACTTTAAAAAGAATGTTCATCTGACAAATACCCCAGAATGGTGTATAAAGAATATATAAAGAAACATGCAACAACAAAAAAAATCTAAACTTGGATAAACAAGTTCCTCAGTGAGTCGGTGGATTCTGACTGAATTCTACAAAAGAAGGATAAATCAACCCAATAATGTTAAACAAGTATTCATCTTCCATTTACATTTTCATTGTCTTTATTTCTTACAATACATATTCACATTCTTTAAAATTAATTTACTTTATAAAAAAGTATATATTAATAATGCAAACATCCATCTATATTCCCACTGCTTATCCAGTGCAGGGTCACGGACAGCCTGGAGCCTAGACTTTATCCACAAGATGGGAGAACAGCAGTGGACAGGATGCCAGTTCATTGTAGGACACACACACACACACTGCGGGTGGAAAGGGGAGTACCCGAAGGAAATCCATGCAAAACAGAACACACACAGAGCCACAGGCAGAATTTGATGGGTAATTCCATATTGCTTTTCCAAGTAAATAACTTCCCTTGTGTTTTCTGTACAAGCCAATTAACACACTGAAAGCTACAACCTTTTAATAACCTTATCATGTCATCTGTGCAGTGTTCTTACATCGTTAATATTGCATGTGTAGAAATGCAGAGGAAGACTTCTTTAAGCTTTGAAAGAACACCTATGGTGATTCACATGATTCACACCATTTCGCAAGGACGAAGGAAACGCTTTTTGATAGATATCCCTGATATTTCTGTGCGCATTGTAGAGGATGACAATACATTTGTATGGGCAATCACTTGCATGCTAATCTGTTTAGCGAGGTATGCAAATCCATCACCTCAGTATGACCATTCAAGAGGGCATTGTGCTTTTAAAGCTGTCAAACTGATTATGCGAGAAATTGCAATTGTTCGTCTGCCACTGAAAGGGGTCGAGTACCGATGCCATTCTCCCACTCAACACAGGTAAACAATGGCTAAAAATAATACTTAAAACTCTTTTTTACAGAGATAATTACACTTTTTTTAAATCTGTACATACTTTACAAAAAAATAGGAGGTTATGGAAAGTGGAAAAGGAAGGAGGCGTGGCCTCAGTCAAATCTCCATCTTCTGAGTGCTACGCAGGACTGGACTAGCCAGGGATGTGTTTCTTTCTTTTGCTGGGGCTCTGACTGGGATCGAGTTTCAGCTGTTGGTGCTGCACCTGTTAAAACATACAAGAGGCTCAGTCAGGTGGACAGAGGAGAGGAGGTTGGGGTTAGCCTGAGAATCTAAATCTTCCTCCAGCTGCAGCAGAGGGTTCAAACAAACAGCAGGGGAGGAGAGCATGGGAAAGAGAGAGGGAACTGAAAGACAGCTGTCCCGCTCAGCACTCAGGCACAGAACAGAAATAAACCCACCGGGGTTGTCACCGGGGCGTGAAGCGGGCAGAGTGAAAGGTAGCCTAACAGTGAGGTGACTTGTTAAAACACAACGGTAATGGTACTGACTCGCGGTGAATTGCTGCCTTTTGAGAACTCGAGGACCATTGGGAGTAACAAGATGAAACAGGGTGATTTATACCTTTACAAAGCATTGCATCACATTTCCGATGTGGACACACTTACTGTGCTTCACTGTGGTGAATACAGTGGAGCTTAGCGCATTCTAATAAGTGACACTATTTTGAATTGAGGGCTCATCACACAGTATATTTCAACCAGGTTTTATACACCAGTCACAACAATGTATCAAAGGCAAATGATGATATATATGAAGTACCTGCCATGCACTGAAATCAAGTCTGATTGGCAAGATTCCTTTTTAAAAACCCACAAACTGTGCAATTTAAATTGCAAAAACAAATTTTGAAAGAAATACCAGACAGAAACAATCACTTTGCTTTTTCCCTTCATTCTCAAAACATCTAGCTGAAACAACATCTTAGAAACTGCAAGACAAAAATACAAGAAGTCATCTGGGTCACAGAACCTACAACATTACTTCAGACAAAAGCCGCTGAAATAAAATGTCAGAGATTTGCTTTCCCACTAGTATTCGCCACAGAGATTGCAGTTTAATCTCCTTTTTTCAAAGTTGGCCTGAACACCAGCCTTAATTCATGCATTATATAACCTTTCCTCTAAAACCCCACATAATTAATGGACACCATGAAGATGGGTTACTTCATTAGCTATGGATCTGTAAAAAGAAAGAAAAACAAAATCCCTCACTTGTTGAGAAGGGGAAGTCTGAACCGATTTAGATACCCCAATGCTCAGCGAAAATGACTTAACCCGAAGAAACCAAGGACAAGGAGTCTGGGGATGAGCGATAAACTATGGGTGACCGAGCTGAGCAGAAGAATTGGCCTCTTCCCACTGAGAACCTGCCCAAGCCAGATCGCGCAGTCTCTGGGTGGAAATCTCCGCTAAAGCCAGGTTAGCAGACAGAGTCTCTGCATGACAATGGAAAGAGGCAAAAGGACAATGAGTGCAGTGAGGGGCTTTCAGTAAAACCTCTGGAGAAACCTTCAAAGACTAAAGGAAGGTTCATGCACAAGGCAATAGTTTGTAAAAGGTAGGTACGATGTCGCAGCTTTACAAGGCTTGAACTCATCAAAAAAAAATTTTTCAACCATCTTCTATAATCACATTCAATGCTGCATCACCGAAGAATGACAAAATATTTAGGGAAAATTCAATTTTCCTGAGGAACCACTGAGGTAAAGGCTCTCGCTCAGAAACATACAGCTTAGCCTCCACGTGAACATCCCCAAGAGCCAGAATGTAGGATTCAAGCCACTATCCCTCACTGCAAGTGCAGAAGAAAGGCACGTGTGCACGGGTCCAGGGAACGGGTGTTCGAAACTTTGGCTGATGACGGCATTTCCGTTTGTGTAGAGTCCTACATTCCCGCCAACTACAACAGACACTTGAGCAGCAACACAGTGGAAATTTTATATGCCTCCATCTGTGTATGCTGATTCATATGGTTTTATTGTCTACATTCAGAGCGGTACAGCAGACGTGTAATTGTGCTGCTGGGTCAGACTATGAATCTCCCACTGAGAGCAACATGGAAACATGGGTCTGATTTTCATTTTTTTCCACTGGAGACAACGCTTCATTCAAACTGTACGCAATGACTGCGTTCATAAATATTGCAACTTTCATACTGCCCTACAGTACTAACCCTGGGCAAGACTTGTATAACAGATTCTGACAGGGAAAATATTATATACAAGCAAATATACACAAGCAAACAATGTTGACTTGCAGTTTTCCAAATCCATCGTCTATAAGGCCCCAAGTATTGGCCAGGAAGCTTTAGAAATTTCAATTCAAATCCAACTGATGGGCCAACTTATGACAGTAGCAAGAGGCTGTTGGAAAGGGCAGTGACTGGGGAGGGTGGTAATCGAGGCGAGAGTAATCGCGGGGAAACGGGAGATGCTGCGACCAGCTAAGCATGCAACAATGACAGCAGCTGTGGGAGCAATTGGTTTTTGGGGAGATTTTGAAAATTGTTGCTTTTTTTGGCAGGGGCAAAACTTTGGGTTCAGCACTGGTGCGGGAGTTGAGGTATCCACACATTTAAAGGGGGCCACTGGGGTTGCATTGCCTGGTTTTGATTATTGGGGAGTTCCATAATTTACACTCATGCTTTCTGGAATACATCATATTCAAAAATGTTTAACTTTAAGTTTTGAAGAAAGCAGCAAATGAAACCTAACCTGAGACCTTTAATCAGCATTTGCATCCCACCCCCCACCCATATCCAGCTAATCTTCAGTGTACCATGATAATGGGGATCTCAATTGTTACCCCACAAGCCAGGTGTGACTACTGCTACCACTTATACGACAGGCAGATCAAATAAATGAGATTCAATTCCTAACACGATAAAATACTAAGATTGGACAGAAGAGAGATGTAATGGATTCTACACTTATTTGGTCCTCAATTAGTTATTAAAGTACTCCTCTAAAACAATATGGAAAGAATTCCAGATTCAGATCTAGCAGGAAAACTCGAAAATCACTACTACTACTACTACTACTACTACTACTAATAATAATAATAATAATAATAATAATAATTTCTCAGTAAGATATGAGCACTTGATAAATACTGATGCGGAATCGTTAGCACTTCACAGATTTCATTACGCTTCACAAGCGGCTCATCCAAGCAGCTAGCACGCCCAGCCCTCTCTTAATGTCGAATAATCTGTTCCAAAGAAAATAACACGGCCAGCTAGTTAAAATGAAAAGGTAGGAAGGACAGAAGTGGAGAGGAAAAGTGTGATTGCAATTTGAGGAAAAGTGGGCGGCACAAAGAGAAGCCACATGAGAGCATGAGTAAAGACCCTGGGCCGTACAAAGGCTGCTCCACCTTCATTTCCCCATGTTGACAGTTGAACTACAAAACAATCTTTGAAGTGAGAGCTCGGGTGGCGTGCTGCACACAACAGCGCCTCGTTTAGCGGTGTCAGCCGACATCCCAGGACTCGACACGCGGAGCACTCACTGTCTTCCTACCGCTAAGGGGGGATCTCTGTTTAAAGTGGGCTGTGCGACAGGAGAAGGCAGAAATAAATGAGACAATGAAAAGCGAACATTCTTAATGATACTATACAATGCTGTTTGTGTATATATAATGAGAGAAACCTGCCGCTTCTTCTCCTGCGATTCCTATGGTAGCATTATGGGTATTAAATGGTAGCGAAGGGTACCGAAACTCCCACAGACAGAAGGATGCAGTTTTCTCATCTGCTTCGATGAGAGAAAAGGCATGTCAAGGTGAAAACATGAGAGCGGGAGAAAACTAAGAAAGTTTTACAGCAAGTTTTCAGGGTCTTGTTGACTTGGGGATAGAAATACAAGAGTCTTGTGTGGAGAACACTGGCACTGAGGAAAGAAGACTATGATCAATACATTTGCAATATTTTCACTAGGGCAATGGCTCTACGCCCAGAGGCATGATTCTCCCTGACCTGGTAAGTCTTAGCCCTGCTTTTAAGTGAGACAGCAAAACAAACCATATATATTAGTTCTTGAAGTGGTCATCATTTGAACTATCGTGCATTTTGACTGACATTTTGAGTACAGTTGAAATCAACTGAATGATTAATTGCAATAAATATCTTTGCTGACAGAAAGATTTCAGACATTGTAACCATGATTGTTGATATCAATCGCTTTGCGTATGAACTTAATAAAATTGACCTAGAGTAATACTGTGTCAATTTAAGCTACACATATTAGACTAAAGGTTAAATGTGCGTACATTCACACCAACAAAGACACAAGGCTTTACATATGATGCAGAAAAAAAAATGTATGATGTGTGTGGTTGCCCTTTGTGTAGAGTCATTGGAAAAATCATCATTTTTAACACCTGCAAAAGATGTGTAACAATGAAGGGGCTCTCTTGAACCCCAGACAGGGGAACTGAAGGACACTGTGGGCAGGGTGAGCCACTTGGGGCCTAGAAATAGCCTGTCATTTGTCTTCCACAGAGATCACCCCAGCACCTGGGGGCATGCCTGAGACAATCTGTGAGGTAGGATGCTTAATTTCTACTTAAAGCCCCTTGCAGTGACTGCTCCCAACAGGACAGCTCTTACTCATGAGCGTTAACCTAAAAAGAGAAGCAGTGGTTTGGGGGGCAGGAACAGGGACGGGCTGGGGTGGCAGGGCGGATGGGGGCCTTTGTGGTTCATTTGGAGGCTTCCTGCTTCCCACTGTGGAGGGGCTCTTTTTGGAGTAGCCTGCCGCATCAGGGGCTGGAGGGCAGGCTACCAGACCCCAAATCTGGCCCCAATTAACCACTGGGAACAGGTTGAGTGTCAATGGCCTCCCGGCCACCTCTCATTAGGCCCGTTTTAAAGCCATCCGACCTGCTGTTCCACCACAACAAGGTGTGTGAGGGACCTTCTCTGGGTAGAAAGGCACCTTGTGCTAATTTGAGTGGGCAACCTGCTGCTGTAATGGCTGTGTAAAAGCCCTGAAGAGCTGCTGGGGCCTGGGATTATGACCTTGTAAAGATCAAAACGTCGCTTCCAACAGGCGATCAAAGGCCAGCCCGGCCAAGCTTATGTGGCAGCAGGTTGCTTCAGGATTATAAGTCGGGTTTACCCCGGTGCAACGGGACACATGCTACAGCCAAAGAGGAAAAAATACAAGTCACAGTGAGGTACTCTCACTGAAGGGAACAACGGTGCCTGACAGGCGGGAATTCTGTGCCCTGCTGCCTCGGACTTACCGTCCTGCACAAACACACACCACATAACATTTCTGCAGACAAAGATTTCTAAGGCTGCATAAGTAGGGAAGACCAGGGACAATGTTTGAATCAAATCTGGTATCTATTTATCCATTAATCTGGGTACTTTTAGTAAGATATGTTCCTGCTAGGAGCTTTAAGCCAGCAGAAGTGGAGGCTTGTATAGTGTGGGATAGTTGTTGAAGTGTGTTAAAAGTTCGTTCCACATCTGACCCCGGTCTCCCCTACATATAAGACTAAAAGAGGAAAAACAAAACATGGTTACATTTGCACAGCTGATTTTACCTTCATCAACATCTACTGTTTTAAGAGAGTTATCTTTCTCGATAAGCAGATTCATTTAAACAGCAGAGTCAAACAACAGCTTCTCTGCTATTCATCAAAATAGGAATGTTTATCACGGGGGAGTCAGTACAAGGGTGAACTTTTAACCAGAAAGTGTCCCTGCTAATAATCAGGCACGGAGGCCGCCGCGGGAGATGAGAGTCGTGTGGAGAGGCAGCATTATACAGAGAGGCTGATGGGAAGGCCCGGCCAGCGCATATTAACGGGAGATGAAAGTGCACCTACCACTTGTATGTCAGACGGCACCCGGGAGAGGAAGTCCAGCAGCTCGCTGTTATCGATCATGTATGGGTCACGGAGCTTCTTGGTGAATTTATTCACACCTGCCAGGGAGGACAGATACAGTTACTGGCCCTCCGGAGTGGGGATGAGTGCACTTTGTGTGTGGATCACAACCACCACCTACATCACTGGCCATCAAAGGCCTCTCTGAAATCAGCCGCCTCATCTTCAGGCAAAGATTACTATTATACATAGACGCAGCTCTGCCCCATGGAAAGCACCGGCGAGTTCAAACAGAGGCAGAGTGGACAGTGCGTGTTTTCTTTGTGTTTGATCTTTGCTTAGATGCTCCTACACAGAACTGGATGCACCTCTGGTGGCAGGAGTATAAAGAAAATGGACTAACAGTAATGCATTCTTTGCAAATTCTTAATCTGTGTTATTAACAGAAAAAAAAAATCACTTATGCTGCACTTTATTCCGCATCTTTTCTAAAAGGAAGCCATAGCAGACACTATAGATCAGTGCTTCTCAACCCGGTCCTCAGCAACCCCCAGACGGTCCAAGTTTTTGCTACCTCGGAGGGTGCAAAAATGTGGACCGTCTCGCTGGGAGCTAGGAGGGAGCAAAGGTGTGGACCGTCTGGGGGTTCCTGAAGACCATGTTGAGAAACACAGTTGTAGATGACAGTTTCGCCTATATCCGGTTGCCTTTTCATGACTAAGATCCACCCATCCATCCATTGTCCAAACCGCTTATCCCAGTGGGTCGCGGGGGGTCCGGAGCCTATCCCGGAAACTACGAGCACGAGGTGGGGAACAACCCAGGATGGGGGGCCAGCCCATCGCAGCATGGCTAAGATTTTTTTTTATATTCCTTAAATATTTTCAATGAATGGAAAGTTAAAGTGGATCAAAAATGTTGTCAGAAAACTGTGCTTAAACTGTATTTAATGAGTGAAACATTTATTTATGTGCACATATTAAGGTGTAGTGTATGCAGGTTCGATAAAATATAAGAAAAATATAGAAAATAATGAAAAGATAAGAAAATACATACATGAAGCAATATATGTAAAAGTGTGCATATTATATGTTTACAGCTAAATACTAAGCTATTACACTAAAAGCACTACTTACCCCAAGCTAGCACAATATATCTGAGAGGGATGAAGTAAACAGCCAGTGTGGCAGCACAGAGTACCACGATGGCAAGGGAGCTCAGGAAAGGCACCGTCCAGTTGAAAGTGCTGCAGAGGGACGCATGGCGGGGGGGGTCAGAAGGGGGTGTGGTGAGGGGGCTGTGCCTGTGATCAACAGAGCATCGTGCAAAGAGTGGCCTGCAGACCCCGGGATGAGTAGCAGCCTGGGGTTTTGTGTACAGGAATGCAGTGCAGCTGTGCCAGGGGGCTTGGGGAGAGGGTGGTCCGGGGGCAATGCTTTTACTAGGTAGGGCCCCAGTGTTCACTCACCGCGAGCCCTCCAGCCTCCCCCAGGAGGCGCTGTGTAGCCAGCACCGGCATGGGGGTCAGCTGTGGCCTTCCCCTCTCTAATCTCAGAGCCGCCTCTGATCCTTACATACATAAACATTCAGATGGTCTGGCTTCTTTCATGTGCTTTAAGCGAGTACGCAGCATCCCTTCTGTGGGTGGCATTCCGCAAGTTAGCTACACTCTGAGATATCTTTGGGAGAAGAACGATGATGATTCTGTCTCATATTCGGCACGTAATGCTATTCAGCGGGTCTCCCATAAATATTAAATACACACAGCAGGAACAGGGCTAAAGGTGATAAGTTCAAATGCAAGGAGTGAGTACTTTTGTACCCTTGAGCAATGCCTGTGCATTCCCCAAAACGCTTTTGTAAATATCTTACCAAATGCAGGTAAGTTGCACTCTCTGCTGGACAGCAAAGTTTTTCTTCAGTAATTACTTACCCAAACCTTAGTCACTATACTGAAAGTTCTTTCTGACGGTTCTGTACATGGCCTGGCAGCCCTCCAGAGCACAACTTACTTTTTAATCCTCTCTCCGAAGGAGGCCCCAGCATCCAGTGCCGACTGCACGCTGCTGCACACATCCTGGATGGCATACAGCTTGTCCATAAAGCCCTTCTTATCCGAGTCCTGCCGTGTCATACACACATACACACGACAAGTGAGCTAAGGGCACTCAGCACTTTACTTAATATTCTTCCCCCAGTGGAAAGCCAGTAACACTGTGAACATCAGAAAACTTTAATATGTGTAATTAGCAAGTGAGTTCATATTTTTTATGGGAACACTGAAAAGCTGAAAAGTGTTCTTGAATCACGCAAGAACATTAACCGTGTATATGCCATACAAGTTCTCAGAGGGTCCTCTTTGTTGATTTAAGACTAGGCACTTAACTATTATAGCAATAAATCAGTGACGCGCACATTGTCTGTCGATCTCAGAGAAGAACAAGGAGGACAGTGAGCAACTGACAAACCAACAAAATGTAATGTAATGTAATGAACATGGTGAGAGACGGCGGGTTTACACATGGGGAGCCAAACAGTGTTGTCTATGTCTTAACAGTCTAAGTACATTGACAGTGAGGGACAGTGAGCTTTCACAACCTAGACAATTTCCAATTACTCTCAACAGAAGGTAAAGTAGAAATCTTTCCTGGCAATGAAACATAGTACTATATCATTAACTGTTAATATATCCCAAAGTGACTTGATGAAAAACAGCTACAACGGTTTTACAAATTCATTAAAATCTTGTTTCCAGAAGCTTGCTACAGGATTTCAAAGAAGTACTTAGAAAACAGGAATTTCAGATTGAGAGCACAAAAGGAGATGAAATGTTCTGTTTTCTCTAAAAGCACTTTTGTTTACCTCACAACAGTGTTGTAGTTTCTTAATCACAATTACCATTTCCTTTTTGATTGTCCTTGCTTTTAATTAACTTACAATTTAATAGGCCTCTTTGCTAAAATTTTGCGCTTAGAAAAATGATTAAAAATCAAATCAAATGGATAAAACTGATGACTGGGGGGATAAATAAAAATAAAACTAAAACTGAATCTTTTTAACCCTATTCTAAAGCCCACAATCAATTTTGGTAGTTAAAAAGAAAAGTTGAATAGATTCTTATACAGTTTAGCAATTTCTAACCTCTTAAGCTTTTATATAGAATCCTAGAGAATAAAAATCACTCTTTTGTATTATTTTGTGAAAACAAGAATCCACTGGGTTTGTCTCATCGGCAGGGTGCAAAATGTGACTAAACTGAGCAGCGCGGCACCACTGTTCTGCGTGAATGAGCCACAATTCCTCATCCCAGCTGAACGCATGGCTTGAAAAATGAAACCCAGAATGGACAATGTCACAACATGCTATCCGGGACGCTGCCAGACAGACTCCCAGGGTTATTTCCCCTTCCAAATATTTTACACGAGTTCCTTCTCGTAGACCCATCTGTTTTATATCATTGATTAAAATGCAGCTTCTTTATGCATGTTTATATGTTTTTTTTTTTTTTTGAATGGGCCCAGAGGAGGAGTTCTATGACTGGGCGAGAGCACACAGTGAGGGCGGAGGGTTGGGTTGGGTCATGGGCCATTGGAGTGTAAACCATTGCCACATGCCCCTCGAACCGTGGGCTGACTTATGTTTCCTGTGTTCAATAGTAAGTCTCAAAGGGAGGGGGCTGAAACAATATGGTCCAAGGGAGATGCTTATTTTCACTCCATCTTAGTCCCATGTATGTCAGGGAAATGTGGTCCCACCAAAGCAGGACAGGATGGAAGCTTCGACAATGGTACTTCAAAGATAACCAACTTTATATTGTCCTTTAAGTGTCAGCATGCTGTGCACTTAAATAAACACACAGCTACAGCTGAGCTCTGCATGAACCATTGTCCGATAACAGTAATAAATCAATATTACATTACGTTAAATACATCATATAGAGTGGTTTCCATATACTGATTCACCTGGACAGCACACGTATAAAACACAAGCAAAAACAGTAAATAAAGAAAAAATATAAATCCAAGATAATGTATTGTTAAGTCATAAGGGCTTCGCTCTTTTATGAATGTTATAATGCGGTAATGCACCATTGTGTCTGTGGTCTTACTTGTTTTTAACTACAGCCTTAAGCACCGTATTGCTTTCATTAAATACAGATGCTTAAAATAACAGCAGCGACATTTAGAAATGATTTTAATTAGCAAATTCATGCATCGCCATTTCACAAAACTGAAATAGTCGCTGATCTCGCCGAAGAATTGCATCAAGCCACAATAGCTTAATGGGTGAAATTTAGTGATGCCTGGCTCTACAAATAGGGTGCTTCTTAAAACGGAGAACCACATAACAGCCATGATACGTGCTGGATGAACCTAACAGACCAAGAGTTTAGCGTGAGTATATTATGATGTTACTGTGACGCCATCCTCACTATCGATGCTGCTGTTCCCAGGTAAGACTGCGCAGAGACAGCCACACAATGACCGCGGTAAAAGGACCGAGTCCGCCACAGATGCCCGCTGTGCTCCTATTATGCTGCCCTTATTAAAGTTAATGCCAGAGACGATCGCGAAGCAGACCACTGCGGTCCTATTATGCTGCCCTTATTAGCGTTAATGCCGGAGACGATCGCGAGGCAGACCACTACGGCCAGTTCCCAGCGTCAGGCTGTTTGTGCTTCAGCAGCCCATCAGGATGCCTGTATCCACAGTGCTAGTGGTACCCCTGGCAGGTGCTGCGCCCTCCATTGTGAGGGGTAT
>JAODKC010000044.1:23167163-23188121 GCA_026777985.1 Mormyrops attenuatus | reverse complement strand
GACTGATGTTGTACAAGAGTGGGCAGGTAAGAGGGAAACGACTCTCTGGGGTGCCTCTCTTCAATTATACCAAACCCGGACCAGAAGCAAGGAGGACGACCCCAGCCGGAGATAATCCACCCCCACTTCATGTATTACTTGTTGTGACAGAAAACCTCTTTGATCTTGCTAACACCAAAGGTGAGTAGGAAAAAAAAAATGAGGGAATGACATGAAATTAAATCATTTCACGCGCAACAACAGAAGCTTGTGCTCTTGGATATGGCTTTTGGTTATTTATTTATCTGGGACGTCTTCTTTTCTTCTAACTATACACCAATGCAACCATGACAGCAAAGAATGGATGCAGTGATGCAGCAATGTATTGTTAATGCCAGCCTCCAGTTTAATCATTCATGACGACACTGCAATGTCACAGAGGTAAAGCACTGCTGCACTCCCTCTGGCAAACTTAAAAAGAAAACAACTTTTTAAAAATGTATCCATGTATTAATTTTCCAAAAGCATGTCATTAGAGCTTTATTCATAATAAATGGGGCACAGAGAAAGGTTGTCAATGAGCCTGTTCACGTCTCTCTGTTCGTGCACTTGAGAGGTTAATTAAAACTCTGGTTTAATTACGCCTGGGGCGTGCGTCACATAAAAAGAGGGGCGTTTGCCACCTCTGCCTACCCTTGCAGCCCCCACTACCCCCACCCCCCCGCTACTGCCAAGTACTGAGATAAAGAGAGCTGGTCTACAATGCAGGGAATTCTGGGAAACCACAATATAAGTCAAACCAGGAAGTTGTACAGCACATTCAGACACAGAAAAAAATTATAAAGACCAATGAAACATTTTTCAGTCAATTTGACGAGCAAACAATTACCAGTAACAGCATTACAACAAACATAGCTATATGTTCTGCTGGTCTTGAAGCTGAGCTCACTGGGCTGCATAAGATTATATGACTTTGAACACCGACAACTGGGCTGTTATTTGGGTAAGGTGACCCACTGATCGGCCTTTAATATCCCATATCAAGTCAAATGCCTGTAATTTCCCTTGAGGCTGCTGCTATATTGCATCACATCTGCTTTTGAAACTCTCCAGGCAAGCAGTAGCAAAAAACTGCAAAAAGGGGGTCATTCCCTGCCACTGACTAGAGAAATAATAAATCATCCTGGCTTTGCATAACTGGTATTTGAACATTTGTCCTTTTCTGCAGTAGCACCCAAACAAAGACATCACATTCATTGTCTAAAAGCAATTTGCATGTTCATTAGATTCCCTGACACACACTTCCCCCTGTTTGCAGCCGAGGGGCATTCGGCTTGAAGTGGCATGACGCTTCTCTTATCTTGGGATGCTGTTACCATGAGGACAACAAGTTTTTGGCGCAGCATCTGTGCTGTTTAAACTCTGATTTCTTAATCAGTAGCGTACGCTCTTGCGGTCAAAACAGTCTTAAAGGCGTCATCCAAACTGCGTAACTATCATGAGAAAAAGGGACAAACACTATCAGAAAATCTATCTCAATCCATCATTGCTTTCAGTTCAGCTACTGAATGCTGCTCAAGTGAGCGGACAGGATGGTAACCACCCTTCCAATGAATGCTACTCTACTGTGATTGAGGGAGGATTGCGTTGTATCAATTAACAGTGCGCATCTTCAAGCAGCGAGCCTCTGGTTTTCTCAGATTTCCCATAAACACTTGTGTTGTGCATCTGGGGCATAATATCTAGAATCATCAAGAATAATATCCAGTCAAATCCAGGAGCATTCTTGTAAAGGAGCATGTATTTAAATTCTTGGAGCCCTGGAAACTCTGTGGGGATCACACCCAGGAGAGAAGCTAACGGGAAGTCGGAGGAGTGTTATACGAAATGTAAGTATGTTTTTTTTTTTTTTTTACATTTTTTTTGTACTGACACATAAGCCTAACGCACTGCTCACCTTAGCAATCATACTGACATGCTACATCAAACGGGCCCATATCCTTGACATGGAAAACCAACATTACAACAGTGTCTGCAGTCAGAAAAAGAAAAAAAGTTTGATTTGATAACAGAGTTAAGTTAAGTTTTTACTGCTGAGAAACTTTCGGATCCACAACAAGACTGCCTTATAATACTGACCAAGGGTAAACAGTTAATATTCCAACACACAACTTTGCTTACTAATCCTTCTATTTGACTTTTTAAAAAGTTGTTTTACAACAGGAGGCAGAGGAAGGCGCAAGTGGAAAAACTTTCAAGGCAAAGTAGGGCAACAATTACAATGCGGCATTGTTTAACTGCCGCTGAATTCTTTCATTGCCTAGTCAGATTGAAGGGGTGGGTGTTAGCATTGAGGTCTCGCACCAGAAACTGTGTGTATCAAATCAAATTACTCCAGGATAAGGTGAGGAACTGGGGTCCTCTTGATCAGCGGAAATAGGGGTCCTATTGATCATAGTTCTCATCCTCATCATCCAGCACTGAGCACCAGCAATCCTGTTTCCCACAATCCCGCAGTGAGCCCCGCCAAAGTCAGCCCCGTCACTTAACCAGCAGCATTTATTCAAGTTTCCTTCAGAAATAATTGACTCTACTTTGGCAGCTCTCGCACGTCGGTGACACACATAAAAGTAGAACACAGATACCAAACAAGACAGATCCTGCAAACAAGCTTCATGGGACGAGGTGCTGTACATGCAGTGACACGGGCTGGGAGCGCACCAGACGTGACTGGAATCACCTGAGTAACAGTAAACGCAAGAAAGGAAAGACCGAACACAAAAAAACAGGGTCACACTCAAAGGAGGAGTAAGACAAGAAGTTGTTTTAATGGAGCAAGAATAGAACCTTTCTGAGCCCAAAGTATCCCAGCTCAGGGTGTAAGCATTGCGGGAAAAAAAACACACACACACGCACACACAAACACGAGACGGAATGCTTCCGGATGTCTCCAACAGCATTGTGGGTAACTGTTCCAAGCCTGTCCTGAAAAAGTTCAGCAAAGGGGTGTATTGCCCATAAGGCTGCAGAATCAAATCTCTGGCAAAAAAAAATATGAAAAATTAGTGGCATACCCTTGAGCACGCCATTTCCTCAGTATTGCTGGAAGAAAAGCCCACAAGCTATGCTTTGGGTGAAATAAAATAAGTAACTGCAATAATATATTCCATTGTTAGTCCCTGCTTTAAACTTGGAGATGGCCTTTTTCCCCACATTAAGCGCCTTTATCAAAGGCTCTGATCTTTGTAGAAAAGAATTTTCTATTAAGGAACAAAAACTTCAGAGCCACTGTACGATATCACTGTATGTCTGGCACCTTGCCAGTGCCACATGAAGGCAGTAGATGTTTTGTTTTGAAGCTGGCTTTTAATAAATTATTTCTGAAGTAATCCTTCAGTGAATATGGGGAATACATCGTTTTTCCTCCTCATTTTTCATAGCCATGTAAATATCGGTTTAACTGCTCCGCACGTCCAGCTCTAATCGAGCCATTTTCCCCGCCGACACAAAGCCCACATTAAAGCACGAGAGCCGCCACAGACTTGGGTTCACGGAGCGAAGCCTTTGACAGCGGCAATGTCAACCCGCAGCCACCGCGTATAATGAAGGTGGATACACGCAGAGAGATGACTTCCCATTTTAATTATGCTTCCCAGACGTCCCGTGGTGCCGGCTGGCGTGACGCATGGACACATTTACGCTTAAATACTTGAACTGAAATAGGGGTTTATTTTCGGCGTGACCTCTCCTTCCCACCGTTGCCTCGTAAAAAGTGCCGCAGTGCCACTCGTGTTCTCCTAATGAGGCCTGGCCCGTGCGGTGCTTCACCTCGCCCATTACTCTCCTGGCTCTCCACCGCGGCCCGCAGACACTCCATCAGCTCGAAGGTTGGGGGCAGCCCCTGGACCTGCCCCGCCAGACGTCCTCTCCCGTGCCCCGGCTCCCGCCTCCCCGCCCGCCACCGTCCCGATCGGCCCCCCGAATGCCCACTCTGATGAATGGAGTGCAATTATTTTCATCCTCTGCTGACCTGGATTCGGGACTAAACTCTCCATCTCCCCAAAACAAAGCTGTCAAAAAAACAAGCTGCTTTAAGTTCTACTTTGTTCCAAGGGTGAAAAAGGCAGGCAAACATTTAATGTGAGACTTCAGTAACTGTGAAGTAGATTTCGATATAACCCTACATCCATTACACTATATTATTTAAAAATCAAACCGAAAACACGAAATCATGTGTCACATATCATATACCAAATAAAAAACATATAAGGAGAAGGAAATACACTGAACAATGCATCATTGTTATGGTGTATTTATCATGAACAAAATGCTGTGAACAAAAAGTCAAATTTTATACATTCATGCGTTTTATGCATACACTTTATGTGCATTTGTTTCCATTCATTGGTGTTGGAGTCGTTTAAGGACTGGAATGAGGTATTTTACATTACCTTTACATTTATTTTTATTTTTGTGATTCTGTGGCAGGAGTCTCGGCCTCCATGAAGCCTACTGACATTCAAAATCAAACATGGAAATTGCTTTCAGAAATGAAAACTCACTAAGATGAGCCTTTGGATTTGTACTTCGAAATCTCAACCAGTTAGGCATCTGTGCCTATGTCCGGGAGGTTGTTTGTTTGAACCCTATGGCTGGCAGTGTAATCGTACCATCAATGGGCCCTTGAACAAGGCCCTTAACCACAGCTACTCCAGGAAGGTTGCGCTATATGCTTTGACCCCAGAATTGAATCTCTCAATGAAAGCAAGCCAGGCTATACAGAATCAAAGAATTCCTATGTACCTTGTACAATGGCAAATAAATAAAATAAAAAAAAACAGAAAGACCTATTGTCCTCTACAGATGGAACCAAGCAGAAAAGCATCTTAGCAAGAAGCTTACAGAGACCAGACTTCAAAACAGCACCAGACCCCAGTGACATTCTGTCTCCATGCATGTCAGCGTCTCCTTAAAGGAAAACCATAGCTGTTCTCCTGCTAGTTAAAACACCGGCCGGTGCACCGGGCCAGAGTCCCTGGGACAATCTGTTTCTCCACAGGGGTACGACTGTACTGGCAGAGAACAGCCCGTCTTCACAACAAAGGAGCGACAAAGCAGGTGAAATATGACCACGACACGAACTGCTACAGAGAGTACTGCGGACACATGATGAGCTGTTTCGACACCAGGACACCATCCAGACTTACCACCATCACGTCTATCCACGCAAAGTGCCAGGAAGCCAAGAAACTCTCAAGGATTTGGCTGCCGGGCTGCTGTGCGTCGTCTGAAGGGACAGAACCTGGGACCTTGTGGGTCAGAATAAATCAAGAAGATGTTTCAAGCAAGGAGACAAAGAAAAAGTTCAACAGTTGTGACTTACTATGTTGGAGGGAGGCAAGAGATTGTGGTGGAAAAAACACGATAGAGAGAACTTTGTAAAGGGCAAAGAGCATGCTTCCATGCGTGATTAAAATGCTGCGTCAACAAGCACTTCCTAAGCATCTTTTGCAACATGAAGCTTTTTTATCCTTTAGAGGCAAGAAGAATAGAACTTAAAGCTGAAAAGTTTCTTCATTCTGCTCAGCACATTTAAAAAAAATCTTGTTACCTAAGGACATGCATGGCGAATCATAAGCTCAATAGCCCGAGAACAAGTTTTCAGTCACACTTTTTAAGGCATTAAAATAATCCCAGTGCTCTCTTTAGTCCAATTACATACTACAACGCAGCTGTTGGTGCAATCGGCGGAAATCTGTCACTCTGGAAAGCTGATTCGCCCATGTGTTATCTGCCGATAAGCCGCGCTGTAATTTTAGATTCCCTCACACATAATCGTGCATGGATCAGGGTCTGATTTAGCATTTCACAGTGCTGAAAGGTGAGGCGCTTTCCCTCTAATGTTGCCCCATAGGCTGTGGATGCGGCGCAGGGTGAGAAAAGGCTGATTATGGGCCTGTCAGGCCCAGAGGTTGCCGAAGCAGGGAGCCTGACACCTTTCCACCCCAGGCGGCGAAGTAATGCTAGCACTGCTGCTAATGCAGACCACGGCACCTGCCTGCCCATCGATAAGCGGGGGGCCCCTATCAGCCGGCTTCAGCCGTCCTTGTTAGTCTATTAGATTTCTGATTAGTAGCTCCAAATGTTAATGGAAATAAGATTAGTTATTTCTTTGGAGATAGCATCTCATTCTTCCCGTCCAAACACACAGGCAATGAAAAGCCAAGAAGTGCTTATTGTTCAGCACTGTGCGACAAAACGCAGAATCCCCTGTGCACAATGCGGAAAGCGTCGCTAGAAATAAACAGAAAATTGACTTGTTACCCCCATTTTTGTGCAGCACTGGTTCTGCTGCACTGCACAGCAAAACATATATATAGGGTAGATATATATATATATTTAATTCTCAGTTTTATAGCTTTACAATGTAACAGCAAATGAGCAGGGCACAAAGAGGCCCAGCAAGCCAAGACAATAAAACTAAAAATATGATGCAAAGGAAATCTACAACACTGGAAACTCAACAGTCTTCTCTTCCTTCTCCCTTGTATTCATGCATGTAATGATATCAGATTGCAAAAGACCGAGAGTGAGATGTGACATTGCGTGTGTCGCGCATGAAAGCAGCAAACGCCTAAGCCAGAGATGCTGTGAAACTGTCCGGCAGACAGTGGGAAAAGTCAGCAAGCATCAGCAGCCAGAAACCCTGGCCGCCTCGCCGTAGCGTTTGTTATGCGCCATAGAGTAAGCCAGGCGTGATCTCTCTGTTCAGCGGTATAGCAGGCCCACTGCAGAAACAGAGCCTCACCAGGGAGCGACACAGCATGATGTTTCAGGTGGAGTAACCATCCTGTCCTCAGTGCTTAAACATGAGTGACAGCGCCCGCCCAGGGGACGGCCTTCACCACTAATGACACGCTCATTACAGTCCCCTCATCTCTGTTAGCATGCGCCACCGTCTAAACTTCAGCGCGCATCCACTTTGTTACGGATCAGGTGTTTTCTTTTTTTATTCTTGGAAAATGATGACAATAGGCTGAGACAATGTGCTCTCCGGAGACGAGCGTGGCCTGTCTTGCACACTCGCTGCTCTGATGCCGCTGCTTCGGTGTGACTCAGAAGCTACCTGGCAAACACAGCGCAAGCATCATTTTACCACCAGTGTCTTGCCTTCAACTGATGCCTTTAGCAAATCCTACAAGCTGCGGAGATGGGAAGCAACTTGAATTATAAATTGAAATTATGTCATTTTAAAACTTTTTATTACTTTATATTTTATTATCGATTGGAGTACTATGACAACACTTATTGTTAGCTGTTGCCTTGCTAAGACATGTCAGTCGAATTCAGATTTAAATATTTACTGTCGGGCTTCAAGCGCTACCCTGACGCTTACTGTTTTGCATACAGCTATTTATGCACATATGTTAAATGGTTCACTTGGAAAAAGGCCTGTTTGCTATGTCCATTTGTCTTCTCTGCTCTTTCTTAGATCCTGAGCTCTTCAGCGGTGGGGACGGTCAGTGTGAAGCCTATGGGGGGGACATTAAACATTCCAGCACTGCTCTGAATAAAACATACAAGGCCTGTATGTTTGTGTCAAGCCTTGACTGCATGAAAAATTGCAGTATGTAAATTAAGAATGAGGTGTGAATAATGAAGGACACGTTGCTGCGAGGTGTGACCTAGCAGGAATGCAGCTACAGGGCTGTGGATCCAGATCGTGTCATACCTGCTCCTTCAGGTACCTCTTTGGCTTTAACAGCTCAGCTGTCTACTTTAATTAGCCCAGGCTCCGGCTTTCATTGACAGTAAGTGACTTAATATTGATATTGGCTCCAAAGAAAGACACTTTTCTCAATCGCCTGAACTATCTGCTAATTGAAAACTCATGAGGAAGCTTACGCCAAGCCTGCAAGGGGTCCTCGCAGAATGGGAAACAGGTGCTTCAGTTTTGGGCCATGTAATACCCTGTTTAGCCCCCCAGGACCAAAGGTTATCCAGCTAATAGTTGCCTTGTGGCATGCAGGGAGGAGCAGAGCACCAGCCAAGGTTAAACATCTGGGACATATTGCACATACTTGCAACATATGCTTCAGGTTCAATTAAAATGAGGCCTTGGCACATTTATTAATCTTTTTTTACTTTCATCCCATAAAAGGGCCTCCTCTGACCTGACCTTAATATTTTACAATTTGGGCAAACAGACGAGGTAATGAGGGGGGGGGGACACTTCACTACCTGAGAGTGAATGGGAGAGACAAATTTGTTCAGCCTCAAAACGCCATTTGTTGTGCACTTAACCAGGAAAAAAGAAAGGTGTTGAGAGAGAGAGAGAGAGAGAGAGAGAGAGAGAGAAGGAAGAGGAATGGACAAAAAGTTGGCAGGGGAGAGATAGGACTGAAAGAAAAATGAGAAATACTGCCTTTCCAACATCCAAACGGCTCATACGGAACACCAGATGTCAAGCAGTGCAATGGATCAAAATGTAGAGGTCTAAGTCTGTAAATCTGAGGTACTATTTATATTATCAGCATCCAATGCATAGCATTAATGGACTCCTCTTATGTGGAATAATCTCCGGATTGAATCTACAGGCAAAGGAGAGTGTGCCGGCCACGGTCTGCTCATTTCAATATGAAAGTTTAATTGTGTTTATGATAATGTGTGTTACAGTGGCCATGAGGGGAATAAGGGATGGAAGGGAGACAGGCAAACTCCCCAGGTGCAAACAATGTCCACACCTGCTATCCACAGAGAGCTTCCTAGTAGCTTGTAGTAAGATGCCTTATAGCACGGAGAAGAATAAAATACAGCAGCTCCGGGCTTCATCCACTTCCTTAGCCTCGTGAACTCAGACTAAGGGGCTATAAAGTAAGTCCTATGTTTTAAAATAATAGAGTTTGGAGAAGATAAATATTGAGGCTATGCAATTTAGGCCTCCAATAGCTTATGTCAATGCTAACAGAATTATCCCCTCAAAATGCTTGTTCCTCAGGTAGATAATTCCATTTTCTTTGTAGCCTTAGAGAAATGGTGAGGCCTCCATTGAAATTATGAAGAATTTGTGCATACAGAGTTCAAATTACGTGTTTGTGTTTAATCTTCGCCTGCCCCCCTCCCCATACGAGCCCTCCCCTCGTCCCCCTACCCAGAACTCTCAGCACATCTCACCAATGACTACAAAATGAGAACACCTGAACCGGTGACTGGAGACTTTACACAACAGTTATTCAGTTCATATATTTCCTTTTTATTCAGATGAGTCTATGAATGTGACATCTACCTGTGCAAATGGATTGGCTTCCAGTTTAGTATTTATCTATCTGCTTAAATAACAGTACCTGAATCATAGTAGCTTTTAAAGCATATCTATACTCTATATAGACATATACGCTGGAGCCCCCTTTTTCCGCTTCTTTAAAAACAGGGGTACATATAATATAATTTATAAAATAAATATAACAAATACATAGATAGCGATGAAAGACAGCTGCAACTGTATATAGATATATGGCCTAAGCTTTTTACCATATTTTTTAAAATTCTATTAGGTGATAAAATGGATAAAATGTACTCAATTCCAGTTACGGAGAAGCAAAGCAATGCAACGCAAAGCCAGGCAAAGCAGAGCAGAGCGAAATAAAAACAATACGGCAAAATAAAATCATCTTTATCGTGTTTCTCACAAAGCAGCACTGAGCCTCAGATTTAGCAGCCCAGTTTATGTGGCAGTCTTTAAGGGAGCGTGCATTAGAGGTCTGGGACTCAAGGCACTGGGGAGAAAAATTCAATTTGTTTTCAGTTTGTCTTCCACTCCTAGAAACAGAGCCATATCTAAAAAAGGCCGTCTGCTGATAGTGGCGGTAATTACCTTGTCGTCTCTGACACAGCCCTCGTCCTCACCCCGCAGCATGTCCTCCAGAGCCTGCTGATGTGTCCACCGCAGCATCGCAAAGGAAAAGCAACAAAACCATAGAATGAATTTTATAACTCACATCACAATTGCTGATTTCTGTCTCAATATAATAATAGAACTAAATTACCACCCCCCATGCTATTACCCAGTTGCTTAGGTCTATCCATCCATATCTTCATTATGGCTTCATACAGACTTTCAGGCATTGATGTAAACTGTGTGCTTCGGTGATCTAAAACGGATGCAACAATGACCACGCCAGGCCGCTCCTCTGACCACACGCAGGCCAGAAACATGATAGTAAGCCAATACAATGCTGCTAGCTGCAAACTGCACCTGTTTTATCACTGGGACAAATCTGCTGGAGAAAAAGAAATCTGTGTGATATGTGGTTCGGTATGATCTTCAGGAAACAATGTGTCCATTCACCTTTTCCTTATGGAACGGTTACTTTTTGTTCTTACTATGGTTTTTGTGCCTGAACGGGAAGTGCTGTCAGGCGCAGGGTGAATTTGGGTTTCTTTGGGGTTCAGCCCCCAAACTAAGATGGGCAGCAGACATAACATTGTTGTGTCAAATCCGTTTGGCTATGAAATCGTGATATTATGGTTTATCTGCACGCTTCCGAGTTTTAACACCCCAAGAAACTTAAATAAGACTAACAGACAATAATATACTTTTTAGATATACTATAACATAAACTAACATAAACTAAACTGATATACAAGCCTCATATAATCACACGACCTATATGCTTACTATCCTTAACCATAAAGGCATAATTTATAAAGCTACATAGAAAATATAGAATAGGTAATAAAGCAGAGATACTGGAAAAATAAATGGGTGTCCAGCTAGACACCGTTCTCATATGGACCATATGTCTAAAGTGAGGAACAATCACAAACATGAATAGTAAGATTTGGTCATGTCTCATACATATCTTGAAATTCAGAGATAGTAATTTGTAGTCCTAAACTGCTTAATGACAAAAACAATAAGAGCATTGACTTGCAAATTCCTAAAGCATAGAAAAGTATTATACTGCAGTGTGTTAAACTACCACTCTACATATCAATACCTATTTTCCTGATTAATTACACAATCAAAGACAAGTAGCAATAATCATTAGGGAGGTCTGACACCTTGAATGATCATATAGACTTGATGTCAGGATTTGGGTTTCAGCAATTATAAACTCTCATCACTTCATTTGCTAAGATCAAAACACAATTCTGCGAACGGCTATTAAATTTAGTTGTCATAGGCAAGCAATTTGTTGGCAGAAACATAAAGACTTTTTCTTGGTCAATTGAAAACATTCAATTCAGTGACTGTGGCCCCTGGGAGAGGCGGAGCGGTGGTGGTGTTGAGGGGGGGTTGTTGGAGGAGTCACAGGGCCAGTATCTCATGCCTGTTTGTGTTGCTGGAGGAGCGCATAGCACAGATCGTTTTTCTTGTGGCCCCCACTGTCATTCACACATCAAAGCTAGAAGGTCATGGGAGCACCATCTACACAAACAAGTCTAGCACAAGTCAAGTACCATAAACCCCCTGGCCAACAGACTGTGGATTTATTGCCTCTCATTTTTTATGTCACTCATAAATAAGTTTGTGGAATCAGAAAGTTTTTTTATTTACTGGACAATGGAATGTGTTATTTTTAAAAGTAATTTTGACTTAAGCTTCTTACGTAAATAAAGATTTTGTACAACACAGAGGGGTCATGGCCATAACATTGTGTACTCCGAGCAGACGGCTCGGGTGTTGTGGTAAAGTCTCGTCTCCTATGTCTCCATCAATAGCCCAGAGGTTCAGCGACAGTTTAGTCTGCTGGTTTCCAGAATTCCATGGTGCAGCCTGGATAATTATCCAAAATTAACCACAGCTCAGTTCTCTCAGTATATTTCAGTCCACAGAGGGGACATGAGACAGGAGCCAGAGAAAACAGCCAATAATGGTTTATATTTACGGAAGACACATGCTTCCTCTCAATTCATGAGGCTGAAAAACTCAAAGGTCTTTCTCTCTTTGTCTGTGTGTGTGTGTATGCGTGTGTATAGAAAGATGTTGAGAGCTCTGCTTCGGAACGTAGCACTACAATGACTGTATAACATGAATAAATACAACGATAAAGAACCAAAGACCAACGTGTCATATGGTGGCACATGTGTATGTCAAATCGGTACGCTCAGTTAATAAATTGTGAGCTTGTCTGTTGAGCTGTGCTCCTTGGTTCAGAATTAGCGTTGCTGAATATTGACACAATTGTTGCCATTACATCACATTACAGACCATAAAGCATCATGAAATCAATAATAGGTTTAATTAACAATGTGACCTGCAGGCAGATTTCAGCTGAACAAATAACGGAAGATTAACATTCTTGACAAATTTTAAGCAGGAAAGTTCCATCACTCCCGGCTCTCTGAATTCTCAGTCTGCCTTCTTCTGCTCCTCCTTTGTGATGAGTGTACAGAAAAGCAGTACCTTTGCTCTCTCTCCTAACCTTCAGAATGACAGGCACATGGGGAATAGATGCCGATGCAGACATTCCACTGAACATGAAGATATACTCCTCTTTTTTCCCCGCTCCTTTGAAACGTGAAACATTTTAACCTCTGCAGCTGCTCCCGCCTGCCCTGCTCGGTATGCCGTGTGTGGATCAAAACCCCAGAGAGGAGAGCTCGGCTCCCCGATAAGGGCTCTCTACAGTGCACGTCTCATTGATTCAGGCCTTCACAAGCTGTCAGAGCTCGGCATCGGAGGAGGGCAATGCGCTGGCACCGGGCCAAACTGTTGAATTTGCCCAGAGGGGAGGGTATCCGGGGCACCCAGCGGGCATGACCGCCCCTCCAGCGTGCCACATCTCTTGCACTGATCAAACAGGTCAGGGCTTTCAGCATGGGCTGTGTGCATGTCATTCTTCTAGAGCAACGTTCCAACTAGATCGTTTGTCCAGCCTTTGAAGAAATTCTTCAATGGTTATCCTTAAACTAGAGAAGAACTTGGTGCTCAGAAGAGTTTACTGCAGAACCGAAATGCATTATGGCGTCAGAAGAGCTTTCTGCAGAATCCACATGCGTTATGCTGTCAGAAGAGCTTTCTTCCGCATCCGCATGCATTACAGTGTCCGAAGAGCTTCCTGCAGCATCTGCATGCATTACGGTGTCTTCCTGCAGCATCTGCATGCATTACGGTGTCTGAAGAGCTTCCTGTCACATCCGCATACAGTATGGTACCAGAAAAGCTTCCTGCGTGATCCGCATGCATTACAGTGTCAGAAGAGCTTCCTGTGGCATCTGTATGCATTACGGTGTCTGAAGAGCTTCCTGTGGCGCCCACATGCATTACGGTGTCAGGAGAGCTTCCTGCAGCATTACAGTGTCTGAAGAGATTCCTGTGGCATCCGCATTCATTACGGTGTCTGAAGAACTTCCTGCGGCATCCGCATGCATTACGGTGTCTGAGGAGCTTCCTGTGGCATCTGCATGCATTACGGTGTCTGAGGAGCTTCCTGCGGCATCTGCATGCATTATGGTGTCTGAGGAGCTTCCTGCGGCATTCGCATGCATTGTGATGTCTGAAGAGCTTCCTGCGGCATCTGCATGCATTGCAGTGTCAGAAGAGCTTCCTGTGGCATCCACATGCATCATGGAGTCAGGAGCTTCCTGAGGCATCTGCATGCATTATGGTGTCAGAAGAGCTTCTGGTGGCATCCACATGTATTATGGAGCCAGAAGAGCTTCTTGTAGCATCTGCAGGCATTACAGTGTCAGAAGAGCTTCCATAAGCAGCCACAAGCTGCTGATCTTGGCCCCATGCTGCCTGGGTGATGATCACATGTGAGAGATTCAAACCCATCTGTGGCGAAGAGAGCGACTGGCCAAAAAGATGGAAACCACCACCTGCCGTAACCCACAGCGGGGTCGACTCAGGGAGCCACCGCATTCCTGCTGACACACGGAGGAAGCACGGCAGCGAACAGAGGGGCGGGATCATTAGCAAAAAGTGCACAAAGTTCACCAGGGATGAAGGGGAAGGATGATGCAGGCGCTCCGGCTTTAAATTCCATCCTGGAGCGGGAGGCACGGGGGAAATCAGTGCCACTGTAATGTTTCCCAGTTAAAAGTGACATGACCTTTTGATTTTGTCACCTGTCACCAGCTCGGATGTCACACTGAGGCAGATAAGCATCTGCAGAGTGCGGAACCTTTATTCCCCCCCGCCACCACCATCTTGTGCTCCCCCCGCCCCAACCCAGATGTCTGGCTGCGGCGCCGCACAAAGAGCCATGCAGGCAGCGCCGGTGTGGCACGCGGCAGGCAGATTAAAGCCCGGCAGGGCCGCCCGTGCGAGCGCCTTCTCCCCACTCGTCATTATTCGGCGTGCGCTGTTCGCTCCATCGCCGCATCTGCTGCAGTTCTCCATGCGCGAGAGGGAGCTGAGCACACGGCACAACGTGCCCTAAATGAGGGCTGCATCTGAGGGCTTGACAGGGTGCACTTCAAAGGGTCCTGATCCGGGACATACGCCCGTTTTGATTCGGCTGGCGGGGTGGGCTTGACGGGGGCCCCTTTTCCCTGCGCCCCACCTTTAAAGCGGCAACACTCATGGAAGAGAAAACAGCACATCATTTATTCATGAAGTGCTCATCGAAGCAGTTTGTTTTTAAATTAGACGCATAGGGTGAAACAAGTCGACAAAAACAACAGAAACCGGGGGAAAAAAATCTTCAGACATTTTGTTTCTCTTGCATGGCCCTAGAATGTAAATGAAGGCTAAACGGGCGTTTGGCTCAAAATTAGCATTGACTCTGCTTTCATCTCCTATTAACGTGTAGATAGCTTTCACTTCCTGCTGTCGAGCTACGAGGACACGCTACACGATGACAAAAAAGTGTAAGGAGGGACGTCACAGTGGGATCCAGCAACCGAGTGTTTAAGTTACAGGAAGTCTAAAGTTGGGCCGTCTCCATTCCGCACCACACTGGCCTGTTAATGCAGTGCTCGGTAACAGTGCAGAGATTTTTCCTGATGGAGATTCTGGAGCGCACTGAATTACGCAACCAGTCGATACTTACTTGAAACGGGTTGTCTATCAACATTGATAACCATTTCAAATATTTTCCTTTTCCTGAAATTGATGGCAAAATTAAATATTGATTAAGAAAGTAAAAGAATAAATACAAACAAAATACAGTTTGTTTTTATATTTCCTCCCCAGCTGCCAGCGGCGCTTAGGCCAGTGAGATACCTATCAATCGTTACAGCCCACTTACAACCCGACATCTGCTCAGCTAATATTGGGCTTCATATTCCCTACGCAGCCGATCTGTTTGGGAAGCTGACATTAATTTGCAGTCCTGACATTTGCTACATATTCTCCAAGACTAAAAACAAGCATGGTTCTGTTCTTCATAAAGCCTGCAGTCCTGTTTTGTGTTCTCTGTAACATCACACTGTCGCGTTACAAGGTTGGGTAATATTGTACATTTTGATTTGGACCTTGGTAGGGAACGGCTTTTGTTAAACGCCTACCGTCTAATGGGGAACAACATGTTGAGGTAGACAACAAGGTCTGAGCTGACCACTAAACAGTGTCCTTGCCTGCATTGTTATGCGGGTCTTTTATTGTCGTAGTCATGCTAGCGCTTGGCTGGCAGAAAGGATCATTGTTTTTCTAAGGACCAGATCACTACCAGGACAGACATTAATCTATTAAAACTTTATGCTTTATCATGTCAGTGCTAACCTGTGTTTTGTGACATTTGTATTGGAGAAAAAGTCAGTTCTTACTGCAGTGGTATTTAAATTGTATCAGCATAAGTGCCAAAAATTATAACCTAAAGGCAATCGCACTGAATGAAGAAATTAGCTAAGCAAACACATCAAAAATACTATGTTAATTTAGCAGTATTTTTCAATATTTTCTACATCATATGACAAAAGAACAATTACGTATTGATTAAAAGCACTCCACATATTCCCTGTAAAGGAATAGCAAAGAGGCATCCCTGGATGAGCTTGCTTAATTGCGCACCCAGCAGTGACAGAGACATCAGTATTTTTCTTTCACATGACAATATATGCTATAATTAGCACCTTAGCAACATCTGGCAAAGCGTTTTCCAGACCAGTGGTCTTCCAGGGAGGCTTGGGGCCTTGCGCTTTTCCACTCCAGCTGAGCTGTCCATCGCTTGACTGAGTCGACCATCTCCCAGGCCGACAAAGCTCTCATGCTCCAAACAAAGCTGGAGCAGCACCCTTCCCAGAGATCAGGCACTAGCTGGAAGTTGTAGTAGGTGTTGGAGCCAGTGGACTACGCCATCCCACCCCAGGAATCAAACTATTGCACCAAGATAATATTCCTTTGTAAAGGAATGAGTACTGCCTCATTCATTCATTATGGATTAGGTATTGCCTCATTCATTTATTATGGATTGGGTACTGCCTGATTCATTCATTATGGATTGTGTACTCCCTCATTCATTCATTATGGATAGGGTTCTGCCTCATTCATTCATTAAGGATCAGGTACTTCCTCACTCATTCATTACAGAACTGATACTGCCAGGAATCAAATACTCGCCCAAAGAAAATATTCCTTTGTAAAGGAATTAATATTGCCTCATTCATTCATTAAGGACTGGGTACTGCCTCATTCATTCCCTAAAGATTGGGTGCTGCCTCATTCATTCATTATGGATTGGATATTGCCTCATTCATTTGTTACAGAATGGATATTGCCTCATTCATTCATTATGGGTTGGGTACTTCAGTCATTAAGGAATGAATACTGCCTCCCGCTTCATTTATAATAGTCCTGCTGTACAAGTCTAAGTATGCTAAATGAATGTGGCGTTTAAAGATGACAAAGCATTTGAAACACTGGTACTCTGTGGAAAAAGTACATTTATTAGTTGGATGTTAACCTAAGGCCCAGCAGCTAAGACAGAAGAATCTGTCACCATCTTAGCTGACTGTGACTGTAGTTACACAGACAACGAGCGACATGTACACACAGAGCCCATCAGCGGTGTGTGTCTCATTCAATTACAGTACCTGAGTACATGTTAAAAATTTGTTTGATGCAGAATTGCTTGGGCAAACTCTCTGGCTTTGAAAACCATTGCGTTCCACATGCTGACCTCTGTTGGAACACCATGACTTCATTTTATATGTTGCTCAAAATAATTAGCAATAGAGTCTTTCAGGCAAGTGACGCAGCAGTCTATCGCTCTCTCTCAATCAGGGTAACGCTGATCTAGGATGAAGCATCCAGGAGGATTCAGAGATCAGGATTCCCAAAGAGCAAAGTATAAAACGCATCCCTCCATATGTGCCGCACAATGGAAGTGTTTGAAACGTGGAAAGTAGTTTAGCCAAGGGTGGGGGGCAAAACGTAATTCATGTCGTCCCACCATCCAAATGTGTACAGATGCTAATATTTGGATGTTGTACAGACCCAGTGAACATTCCCAGCCTGGGGGATGGAGAGGAATTCGCTCCATACTCTGAAGCGGTCTGGAGATTGTTTGGCTGCTTTTGTTGCGCGTCACGTAACTGCAGCATGCGGTTTTGTGTCACTGGACTGGCAGAGACTCTGTATTAGTGTAATCTGAAATTACTGCCTGGCTGGCTGTCTGGAGCAGACATCTAAGGTCAGGTGAAAACAGCGAGCAGAGGATGCAGTCCTGCCTGGAGCAGCGCGGTTCCTGTGTCATATCAGTCCAAGGATCATTGTGAATCTGGTGCCTTTCAAGTAAGACGTCATTTTTCGCATTCGTCAAATTAACGGAACATTTTCCGTCTGAGCTCAAGCATTAAACGTGCGGAGGCATTAAAATATGAACCGTATGACGCATTAAATGTATGGATGGCTTTAATTTTGAGGAGTAAGATATACTTTATCTCCAAAAAGACTTTGTTAAAACAATAACGTTTGAAAATACATTTCTCAGTCACAGGCAGGAAGAAGAATCAATTAATGACCAGGTGCTAATCTTTATCAAATAGCCCATGCTCCACATGAGCCACAACACCACTCAGGGAAAATAATCAAGTATTTTCCCTGCAGTTCATAATGAACTTTCTTTCCCTTCTCTTTCATTCCTCTGGAAAATAAGCATCTCCCTTCAGTCTGTCTGGCTAATGAGAAGCATACGCTGGTGTTTGTTTACTGTGTCGGTGAGCGAAACTCTGCCGGCTTTGCCAGCCCAGAACAGCACATCTGTTGTGGTTACAGTTGTCAAAATGTAGAACAATAGAGTGAAAGACAGAATAAAAAAATAGAAAAAACTGTGTTCCCATCTGTTCTGGGGCCAGACCAATAACCTTTTCCCCACAACTGCACTGCCTGGCTTCAAACCCTTCCTGGGCTCCCAATGAGAGGTTCTAAAAACCATAACCTCTGCCGAGCTCACCAAAATGGTTACAGCATATATATTCAGTAAATATTTTATAGCACAGAGCTGCAAAAACTGTTGACAGAGCTGCTTCCAGATTGTCCGTGGTGCCTGAGCAAAAATAAAACAAAAAACAAGACCAGCTACCAATAAATATTCAAAGCGTAATTGTGAATATTTTACGATGTTCAATTGCCTATAATGACAGGTAAATCGTTTGACATGAATAAACCAATATTCGGTGTTTATCACATGTGTGCATGTGTTGGGAGAGTGCTTTTTTTTTTATTTCCCACAAACAATGTCTCCATCTACAGGAATGTGGAAGCAGAGAGGAACTATAGTGGCTGTTGAGGTGAAACATTGAAGGATATTATTGTATGGATCGAAGTAGATAGGCAGCACTGAACACAGTTCCGTTGTACAGAGGATACCCTGACCATATAGGGTTTGTGTTACCTATTGCAAACATCACTGTCATTTAACGACACGCTCTTGTTTGGAACACTGACCAGTCGTCGCTATAATTGCAGTTCTATGAGCAATATCTTATGCATGGAGTCATCATAATCTTATCCATAATGCAGCCACTCAATTCATGCAATTGGGTCCAGCCTTGCATGAAAGTGTCTTGGCTACATGGTGTATCAAGCTTACGAGAGCTAAGCTCTCCTACTCAGGGAAAGGACTCATTCACCGACATGAACCACATTTGATGGTTATCAATGAGAATCGCACGTGAAAAATAAAATACCAGCCGCTTATCGTGATGTCGCTATTTTACGAAGATTGCTTTTCATATGAAGTCAAAGAGCCATGGAAATTGCGCTGGCCTCCTAGTTATGGTCTTATATCGGTGCATTCTTTACCTGTGTATTCATGACACTTTAAAATTCTTATTAAAAACATGGTCTTTTAACTCTGAACCCTAAAACTGTCAGGGGAACCATTAATAAAATGAATTGCTAGACGGTTCATGGTTTTGCGTCAGTTAGAAATGAGGTCCCCCTTCAGTGCTTAGATACTGCTGCATGCCATTTCTTTTCAGTTTTCCTGTGAGGCAGTACTGTCGTTTTGCTGCATTGTACAGTGATAAACATATAATGCTCCAGATTAAATGCTATACTATAAGTCATTCCGACAAATTTCTTCTATGTACTCAGCTAATAAAACAAGGCTACCTTTTTTATAAAGTAGACCCCCATTAACCTCCCACCAAAGAACACAAAACAATGTGCTTAGTCATCTGTCCTTTTCACTTTGCTTTCACGTACAGTATATGATAAATAAAATGAATTATAATTCTGTTTTTCATCATTCATATTCTGCTAAAAGTCAGCTGGTATGCACAAGTGGTTTGGCATAATGGCTATATGAGAAGCCTGCTGTAGGGATACAGCCAAAGGTCGGTTCTGAAAAACTTACCACATCACGCTGCCTGGTGTCCTTCCCCGCGGCAAAGGAAATGTAGTTCCAGGCCAGAACCATCAGCAGCATCAGTGGGATCATGTAAAGCTCAAAGTTCCACACCAGCACAACAAAGAGCTTGGGAGACAGAGAGCAAGAGAAAATGAGACGGTCAGGTCTCGAAAAAAACACTCACAGTCCTCACACTACTGTCGCACACAGAGCTGTTTGCTACTCACAATGTGAGGACAAGCTTTCAGGTGCTTTACATGTAAATGAACCATGTCAGCCTTTAGAAGACTGAGCAAGCTGCAGGTAACTGCTAGAAATGACAATATTCGTGAGCCATGAATGCAGGTTTTAATCTATAAGCTTTCATTTCCATACTTCCTCAAAAACACAATTCTGACTGCCGAACTCATCAAGCCTAAGCGGTGGAAACACATTCCCATCCCCCCATCACTTCAGATTTGGCTTGAAGAGAAGGATAATGCCTTTAAAGCCCTATAATCAGTACATTGCTCCTGCTCCGTACTATCAGAAGGTCCCTGCCCTGAATTTATTTTCCACCGACTACATAACCTGTTATGGAATAATCGAAGCAGCCAACGTGCAAGCTGCCCTGAGAATATGCAGCCTCTCACACAGTCAATGTAACTCCTGCAACTCAGTAATGCATGTGTGTGTTAGTGTGATAAGTGTCTTTCCTTAAGTGTCCTTTCCTGCAGTAGGTGTGCATACTGTGGTACCAGTGTCTCTTTTTGTTGAATCAAATATCAGCATGATCATACAGTAACACTAAAGGAGTCCTATATAATGCCGAAAAGAATGAAATGTACATAATTCCTTTTTAATTTTACTAACGAATACAATCAATATAATAAAAAAGAAACGCACATGTACGATTGTAAAATTTGTTTCGGAAAGCACAGCCGTAAAAATTAATTTGGATGGCGGGCAAGTAATATAATGCACTGATGTCACAACAGAACTGTTTGTTTATTTATTTATTTATTCCGGAAATTTTGTTTTCATTGATTTGTTTTTGACAGTGAAACTTCTTCTGGGTATTATTGCTGCCCTAAGAAGGATTCATTAGTAATTCTGTTGCCATAAGTCTCTCTATTTTCAAAGAGAAGCAATTTAACCTAAAAGGCTGACATATTATCTTATGACTTATGTCAGGACCCCGGTTTCACAAGGCAGCAATGAGGAGTTACTGTGGGGAGCTCAGTTGGGGTGGGGG
>JAODKC010000044.1:23128743-23166794 GCA_026777985.1 Mormyrops attenuatus | reverse complement strand
GGGACTCTCCATTCATTTCTATGGGGAAAACTCTAATCCCAACATGACGACCTTAACCCCCACCCAGCCCTGACCTTCACCATAAGTAACCAAACTAAATATGAGACTTTTGGCATTTTAAAAGTTTTTTGTTTGCAGTCATGGATTTTTATAAAATTGGGTTTCCGTTTGCGGGAACCAAAAAAATGTCGCCACAAGGTAAAAAGTTACAGGTTATTATTATATTGTGGGGAAATCTGATCCCCACAAAATCACAATTACCACAACACACACAGAGATAAACGCAGTATGATATCCAGCCATTGTCCAAATTAGATAAACTTTACACTACATTTCTTAAGTTTAGTTTTTCACATGTGTATAAACAAAACAAACAGAAGAAAACTTTGGGTGGAAAATTTGCATAATGCTGTAAGCAAAATGACATAAAGACATGCGTCTGCTCAGGCTGCCAGAGAAGCGCAGATTAGAAATGTTCCCTGTTTCAGAACATGAGCAATAAAGTTCAATAACTGAGTGGTGCTTACAAGCCGACACACTGTTTCCCAGCCTGCTATTCGCCGCCCTGCGCTTGTGTGCACTCAGCACTTCTGTCTCGCTCTTTTTGAAGCTACTGTCACGTGTGCCTCATCATTTTGCTCCTAAACACAGCTTTCCCCACTTTAATCCATGAGCGCTACTGCCGCAATAACAACCTTGCAATATATAATTCATAATGTATACAAATCGTTACACTTGGAATGCAGGAGAAAAGTATTTTACTTAGCGTATTACATATAAACAATATGAAACTTAACCTAAAATGGCTGAAAGATACATTGCTGATTTTTGAAACAGCTAATATTTTCTTTCTTGCATCTTTAAAGTATTTGGTTGGAAGGTCCATTTGGAAGTACCACAAAGTGTTTCCGTTGTTAAAAACAAAGCAGCCTATTCACTTTCCTTCTTGGGGACCTTCGCTCTGTTACTTGCCTAACACCTCTTCATTTGCTTGCGTTGGCTTTCGGCTGCACTGACTGACAGCTCATGGAACCAAACACCCTGACCCATCAGAGGTGAGTCTTGCTCCATTTCAGGACAGGTCCTAACACAGCAGGAAACATTCTCTTGGGCCCCCAACCGTATCCCTCGCCTCTGCTACTATCCTGTAAACTGAGTTTGGGGCAAGACTCAGTGGGGTGGGATGTAGAGATAGGTGGCTCAGAGTCGGGGTTAGAAAGCAAAAGAGAACCTGGCTCTTTAAACATGTATGGACAGTCTCAGTAAGCAGTAATGTAAACACAATACTATATTACAACAATTCCGCTTTGGTTGTTTCAGGCAGGCTGGCAGAAAGTGCCACCCATTGTTTAACAAATCTAGGAGGCAATTTAAAGGACTCAAAACGTATACTCAGCAAAAAGCAGGTGCACATTTACATGCCTGAGTGATCTGATAAGCACATGCAAATATATGGAGTATGCAAACATACAGGCAGCATGTAAACATCCACATATACACACAATTATTAATGTTGCAAAACAGAAGAAAAACATCATGCAAACATTTTTAAAGCTGCAGAGCAGCTAATATCTCATGCTTGCAGAATAACTGAATGCATACTATTTTTTCCACTACCCATAATAAAACTTAAAGAATGAAAATAGTTGTTAAAACTTTAAATATCTCACTTTAAGTGAATGTATTTTTGAAAAAGAACTTGTCAGTCATTGAATTCATGGCATTAATTTTTTTTACTAATTTCCAAAGAGGTGTATGTTCAATGTATGAGAAACATTACTTTCATTTTTTTCCATACTCCAGTGCAGTTTCTTAAAAAAAATGATCTGGAAAAAACTTTTAAAAAATGGAGGCTCAGACAACAGAGCACACAGAGATAAATACTCTGCGCAAAACAGAGCAACCAGAACTCCACAGAATAAAATATAAGGGAAAAATCCAAATTAGTGCTCAGAAGATTTTAACTCCAGCCTCAGTGGAGGTGGGACTAAAAAAAATTAATTCCATATTCAATTCAATTCCCTCACTTGTAAGACAAATATATTTATTTATTCATTCATTTATTTTAAGTGTGTTACTACACACATTGTTAATGATATATATATATAAATATATAAGTATATATATAAGTATAGGTCAGTACTATAAGTACATAATACTATTTTTAACGACCAATGGCTATTGTGATAAATGTTTGATTTATGAACATCTTACTAACACTGATTAGCTACTTTGTGGAATTTATCTGTGGAATAACAATAACAATTATAGCAAATAACATATATAGACATTTCAAAATGGCCACAAATACAAAGTATTGATTAAACAATTGATTAAAAACAAAATGATTCATTGAATACCCTGTTTTTCAACTGCTTTCTCATATGTTCTTAAACGCGAAACATTCTTAGGAATTTGTCTTCATATATCAAAAAAGTTAAACCATTCATATATCAAAAGTTAGATCTAGAAAATTAACCACATTCATTACACAATAAAAATAATACATTATATAAACCTCTAATATTACTAATGTCATCTTATAATCAAAACACCCGGAAGTAATTATTCTGTTTAAAAGTAATGGATTGACTAATACCTACTCAATTTGTTGCCTGTACTCGAAGAGCGTTTATATTGTTTTACGTAGTGCAGCAGTGTCCTCTACTGGTTATTTAGAGAACGACAGTACATTTCAAAAAGGGCACTGTATAACATGGCTTTTAATCCCCATGCATGTGCAATACCTACAGCAGAAATACATAGAAAATAAACAATAAACAAATGCATATATATAATTTGTACATATACAACTACAGAATTATTGCAGTTGTGATAAAGTTCTCAAAACCCTCACACTCCAGTGATGTGTGTGTCAAATACTGAAACATTCAACAATGTCACCTGCTCGGCCCTTTTAAATAAAAGAACATCACACTTCAAAATGTGCACCCCAGCATATATGAATTATACAGTTATGTGTGTGCATATGTGTGTTTTTTCTTCCTTTGAGTGTGAATTTTATCTAAATGCAAAACAGGTGATATGTGCTCCAGTTTCCACCAAAAGTAGCTGCCTTGTCTGGCTCTCCCAGTGATAAGAGTCCTACTTTGCTGAACATAAAAGCCCTAGTATCATTTCCCTTGCTTCTAAACAAACGCCTTCTTCTACCCTCTCCCTTCCTGTGCCAAACAATGCACAGTCTATTTGCTCCCAATTCAGAGCCCAATTGCAGATAAAGTTACAGCAAATTTGTTTGGTGAAAAAAAGCAGCAAAGCCTGCCCCCCCAGGGCCAATAACAAACTTGTCTTTCATTCACGGAGGGGAAACTGGCAGGAAAGTCGCTCAGAGACAAATGTGGCCCCGACGCCACAATGGGCCCCTCCGCCGGGGCGCTGGGAGGAACAGGGGCTCAGCTTGCAGGTGTTCAGGTAGAAAGGTAAAGCGGGTGCTTGACCCCTGCGCACCGCGTCATGTGGGAGGGATTTCCAGCACTGTCACGGTGGGCTCGTTACAGCTGGCGGGGGCCTTAGGGGTGGGGGGCCGAAGACAGAAAAAGGGGCTCAATTATTCCTGCAGATCCGTAATCGCAAGTGCTAATGGGCTGGGCCGCGAACACGGGTAGCGATGGGGCGATCGGAGCGGCGGCTCAGATGACAGCCTGCACTTGAAAAAGGCCTGAATGGGGCAGTTATTGTGCTCATCTATGCAGGGTCGTAAGAACCGGGGGGGGAGGTGCCCCCCCCAACCCAGTATTTAACTTGGCTTCATTCTTCCCCCCAATAAACAGACCGTATTTAAATGAATAAGTTGTGCCCCCCCCCAATCTCAAACACTCTCCTATGCCTGAATGTAATTCACTCATTTACAGAAAGTCTGGCTGTACACTTGAAAAAAGTGAATATTATTTTACATATTTGCATATTATTTACAAATTCATTTACATATTATACATGTATTTATATAATTTTTTCTGCATGTAACAAGAACACAAAACAGTTCTCATTAATTAGTGAGGACTATACCCCAGCTTTGGGCCTTATGTCCCCCAGAAGGAAGGATGGAAGGACGGATGGATGGAAGCAGCCAGACTTTAGATAAGATGTCATCATTAAGCATGTATTAAACTCACAGTAAGTTACTATTTCAAAATACATCATATGCAAAAAGTTAGGGATGAGTGTCCTTTAGACACGCTTACAAAGGGTGAGCAAAGGTAGAGTAGAAGAAGTTACTACATGAGAAGGAGCTTTTCAAGTAATTAGCAGCAGCTTGTGTAAAGGCACAGTGCTAAGCAATCAGACCAGAGTGAAGTTCCGAGAGTTCCCGTCGTTAACCCTCTCCTCCTGGCAGGGCCGCCTGACATCCGGCACGCTGTGCGCACCAAAAGTAAAACAGATGTACTGAGCTACCCAGAAACACATCACCTGAGCCAGATGGTCCCTTTTACAAGGTACTTAAAGAAATGAGTGATGTAATTAATACGCCTCTCGCAATGACAGCTTCAGAATGAGGAGAAATGATCCGAGAGTACAGTGGGTGCGGTAAATTGACATCCCCCACGTTCGAGCGCCTGGACTCTCGCAGGGAGCAGGCCGCCGTCTTTCCCGTCTGATAGGAAAGAGGAAACTCCGCCACACCTGATGCTTTCAGTGCATATGAGAGCTGCAAGCTGCCCTTGGTTACTGCCTTGGGAAAAGAAGCTTTAAAGCCTTTTTCATATAGTCGTAAATTGTGCAAGCTGGCCTGAATAGGAGACTCTACTGTAAATAGGCAATAATAAAGGCCTCTTCCTTAAAAATAACATAATGAAATATTATTGTATTTGGATATATTTCAGCCTGCAAAATGCATACTTTCAGTCACAAATGAATATTAAACATTATAAGTTTTAAATCATTAATGTTAATTATTTAGGCAAAACAACTGAGTGAAACCCACATAAGAATTATAGAACACACACACACACACACACACACACACACACACACACACACACACAGACAAATATTTGTTTGGGACAAGAAAAAGCAATCAAATCCTACCTTGCTTTTTATAATTCCCTTGACATTTTTGTCTGACATTTTCATTAATTTTTGCAACAACCATAAAAAAAAAATCTGAAGCAAAATGTTAACTGATCAATACAATATCCTCCTTCTCCCCAGCAAACCACGGGTGCCCTGCACTCCAGGTCCCGAGACCGTTCAGAAATTATTTGTCAAATACTAAATGTTAATGCATAATACAGAGGCACTTAAAGCAGCTGAAAAGGCTAGTCACACTGACAGGCACTTCGTCTGGCAATTTATGCAGAATCACATGAAGGATTATAAGTTTGTCTTGTAGTACAATTTGGCAATTTGGGAGCTTAAGAAAGAGTGTCCTTTTGATGAGAGCTCAGTTGTCCAATTATACGTTTTAGCTTAACACAGAGTGCGAGTGACAGCATGACAGAATGGGACTCTTCATATGTCACCGCAAGAGAACGTGGCAGAGAGAGAGAGAAAGAGAGAGAGGGAGCGCAAAAGCACAATTACTATTTATTCTACTCTCTGGAACCGTTTCAGCAGAAGCGGAACAGAGCCTTTAGTATTCCAAATGGCATGTAATATGCAAAAGCCTGATGGCTAAATGACAGCAGGAGGAACGGCTGGAGTGTAGCAAGAACAGGAAGTCATCTTAGGTATGGGTCCTCGGAGGAGAAGCAACAGGAACTTTAGCGATTCTGTCTGATGTAGCTAATCTGAGTCATAAAAAACCCATTACAGTGGTATCACACTGAAGCTGCTATTTTAAGGAACTTTTACACATCGCTTGCTGGGTAAAATCTAGCTGATCATTTGAAACAAACTGACGTAACAAAAGAGCTGCCTGATCCTGATCAAAAGGCCTCCCTCTGTAACCGTGCAGGATTACAGTGATGTCACCATAAAAGGTGCTTTAATTACCTTGGAAAATCCTGATCATTCCTGGGCTACTTTCAGTTTGTTGAAAACATCGGTCGAATCGAACGAAATGGGGCTGTGCTGTCACACTAATCATATTCAGTACACTACATACGCCGATGCGAAATAATATTCCTGGACTGCAGTGCCCATAGATAGACAGGAGAAGTGCAGGAGAACAAAAACACACATTGACACACAATGCAAAAGTGATGGAATGTTTAGAATGGGCAATGATGGAAGCAGCAGAGGAGATAAGTGGTATGTAGCAAAGAATCATGGAAATGCTGACATAAGGGTGGTTAGACAGTAGCTTCATGGGTGCCGCAGCTTCTTGAATTCATAGAGTGACCTGTGAACCCTGTCTGTGAAGGAGAAATTCATGGAGAAGCAAGAGACTCCTACCACGAAGGCACAGATGCTCCTCTGCGGAGATTCCCACTCAAAGCAGCTGTTGATAAAGCAGCCGATGTTGATGAGGAATATGACGCAGCGCTTCAGTCGGTTGAAGTTTCGTAGCAGCAGCTATAATGTGCAAACACACAGCGATAAAGGCACCGACGACACTTTGCGTCGCACCACTGCAGGCTGAGGACAGCTAATAGACTATTGTAATTGCAGCTGAATGTTAAGTCTACCTGTTTACCCTTGTCTATAAGATAAAATATATTTTGATAATTTTTTTTAATGTAAACCTCACAAAAAAATTTGTCAGTCACAGAATTTAATACTCCATGGCACTTTAACTAATTAAAAAAAGTAACGACAATGTAACAGCCAACTTCAGCTCACCGAAGCTGCATTTAACCAGTAAATTAATGTAACCAGTAAATTTCTGATTGACTAACAGCAAAAAAAGACAACAGGACTTCTGGAGACGGAACTGCTCAGGTCCGCATGCAGCCATCCTAGGATCCAGGTTGTATTTTTTCCCTGATGGATCATTACATGTATGAAAAGACAGGGGTTCCAAATACACATCTTATCTGTTAAGACTACAGGAGTGCTGCTTTCTGTTAAGACCTTGCAGATGAAAACAATACAAATGATAACATTTAGTTCTCAGCCCACAGTTCATATTTCAGTTAATGCTCATGTAAAAAAATACAAGACAAATGTATTGGATTCACTTGCACAGATTGTATGTCACTTTACTAGAATTGGTGGCTCTGTCAAGCTGCTTACAAAACAGTGTGGGAGAGATTATTCTCCAGAAACCTATGACATCGTCATCTAGACACTTGACCTATGTTCTTAAGAAAGTCAGTAAAAACATGAAGGAAAAAAAAACTGCTGGAATCGCAGAAAGCTCAGTGCATGCATCTCTCGGTGTGAAGACAGGACAAAGGGCCAGGAAACATGTCTGTTTTGGCCAAACAGCGTTTTGTGACACGTCTGATTTGGGCCAGCCCCTCCGATTCAGCTCTTTGTCAGCCGGTCACAATGCAGCGTACTGCTCCGGTGGCACAGAGGGCCGCGAGGTGGCCGGGCCTCTTACACGGCCACAGTGCTGACAGCGTGACATTTCTATTCACCGCCCACGCGAGGTGGGGGCACATTCTCTCAGCCCCGCGCTGATGTCCGATGGCGACACGATTCCTGCTCATGCTAGCTGTCCGCTATCACTCCGAGAAAAAGAATGTGGAAATTGCAGGGTCTGTTCAGAAATATATTTTAGTATGGGGGCATGTGACACTTTCTGTAACATTTCCAATACCTGTTTAGAGACTCTGGGCTCTTCCTCAATATACTTCTGCTCCATTGGTACCAAAGTTCTAAGACCAGCTTTGATCTATCAAATAAGATATATGACTATTAGCAGTAAACACAGACAGATATTACTCAACTTACAGCATTTAGAAAGAGACATTTCATGGAATTAGATCAAGCAAACAGTATTTATTTACGTCTGTTAAACTATATACTTCCTTTCTGTGCACACAATAGTCAAGCGAATAAGTATATCTGCACGCACTGAAAGCCAGACATCCTCTTGTCCCTGACATGCCGCATGTATGGCACGCTGTCGCCTCGCTAACAAAATGGCGGCAGTCAGAGACGGCGACATATACGTCTGCTGAATCCACAAACAAAGGCGATTCATGGGGACCTTCTCATCTTCTCTAATTAAAACAAAAATGGACGGTAGAAAAAGAAAATGAAGTGAAGGGAAGGAATAAACAGGGAGGAGAAGAAAAGCGACTCACAGCATTATAAATCACGTCTATTTCGAGAAAGATGACCCCCTTTGTTGGCCCTGTCAGCTCCTTGCTTTTCAAGACGTAAGCTTTGCGTTCACCATTTTGAATCTGTAGGAAAAGGGACATGACAGCCGTCTGTCTGGCAATATCCAACTGAATACAGCCCCCCCCCCACCCCAACCTCTGACCCGCAGCTGCTGGATCTGACACAGAACCCAAAACAAGTGTGGCAAGTCTGACAAGTACCTGTTCATTACCACGATGCCACTGTCAGCCAGAAATTAACTATCCTGGGGAATCAACCAGACACATTATACTTTTTATACTTTTTAAAAACTTTTTCTTCCTCCATATTTATCTCTCCCGTTGAGTCATGATTACACAGTCTCAGCCGAGGAACTGACAAGATTTTTCATTCTTCTGTTTTTTTTTTTTTCTCTCTGAAGGAAAGGCATATCATCAGACTCACATGTAACAAGGGGATGGCTACTTTGCCGAGGAAGTCAGCGCTCCTGTCCCGGTCCTCATCATAGACGGTGACCTCCAGCACCGAATGGATATCTTTCACGTTGCTGATAAAGGGGGTAGCCACATTAGAAGCAGGAGCGGAGTATGAAGCGGTTACCCAGGACTGTCAAGCAAACACTTCAGGAGCCGAGATGAAATTAATTATCTAAATGGTCTGCATGTAATATAAAATGCTGGGGTGAAAATTGGGGAAACTGTAACCGCCTTTCTCATCAGCTGTCTCTTAAAAGTAGGTTACTGAGGAGGAAAACCTTAATGAGAAAAGAATGAGGTTATTGTCAGAGATGTGACAGCTAAATTACTGAATTTTCATTGGGAATTTAAAATGATTTCCACTCCTGTAATCTTGCAGTGAACATGCTGGATTGTGTGAAGTAAATGATATAACCTTAATATAAATATTTAACATATATTGTAACACTGTATTATTTTTAGATCATTAAAAAAGTTTATACAAATAAAGTGTATACAAATTCTTCGATAAATGGTTGTGTCAAAATAATTATACTACTGGTTATTCTAAGCTATAAAGATGGATAGTAAGTACATTATTTGTCCTACATAGTTATTATATTGCATGATGACAATGAAAAAAATGACAGTTTAATTGCTAGTTTGAATGTTACTGAATAAGTGGTTAAATCAGTTTTCCTCTTAAAACTAGCCAGGTACTTGCTGTAATTTTATACATAACATAATAATTACAATTTCACTGAATTGTTAGCTTAATTCAACATTGTGCTTTAATTTTGAGTTTTTACATCAAGCATTGATGGTACTGTCTAGTGTTGAAGCAGATTTTGTATTATGGTTTAGAATTCTTTGTTTTATATAGTTATAATTGATGTTAAATACATAAGAGCAATGCTCAGCATTTTACCCTGACTAATAATACCACAGTTTTCTGTAATTTCCGTAATAAAAAAATAAACAAATAAATAAAAAAAACATTTTAAACAAATTATTGTTTTGCGTATTATACAAGAAAAAAATCTAACAATAGCCTAATATTATGTTTTTCGAATTTTATTAAACACTTTTTTTTCTTGAAAAAATGATTTAAACTGATTTCAAAATCCAAAAACTTTAGAAAATATAAGACAACTCTGCTTTTTCACTGCAGTCAATACAGAATTCTGATGGAAAGTACCAGAGATACATTAATTCTGTCGGGACTGCAATGGTGATATCCTGGCGAAGTATACTGCTCAGTCCAAAGATTTTGAACAGAGGGAAAGAAAAAAAATGCATATTTATAGACAAACCAATAAACGACATAAATCTGCTGCTGCAGATGCATCAAGCATAGGGGACATACACAGTCGAATACAGCAGACACAGAACAGTATTATGGTACAACAGGTTTGGTGCAACACAGCACTCACAAGGTGAAGACCTTGTTCCACTCTGGGTTAAGGTTCTTGTACACGGTGTGTGTCTGTAGTCGGTCGTTGCTCAGCTCCACCACACAGAAGGGGTCACTTTTGCCTACCAGGGGGAGCGGAAACAATCAGATAAAGGGATGCATTAACTTTATCAGCATTGGGCTTATTTGCTGTTGCTTAATCCAGCAGCCGGCCACAGAGAGCAGCTACAGCTTTGCTGCAGATAAAGGTGAGCAGAGCCACACCACAACAGGAAATTACAACTGTCTTCCGCTCAGGCTGAGCGAAGCTGTAATTTATCATTATAACAATTATTTGATATATTTATTTCAGAGCATGCTGTCACATCTGTGCAACACAAAACTATGGGCTTAGACGGCGTAGGATAAGCACTTGGGTGCCTCTGCCTTTGCCACTATCAGGCATGAGCAGAGGACATCATCTCTGACAGAGTCCATGTACATAAACAGATTTTACTGTCAGGAGGCTGTGAAAGAAGAGGATAAAGGTGAAGTCCGTCGCTTTTTAAATTCCACATCAGCAAATATTAACACCAGTAAGGTGCTGCTTGACAAGACACAAAATGTCAGTTTCTCATTATATGAAATAGAACAAAGCATTTGCCACTTTATACTGCCAATATGCAGGGTTTTTTTTCCTGAGCAAAAAAGAAGATTGACACGGACAACATTCCTCAGAGAATTTATTTCCTTAGTTGTCACAGCAATGTATCCAACGGCATATTAAATAACGTTAGAGTGGATTTAAAGAATAATGTCTCTCAAAAATATCACACAGAAAATATCACACATTGTCACAGATACTTGATAGTGAATTTGACAGAAACTGTTTTAAAAAAATGTTTAGAAAAAATCATAAAGGAAGAAACAAATCTATTTAAAAATCAACTTATTAGTTTATTAATATACATAACTACACAGTCATGTTGTGCTCTAGAACTAAATTTTAATAAAACGTGATGCCCTAAATATAGAGTATTTGGTATTCAGCTTGACATATACATGAAAAAATTCTCATTACTAGTACTAAACTAATTTGCAAGCTTTGATCTTTACTTTTATCCAGACAAGTGGATAAAAATACATTATTTAACATGGTAAAATAATTAACAAAGCTCGAGAAAAAAATCACTTAGTGAAAAAATATTAATATATATAATAAGAGTTTTAAAAAGTAGGTTGCCACCGATTACCGAGTGTTTATCTAAAGGATATGGTAAGGTCAGAGCGTTTCCGTGATATACTGAATGAATCTCACTCTGATCAAAGGGAGGCCTTGACCAATTTGTGTGCAGTCTGCAGGCATATCCATTCTATATCAAATACTGAAGAAAGAATATGCAATTTTATCTTGTTATATATATATATATATATATGTGTGTGTGTGTGTGTGTGTGTGTGTGTGTGTGTGTGGGTGGGTGTGGGTGTGTGGGTGATCAACAGAAAGTATTTTCATTCCAAATAAGGATATATACCAAACTTTCAATCAAATATTTGCTTATTGTGTTTAATGAGGCAAGTCTGTAAATATTTCATTTGCTATATTGTTGAAATGTGCAACCTGAAAATGATTATTCAAATAAATGATATTAATGTTTGACAAGTTCAGTAGTTTGCAAATCCATTAAAATGCTTAATTTATACAAATAATATCTCTATGAAATGCATTATAGAAAAACAAATGTAATTTTATTTATTGTACAGTAATTTCAAATATCTGTGAATTTATCATGTTTAATTGCATTGTTTATGAAATTATATGAAGTCTTTTTTATGCATGATACAAATTAATGGTAAATTAAAGACATGATGTATAATTATGTTTATTAAGTATGATTAAGTATGATTTTCTAGTGAAACAATTCCTTAAGAAAGTTTCATCTCAAAAATATCCTTATCACCTAGCTTTATAACCAAATGTTTATATATGCCAATATACAGACACTGTGCAATTTCACATTTTTAACAGTGAATGACTACATTATATAATAGGTGATAACCTTTGCTAATCTTTACTTATTTGAGGGCATTTGATATTAAATTTTATTAGAAAGCCATGGTAAAATCTGCAGCAAGAATTATATTTTTGCACTGTATTTAACCATGCATTAACCGACATGTGTAATATGGTAATATTAACAATATACCCATTCAAATGCTCTTTAATCTTTGTTGACCTCTCTTGGGTTTTAAAATAATACAGGGATGCATGTATGTGAAACAGAAATTAGAAAGTAGTAGCACTAGCATTTTAACCACTTTATCAAGATGACCTCTTCTGCTTACATGTTATAAGATTTTGAATTTAAGGAATAAGACAAATTTAGGTTTATCATTCACAGCCTAATTCTGAGTTAATTTGATTCTCACATTCTCAGACAATTAAGATCCTACAAGTACTTGAACTAGTTGAGATCAGAGAGACACAAAATAGTCAGATAATTGGAGTTCTTACACCCACAGTGTTCGACAATGTTGGTTTTATAGGCTATTTTCATTTGTTTTGTGGTCTAGAGAGGAGGTACTCCAGCATAATGTAGCAATTAAGTAGTTGAGGGGACTAAGGGAGTGACAGCAGAGAGGAGAGGAGCTAAGAGAGCAGAACCATGGAGACAGGACAGAACGGGAGAGCTTTGCCGCGCTCCAATCTCAGAAATGTGAGCTCTTTATTAAAGGCCGCTGTAGCCCATAACCTTGTTCCTTGACACCTCTCTAGTTCTCCAATTGAAACAAGTCCTCAGTGCATCGCGCTCTAAAGGGTTTTGTCTCCCTGTCATTGTGCGGAGTGCTCAGGCTCTGGAGGAGTGTGAAATCAGAGCTCATGAGGCGGCCTGTTCCCCAGGGAACACTGGACCACGCACAAGGTCAAAGTCATGGGCTGGACCATCTGAGAGTATGTGATTGCTGGGCTGTGACACAGCAGGGGAGAGGGGGTTACAAGGGGGTGCCTGCCCTTGAGCACATCTTAATTAAGGTCTGGTGAAGCAGACAGCCAAACAGACTGTTTTGTACGCAGAAAGGCAAGCCATCAAAACGCCACCCTCCGTTTAGCATTCATAATGATCACCTCTCTCGATCTTCCTCTCCCTCCCGCTTTTGCCGTATCCTCCTGTCTCCCCCCTGCCCCCCGCCACCCTTCCCCAAGAGCGTAAATCAGGGCCAGGGAGTGCAATGTGCAGGCAAGACGCGTTATTTACTATATGGTCTATAGGCACCCTTTGTACATGCCTGTCAATGCTTAAATGGGGGGAATTGGTCATAATAAATAATACATTAGACACCACCACCATTCCTGATTTACAGGTATGGATATTCAAAGGAAAAAAATATTACACGTAAGCATTACACATTTCATGAACACTAATGGCAATAATATATCTAATTTGAAGTATTCCAGACAGCCTGTGAAGGATCTACATGCGAGATGAAAAGGTTCTTCCTTTTGCATGTGACAGTAGCACAGCTTCATTACTGCGGGGACAAACATCCTGAGATTGTGATGACATGCTTCCTAATTGGGACTCCTGGGCTCCCCATATGACACCCTGTCGTCTCTAATGGGCTGTAGCTTACAGAGGTGTTGTTCCTGACCCCTTCAGCCCCCTGTCCCATCCTGGAGGAGACAGACTCAGCCAGGGAAGGGGGGCCCAACCCAACTGCTGTCTGGGGCTGGAAGCTATGGACCAGGAGACCCGGTACCGCGGCAAAACAGGATGATGTCATAAGCTGAAATCCGGAGTCTTTAGATACAGCAATACCTATAACAGCTTCAGTCCCAGCCTGATGTCCTTTAAACATCTAAGCTGCTTTGTTAAGGAGAGGCAGCAGGTATCTTTATGGATATAGACATCAATCTGAAGGTTTACCGATTAATGCCAAAGAGGCACCCGATCATCACACATTTGAACAAGACACTTAATTTGGAGTCCTCCAGTACATCAAGGGATTGTCTGAATGGGCAGAATTTGTATTGCTTTATAAAAATGCATAAGTAGCAAAATATATTATAAGAAGAACAATGACGAATGAGACACAGATAATAGGCATCATGCTGTGACTTTTAGTTGCTCACAGAGGTGACAATCTGAGTGGCAGAGTATCACTGCCCCTTCGTAGCATCAAGAGTGTGGCTGCCTCTAAGTCTGAGTGCCAATGCTAATCTCCTCACCGATAACCTTCAACACACTGACCAACACTGAGAACTTCTGAGCCCAGCGGCTCCACCAAAGAACGAGACAAAAAAGGACCCTCTGAAATCAAAAGCATATAAAAGCCTTGCAAGGAGAAGGGCTCACCGGCGACACTGAGTGCTGCTCGGAGTCCCACCAAGTGACATCGCTGGGCTTTCCGTCAAATTCCAAATCATAGTCTTATCCATTCCAACGTATTTTGAACAGCATCAATACAGAATGTTTCTAATTGCAAAGTGTTGTGAAAAAAGTTCCTGAGTGCACCTACATGTAATAGGGAATTACGAAAACACACTGCAACTGCAGAATCAGGATTGAATGACAACACACATTGCAGATCAAACTGTGCCGAGATTAGAAAAGCGTGTGACATTATTAAAATGACTAATAAAGAGAACATACAGCTTAAATCATAAAAGATAATTATGAAGGGAAAAAGTGATTATATTTATTACATGTAATTTATATTGTATTCCATTTTCACTTGGTATCTGAAGAATTTAAAAATAATATAATGTTTGCCTCTGTTTCTGAAAAAAATATGTTCACTCTCAGTTGCTTAGAAAAGGAAAAAATGAAAGGCTTTCCTTGCCCAGCTTGTCTGCGGCATTAGTAATTCCAGTACATCTCCTGGTGTGAATGGCAAGATAACAGGTGATTACATCTGATGACTCTGTTTACCTGTGACATCAGCCACCATCAGCCCCTCGGCACGGATCACCTTCACCTGCACGACCCCCACATCCTTAATGTTGTGGAACGACCTCAACAAGTTCTGTGTGGAATGGAGAGATAGGGCAAAAATTCAGTCATGATCATTAACGGACAACTGGGCCAAAAAGAAACAGAAGAGATGAAACACAATAATGAGAACATTAATAATACAGGCGCTACCCAAATAACGAGATCCATTCCCTAAGTCTGTCTTTAAGTCAAGTTTGTAGGAAAAACAGTAATACAGTACAGAATAATGACAGCATTGCAGTAATAATAAAAGTAACTACATACAGTACTGTACTGTACCACGAGCATCACAAAGTAGTGAGTACATTCGTTATTAGAGGCCATTGTATTTAAACTTAATTTTTAATGTAATAGGCTTTATGGCAGTCCGTTCCCAAGTTCAAATTGTCCATAAGATGTTCTGCACTCAGAGACTGTTTGTAATCTCAGACTACATATTGTAATAAGTAATATTTTTACTTGTAAAATTCAGACAGAATATTTATCACAAACTAATTGCATGCAAATTTTACAACAGACTCTTAAAACAGAAGAGTACCCATTACTAAACAATACCGTATAAAAACCAAAGTAGTGACAAACACTATTAACAAACCCTTACTAACAGAATGATCAACTACAGATTTATGACTGGGCCTGCAGTGACTCTCAAGAAAGCACTAGAAGTTTAACAAACATTCCCATGCGAGACAATACATTGGGTCAAAACACTTCAAATGTGAATAGTGCAAAATGAAGCATGAGAGATCACGGGTTTTTGCGGCAGTAGTTTCAGTGGCAGGCACATCAATATGTGAACATGGATCAATGTCATTTTCCCATCCCAAGTGCCTTGGAGTCAGCAGTAAAAAGGTGTAACTTTCACACCTTTTCACACACCCTGGGGGAGACTGAACGACAGCGGTCTCTGGCCATAAACACCTGTTAGACCCCAGCTTGTCCAGCAGAGATCTGAGAAGCAAGGAGATGGCCAAAGCAGTTCTGCAGACGCCCGATTAGATAATTCAGGAGAAAAGGAAAGTGATGAAATGGTGGGAAAGGTGGCAATGAATAAAACACTGGCAGAGCCACTGCCGTTAGCTCGGCGGCTCCGGCTTATAGGCGCCGCGCCTTTACACCTTTCCCAATGTCTGATTCCCGTCAAAAGGGTGACAGAGAGCTACGACCATTCATGCTGCATAAATAACAGACAAGCGCGAGAAATTCACAATTAATGCTGTGCTAACGGGGATTTGTGTAATCGATGAAAAACACAATTCCATTAGGAAAATGGCCATTGAAGTAATAATATATTAAAATAGAAAAATGCAACAGACTGCTGTCTTACAAGTAAGACAATTACAGTAAATGAAGATCGAGGCCTTCTTTGACTACAGGGAGCCGGTTTTAAAGACCACTTTACCACCATTTTAATGCCTTGCTCACTGGTGACATTTACCTTAAAAGCAAAGTGAAATCACATATAATCTGTAATCACTGCAGCTGTTCCTTTAATTTTCCTTCACTTAATACCACTGTCACACAGCATCCCTCCGTTCTTCCCCAATGGATGTCACAGGATGGTCAGCAGCCCCTCTCTCTCTCCTTCCATCCTTCCTTCCTCACTAATAGCGCTGGTGAGGCAGTGCGCCACGTCGGCAGCTTCTCCTGCAGGGCGTGTGAGCTATACCCACAGATAACAGAGATATAGGCGAGCGGCTGACACGGCCAGCCAGGCGTGACCAGAGGGCGTCGCCCGCAGTGCAGGACGCTCGCTGGGCTTTTCCTGCACACAAACACTGACAGTTGTTCTGTAGCACTGGTGCCACCTGCTTTAAGTATTACTAGCACACGGCGAGAAATTGTGGGAAAGACACCACCACAGGACAACCGATTAATATGGGCGTAGGGAACATTTCAAAGATGTCTTGCATTTATGCTCTACTCATTTAAAGAAGCCAAAATGATCATATTTGTATGACCCATATATGTGCTTTCCAAGATATTTGCCTATTGAGCAGGATTCACAATTGATTGTTTATTGTTTGCTACAGTTATTAAATAATGTGGAAAAAACTGCTCTCTACATTTACCCAGTTGCATTTGCTGCATCTGAAGCTCTACTGATGATATGAAAGAGCCCATCCGACACATTTCAACACATACGGGGAAAACCCCAAAGGAGGAAGGGAATATTTTAAGCCATTTCTATGAGGATGTAAGGGAGAGATTTACATATGGCTTAATGGATCGACTCCAGTCGAAAGCCTTGTCCAAGGGAGCGGAGGAACTCCCATCAGGAAGACACAGTGAGTCTGAAGCACACTGTAGCCCACAGGTAAGTGGTACTAACAAATCTATGGCCACAAGTGGCATGGGGATAACTAAGGGGCTGTGCTCATGAAACTTTAATGTCAGAAATAAGGAGGCATTAATTGGGGAAATAGATAAATAGCATTTAAACAAGACAAATACTATTATTCAATTTATGATCAGCAAATGTTTGTAAAACTATTTATCTTACAATTTCAATCTTATAATTTACGGTATACCACAACATGTTTAATTGGTGCATTTCTTTAACATAAAACACCCATAAAAACACACGATTCTACATGTTGGATAGGAATCAAAAACTGAAACTGCTTTGGTTCAGACTGGGAATGTCAGTACATCATTTTAATGGTGTACATTTTGCTCTGTAACAAGGCAGTGCATTTGAGTTGTTAAATTACACACTCTGAGCCATCCAACGCACACAAATCACCACTTTGAGCCAACTGTCAGTCACTGCTTTCCTAACAACCTCAGGACATGCAAGTTATAATGATACATCTTATAGAGAATCATATAAAATCAGGTCTGCTTATTTAGAGAGGCCAAGACGCATAAGCTTGCTCTAAGAAACAGAAGCATGCCAAACCTTTGTTATACATAATCCTGTGCAATGTTGCACAAAATTACAGTGCATAATGTCAAATAATGACTATTCAATGTTGAGCAACCAGACTCAGTTAAACACAAAATGACGAAAGAAAATTTTTAGATAGACGGTGTTCATGTTAACTTTGTCTGAAAGCGCACGGTATACACATACAGGGTAACTCCAAAAAATTACACCACATTAGGGTACAGCAAAATTTATGGAACTTGACTGCAGACACAAAAGTAGTAAATCGAAATCACAAAGAAAACTGTTCCAGTGCAAAGCAGTGAAGAAGCAGTTCTTGCAATTTATTTTTCCTTTCTGGCAATAACCCTCTTAGATGCCCAGAGGAGTAATTATAATTTAAATTTTCAAGTCAGAGCCAGGCTACAGACTTCATTTCCTAATAAACTCTGTCAGGCTCAGCCTGATACATGCAATATTATTGTCATAACCCTTGGAAAAAAGGAATGGAGGGACCTGAAACAGGACTTTAATGCATGACCTCTCCATGGACGTGCCGGTTTATTATTTATGATTATTGAAGGCGACCTGGAAACCTGGCTGATTCCGAGAGCCGGGAGATTTCCATACCAGAGGAATTTCTGATTTTCAGGTCTTCCTCCTCAGACCCGCTCAATAGGCAGCCAGAGAGATTGAAAAGCCCTGCAGATGAGGGCTCTTTATTTTTTTAATGAAAGGCTGTGGAATATATTTTCCCAACCCCCCCCCATCATCAGCCCGACGATCCTGTCACAGAGCTAGGCTCAGGAGTTGGGCTCCATTACGAGGGACGAGGCAATACCCCGTCCTCAGACCGGGGCGGGGGGGTATCGGGGCCCCCTCTGACTGACAGCTTGTCACCATGACGTCTTATTCCATCTCTGTTATGGAGAAAATTAATGTCACTGCGCACAGCCTTATGACTCACTGTCATCTTGGAGGCTCTCACCTTTTATCAATGCTCTAAATAACATTTCAAGCCCACCGTCTTGTGCTGGACAATCCGGTCAGAGGACATTAAATCAGATGACTGTGAAATGTCATAATGAAAATGGAATGCTAACAGCTTCCTCCCCCTCCCCCCCCCCGTCTCAGTCCCCCACCAGTCTCACTCACACTTCTAACTGCTTGTTCACTAATAATTTTTAAGCAGGCTACCAGAAAGGACAGTGAGTGGGTGTGTCCACACTGATGGGGGTTATCCCCCCCCAAAGCCTATTAACATCCATTACGCGTGAGTCCGTTTTGCACGTCGCGTGCACCGCGAGCCACATCCGCTGTCAACTCCGTGTAGCCAGCAGACGCAGTTAAAAAGCAGCAACATCTTTTTCAGGATGCCTTTATGAGGCAGGAAGCCGGGGAAATCAAACAATCGGAGAAATGTCTCAATTACAGACTCAGCGGGCAGGGCAGGCTTTCCCCCACGCTCCCTGAGAATGTTGCCCTATTTATTCAGACCTGTCACTCGCAATTAAACTCTGCCCGCTGCAGCAGTTTAATTATCAAAAGCAAATCTGGGAATCACTGAGGAGTTATATTAGGGTAACTGAAATGATATAGCATCAGGCTAACCTACGTCATTTTTGGTGATACTGAGGTACATCAAAACATAAACGCACACCTGAAAATTCCTGCTATAGCAACACTACAGCAATTAATACAGAATGTATTTATACTTATAAGGAGAAATGCTAAGTGTTACCTCATATATCGATACAAATTAAAGTACAAAATAAAGTTCTCAGTTAGAAAAACAGCTTTACCAAGAGCATTTCACACTGATAATTCTCTCCAAGCAGTTACCCTCATACTTTACTAGTGATATTGAATAACACTGACAATATGTTGTGGCCAATACTTATAGGAACCACGATATATTGCTTTCAGCTACAAAACGGATCATGGAATACTTATAAAGCTACACTAGTGGCCAAAACTGTGGAAACACCTAGCATTTTTGGCATTACGCTTTAAAAATTACTACACGAATATTGGCGGTAATGTTTATAAACAATTAAAGAATGCTTACAAATATCACATATTGGACGATAAAATAATTAACCGAAGTAACTGGAATAAGGTTCTGCAAACTCTAAAAATCAGAAGTGTTTCCACAATTTTGGCCACTAGTGTATATAATAAGAAAGTACTGGATTATGAAAGCATTGTGATGATTATTAAATCAAATTCCCCAAAGGAGGTATTGATTGATAATGTTTTACATTAAAACATAAATACTGGTTTGAATAACAGTAAAAGAGGCAGTGTTTTAAAAGAGCACAGTGCCACTAGAGTTCTAAGTAAAAGTCTCACTTTGAAGTGGATATTTTTTGTTACTATATAAACTGCATCAAAGGTTTCCATTATTTGGCCATCATGTATTTCACTGGTGGTTCACTTCTGTTACTATTGTTTAGAAATAAACTTCTAATTTTACACCAGACATTTAAGACTATATATATTCTAAGGGCCTGTGACTCTCTACTGGATGAGTGGGTGGAAGATTGATGCAGAGATGAATTAATTGATGGATGAATGGATGGATGTTTAAAGTAATAAAAATTGTAGTTAATTTTCAGTATTTCAGTTGTTGATAGACTATGTCTGTCTGTATTGTTCTGGCATTAACCATTAATGATCCATTTGTGGATTTCATTGGTTTTTTTTTCATAAAGTGAGGACATTGACAAATTCAAGAAGAGTATGTACCTTCAAAGCGGCTCTCAGAGGTGACACTGTGCCATATTTGCACGCTTATTTGATTTTTTATTTCCCGGCTGGCAGCGTGTCACCGGTGTTAAACAGAGGTGATGATAACGCTATTTGTGCGCGAGCTGTATGCCCATCTGCAGACAGCTGATTCCATAAAGATTGAGAAGGGAATACATTTGCAGAAGTACACTGCCCGCTAATCTGTTTGAGGAGCACTGTATGGCATTAGTACCTGCACTTCATGTTATCTGCCAGCCCTGATACATCTTTATTAAATTTGGTTATTGAAAGGGTGTCAGTCAAGGAAAGGAAATATGCTAATAATGGAGAAAAATTAAAGCCCGCGCAGCCCCTGCCACCCCCACTCTGACTGCAGTGTCTCAGACAGCAGACTGGGCCCCTGGACCAGCTGAATTGAGAGGCTGCATGGAAGAGGAGGGAGAGCAATGTCGATCTCCAGCAGCATGAGAAAATGGCTGGAGATGTACAAGGTGAAATAGCTTTTCTTTTCATTTTGTGCTCCCCCCCATTCCATCCCCCACACTCACACACACACACACACACACACACACACACACACACACACTCTCGGGTAGGAGAGACACACACCAGTCCTGTCCCGGTCTAAGAGCTCCCCTCGGTGAATGCCGGGTGGCACTGCAGTGCAGGGAAGGCCTCAGTGATGCTCAGTGGCTCTCTCGCTTAGTTACTGATGTGATTCACGTGTCCAGTGTTTCCCGTGCGGTAATTCCAGCAGTTGTCGGAGAGATTTCCCAGATGACCTTTAACCTAAATTAGAGCTGTTCCGAGACTCAAACACATGCGTACATCCATGACATAAGCTCACGAACATGGGTTAGTCCTGAAATATCGAACACGAGCGAGGTAAAGCAAGACTGCTCACTCGAGGAGCCATCGTGTTTCGAGACATACGCAAAACGTGTTTGGAGTTTGAGTATTATGCAGAGCTGCGTGAGTGTAGGCCAGGGAAATTATACGATCAAACAGATCCCTTTGTCTTATTCAGAAGTGTCCACAGTTGGAGCTGTCATTAGGCACCACGGAGACTGACAATGGGCTCAAAGTGGCGTTTTTGTGCGCTGGTGATGGCTCAGAGCGATAGGCAGCAAAGGGTTAACACCGCAAAGACAAAAGGGAAGGCTAGGGGCATTGTGCTGCAGAAAGGCGCTCAGGACCGCCGCCGGGCAAAGGCCTCCTCTGAGTGAGAGTCGCCTCCTTTGAGCATATAGGGAGAAGCATTCATGCCTAGATGCAGCTCAAAAGACCCTGTCAAGGCCTCCTCGCCTTCTCTCTACCCGTCCCCCAAAAGAAGACGCCCACTCTGCTCACCACAGCCAGCCTGGGCCCAATCCCAGGCAGGCCGAGAGGGGCCGAACCCCATTTAAAAAAGAGGTCACGTCAGCAATGAAGCGGCGGGTCTCAAGCCCGAGACATCCTCCCGCCAGAAGCGGAGCCCTCCGCCCCCGGCTGGGCCCACCAGGGCTTGCGCACCACTACTAAGCTTCCCCCTCAGTCTTGCAGCGAAGCCAGGAAAACAGCAGATCCTAGCGAGAACAAACCAAAGCAACGTGACCAGGCTCTCCTGGATGGCCTGCCCGGGCAGTGAGAGCGCATCTACCAGAGCAGGAAACGAGAGAGCTTTTCTCACCTGGGACACGCACTGCCATGCTGTTGCAATAACACGCAACAGCAACACAACATGCCTCATCTCCCACAGACAATAAACGTAAGCCAGAGGAAGCTAAACTGCAATAGCTAAGCACTGAATTCCTGCAAAAAGGACCACAATTAAAATAATAAGACAACACAACACGTGTTGACAGACAAAGCTATTTCAGGCCTATAATATAAAGGATGCACCAGATCACTCGTGTGTCATATGTCCATTATTAATATCAGTAAACAAATTCCAATCGTGTCCTGAATCCCACACCAGAAGCTGCTGCCCCAAGCGAGGTGTGTCACTCACATATCTGCTCAGGATCTGCTTCCGCTCGTAGGGGTCGTCCAGCATGTTGACGGGCAGGTCAGCGATGGACACAGCCGCAGAGGCGGTGAGAGTGACCAGCATCATCAGCATGCCGCGGCCCTCCTCCAGAGGAACCTCTAGCTTGTGTGTGTGCTCCTTGCTCAGACTGGAGAGGTCCACCTGACACCTGGAAATCCCAGTCACACATAAACAGGAATGCATTAAGAAAACCACACAGCACCATGGGACACAAAGAGGTATACATACATACACATATGCATATTTCTTGTTTTCTAAGTACAGCATACATATTACCTGCATGTGTGTCATCAAAGATTCTTAAACAGTATAGAAATGTATATGTAAATAACCTCAGGCAACAGCTATAAGCAGGATACTGGAGGAACTACAAATAGAAGTGGAAGGACTTGCATTGCTTCAACACTAAATCACTTTCTCCGGTCCATGTGACAAGTTTGCATGCAGGTACTGCCAGCTGGCTAACAAGCTAACCATGTCATTTAATGAAAATGTCAATTGGTAGTGAAGAGCCAGATAATACACTGACCACAGGGCCAGCAGGCCCAGCTAGCGAGGGCACACTGAAATAAATGGACATTTAAAGAGCCGAAATGGCCAATTAGGAGTAAGAGAGGAAGAGGCTGCAGCGTGTCCCCCAGGCTTCAGTGGACATCACCTTGCAGGATGGAAGTGTGGGCCTGAAGGACAAGAGGAGCTGGCAGATAGCTCAGTACATTTAGCAGCTCTGCTTCCATCTTCTCTTCTCTATTAACACTTCTGTCTGCAGTACTTAATGGGGCCTTGTCAAGGAAAGAGACACACATTGCCTTTGCAGTGTGGGAAGGTTCAAGTCACAAATAAAATTAGTCTTTTCCCACCCTGAAATAGGATGGAAAAGTATCACCTTTCGGTGAACTCTCTTAGCTGGACACAAGCCCTTTTTATTGCCTTTCGGGGAAATTTATATAAAAGAAACAAAACAAAAGCCATTTATATTATTTATAAGCTATGAGAGGACTAGAAATATATGACCAAGATTTTTAGATTTTTTTTTGTCTATTATTGGTTATTTCTTTGTGCTTCAAATTCCAAAGAGCACTTTACCAGTAAGACTGGTATTAAGGGAGCATTTCTAAATGGCACCAAAACACACCTTTTCCACTTCTTCTCTCTTTCGCAGTAACAAAAAATCCAGCCATTACAACAGCAGGGTAGCACCTTTGCACTGCTCTCAGCTTACAGGCAATCCATCACAGTCTTCCCCCATCTGCCATTCAGACAGTGAGGTGTGATTTATGGAATCATTATTCAAGTATCAGCACACATCCAGTCAGACTCGTAATATACATCCTGCACAGATGGAAATAAAGATGCCGTCCAGGCAGATAAACTCCCCCGGTTATAAAAAAAAAAAATTCCTCTTTTACGTTCCTCTTTTACGCTGAAATATATCTGAAATACATTTTCACACAACAGTTATAGGTACATCTCAGGAACGGGGGACAATGACTTAAGATGTGCCACTTGTCGAGAGGGATTAATGTGGGGCATTTTGTGCGAAGGGACACAAACAAGATGGGACGCCACCACATGTTCAAAAACCTTAGATGTCAATCTAAGCCCGAAACTGTGAAACTGGCACTAGTTTCATATTGGAGATTAGGAGAGCGATGGCCTCTGAGACTGCTGGAGAATGATTTTCAGGCCTGACAGATAATGGCGTGGTGATCAGGCAACCACCTCTGGCACAAAACCATAATTAACTCAATTTCCCTTCCATTACAGTCTCACTATATCCCTGATGCTGAGGGCCTCGTTTCAGTGTGCTGGATCTCTAGAAGTGATGTCAGGCTTTAAGTCTAACTTCATGTCGCTACTTACATTGGTTTGTAATCTGAACACCAATACATGCTTTTTAATTTTTATCAGTGAGAAATTATAATGTTCCAATCTGTGGATTGCGTCTACATTTTGGGGGTCCTATATGCTTTCCATTTTTTAGACAATGCTGGATTATAAACAGCTGAGACATATAAACGGTTAATATCAGAATGCAAAATGGTATTTCAACAAGTTGAACTAATCAGCTGAGGGAAAACAACCATCCGGCAACTGTATTCCAAAATGAAAAAAATACTAATGATTTAATGTTCTTTCCTAAATTACGCTTCAGTCTCTGATAATATAATGATGAGTCTCTTAAGCTTTTGGTATAGCTAAGGGCCAGTTCTCTGTTTGAAACTCTGGACATGCCTGAAATCGTTAATCGACAATAAACAATCAAATTGACTTTTTGGGTGGAAAACCTTTAACTGACCGGCTTGACTTGAAGTGGTACAAAATTTAAAAAAAAGCTTAAAATGATGCTACACGAAAATCTTTCACTCGTCATAATGTCGTAATCCAAGAGCGTCTCAAAGTCTGCGTGGGAAGTCTTGACTCCAACATAGCATGGAGTCTCCTGCCCCCTGCTGGTCAACCAGCAGAAGCAGTATCTTGCTTTTTGTCACTGTGAAATTGGACACGCACCCTGAAAAACTAGAAAACTTCACATTTATCTACAAAGTATGTCTCTGTTACTAACACCATCTATTATTCAACTCCATCCAAGCACATACAAAATGTTTGTCAAACCATCCATACATATTCTATTGTATTTATCCAGTACAGGGTTGCAATCGACCTCGAGCCTATATGATGAAAACAACACGACTGGTGTGTCAGATCATTGCAGGGCATATATATCGTGATTCACACAATCACATACTATGGGCTATTTACATACACTAGCCCATCTGTCTGCATTGTTGTGAACTGTGTGAGATCAGACAAACGCCTCTGGCACAAAACCATACCTTGAAGAAACCCAGCTAAGAAACAATAGGCAAGGACACAGTAGACCTACATGAAGTAAACCGTGCACATACTTGTGAATTAAATGACATAATAATAAGCAATCCAGAGTGTAACAGATACAACATTTAGGCCAAGATTCACCTACCTGCCCATGAAATCGTCCTTTTTCGCAGCATCTTTATCCCAGACAGTGATATCGATGATCCCACCATGTTCTTCGTATATATGGAAGTCAAACTGCTCTCTCCACTGGGGGTTCAGGGTTTTGGACACCGTCTGGAAAATAAATTGAAAACACCTGTTGATACTTAGTAGATCAGTATAGAAGGGGTACAAAAAAACATATACTGTACATTCTGGAGCAGAAATATCCCCAGTATTAAGAGAATGGCAGTAGGTAGTAAACAGTAGTAAAATGACCTTGCTCTTATACTTCTGGTGACCAAGCCGGAACTTGACATAGGGATCACTCAGTCCATTGGAGTCCATGGGCTTCAAGTTGCTGCCTTCGATAAGAGCAATAGAGACAATGCCCCTCCACAGCTGGGACTTGCGGTGTAGGTCTGACAGCCTCAGGCTGTGGTACTGCAGCTACACACGTAAACAGACACAGACGTGGCAAATGTCAAACCCAGGCCTCTGAGCCAACTGCACAGGCAAACAGGGGCCACCTCTGCAAGGGCAGTTTTGATTGGTCCATTCAAACCAGGATGCATGTACAATCCAATAAAGACAAAAAGACAAAGAAACGCACAATGCATACATACTTTACTTAGGTACTGGCAGGTAGAATTCAAAAAGTGGCCCAGATTAGATTTAATAAGTCATTATCAAATTCATCATTATTTAAGATAATGCTATTGGGGCCCCCTGTCCTGATGAAAATACAGGGGGTATTATCATGCCCCCTGTCCTGATGAGTGGGGACCACATTCTCATTTCCATGATGGGTTTCTGCCACTAACCACGAGATTTCATTACAGATCTCCTGAGTAACTTTGTTTTTCACGGGTTTGTTTTAGTGGGGTATTTTGTAGGCTTCTATGAGAAAACTGAAGGCGAAACTTACCAGTATTTTTGGTCTAACTGATGAAATCTTGGCTTTGATCAATGGATAATTTCAGTGTGGTTTTTCAAAGAAATAATGACAAGGCATTGGTTGGCAAAAAGCATAAGAAATATCCATTATTTGTGGAAAAAAAAATGTACATGTGACATTTATGGACAGAGAAATGATTAGTCTGAATCTGAAACATTTCTGGGCCAATTTTTACCCATTCCTACAGTCAGGGTGCTTACCTGCCGGTACCTACTCTGCATATTTACACCTGATATACTTACAACCAGGAGCATCTCTGTGCACAATACAGAAAATAAAAATACTTTCTAAAAGAGGAAAAAGCTGGAAAGTCATCTGAGAAACTCTAAAAGATGAAAAATATGTTTACTCCAGTACTATAATACCAAATACTATTAGATGTTGTATTGATCGGTATCCGTATATCCGGAAGTTCGGGGTGCTGGCTCACCCTGGTCTCGGGCCCCAAGTTTGCTTCACTTATACATTAGTTTGGGCAAAAGTGTCTGTTAAATACAACTCCTATGAAAAACCAGCAATAATTATAAGTGCATTTTGAACAGTTATCAATTGCAGAAATGTTCCAGAAATTTAAGATAGGTTCATTTTCATGTGGGGAGTTTTTACACAACATCCTTAGCCTTCACAGTAGATATTCCAGATTTGATCATTGAAGAGAGTCCATCCTGCGATACTATTTAACAAAAAGGTTTAGAAAATTAGCACCCTGTCTCAGTCTGGAAACTGCTTTGCATTCTTTTCGCTTGAAAATGACATTAAACCCCAATTACTCTCTTACAATAGAGAGCTTTGATCTTAGGTGAACCTCTAATCCGTATTCTCCAGATATTACACAACGATTGGCCGACTAGCAACACATGAATATTCCTATACGAAAAAAATGTATTTACAAACACATATACAGTAGTATGCAAATCACACATATCCAGGAAATTTAATTCCTACTGATCTATAATTGAAAAAAACTTGTTATAGTTGTTTAGTTGTTACCTCTCATTACATAAATTCAGAAAAATTACATCTAGACCCACAATCAAAAGTGACATGTGCATTTAAACCACACAACAAAAATAATAACTGAATCAGGAATAAATACGAAGACCTGTGGGTATTTGAAATCTCCAACTTTGACCATAGTTTCATTCTGTGTCAAGCAGGATGGCTGGAGGGGAGAACAATGGTGGGTGGAAACCGTGAACCTTCTTATGAAGGCCAGCAGGAAAACAAGATCGGGATTCTTTGCTTTTGTTTTGTTTAAAAACTATCAGCTCATCATAAATTCATTAAAGTTAAACATACATATAAATAAATACGGAGAGCTTAGATGTGGGGTTTGTTAGCCGCTCGCTCTATTCCCAAGCGACAGGCCTACTGGCCCACTTTACAACTTCAAAGGTTCAACATACAATCCAACATGGCACCCTCCACACATCACGCCTCGGCAAATTCCTGCCTTTCCCGGTAGTCTTAATCAAAGCTGACCCAGAATCTAAATGGTTAAAGGAAAATGTGCACCACATACATTGACAAAATACCAAAAAATTAGCAAAGTTCTGCATGTTATTGATATGTAGTGCTGTGTAGCCCGGGTCTCATATATGAAAATTAGAAACATGGAAAGCAACTGGTAGTGTTAATACGTTAATACATTATATAATGTTGCAGAGATTTCAGGGTCACCTAGAAAAGTAAGTTGCTTTAGGACAGAAAAGGACTCCATGTGGAGTGAACACCAGTGTTCAAAACATGACGTCATGCTTATAGGATCATAAAAGGAAAACAAAATAATGGCAAAGAAATGTGACACAAATCCAAGAACCCACCTGCAAAACTGAAAAATCATGGGCTGTTTTTTTAACTGCAACCAAGCATGTAGTATGAAACGCTGTCTGACCCCCAGGGTAATAATTCAGCCTCCAGCTCTGTTCTGGGTGTCACTCTAACCGTCACCTTAGGAACCAATCGAACATCTGTACTTTACTTCAATCTCCAAGGAATGTGGCTGGCCACTTCACAGAGGTAGGTAGGTCCAAAGCGTAGAGTCTTAGCTGTCTCTGCCGTGCCCCTCCCCCCTCCTCTAAGTAGAGAAGGTGCCCATCAATACCCTGCTTACTGGCATTGAAATCCCGCAGTTACATAGCCATTACCATAGGTATAGAGTTGCAGCCAATTAACTTTGTTTTCAACAGGAGTTTCCATATTTTATTGCTGGTGCCCATAAGCCTGAATGAGACAAGTGGGTACAGAAAAGGATGGATGGATGGATGGATGGATGGATTTTATACTGTTAGCTAAAATAAAAATTAAAGCAGAGAATTCTTATTCATTAGGGTTTCCTACTTGTCTGAAACCAAAGGGCCCCACCTGGACCCTTGCCACTGATGATCAGCTAAGACCAGGGGGCTTAATGCCTTAGTGCCTTTTTCTCTGGGGGTGATGGTGGTTTTCCCTAGCAATGTTGGCCAACCCATAAAGTGGGACAGATGGTCACCTAGGGCACCACCTTCTGAGGGGGCAGCGACGGTGGTGGGCGGTTAAAGGGCAGCGGGGGTGAAGCTCTCCTACAGCTCCATGTGGGCTTCGACCGGCAATGCCCTCTTGAATATTACTCACTTGGACCGGCATTTCGTCAATTCATGACACGTTGTCCGGACCTCCTTCCAGACCCCTTGCAACTGTCCTACAGACCCTCTACTGAATTACGAAGAAACAAAGGTCCTTCAGCAGGTTGTAAAGTGACAAGACTTACCTTGTTTCAACAAGCAACTATAGAATAGATTAATGCAAATCATAAGCATTCATTTTCATTCCTCTTCTTTTTCCCTACTTATCCGACTCTACGTAACACACGGACGTCAAACAAAAAAACGGATACGTGAAAAAAAGATGCAGCCGACACTCATCCAGTAAGGATGTATGCTTCATACGAGACTGGTGCAAAGCATAGGGCCACTCTTCATCCAGGGGGTGCATGCTGGGCATTACCTTACTGGTTCTTTTCCAGCTCCTTCTCAATAGCATCTTCTGTAAATGAGATACAGTAGTGAACAGTATTACAGAAGTAATAACCACTCACAGGGAGCCATTACTCGAAAGAGCAGCCCAGAAGGTACAAATAGCACACGGACACCATAAGCCATGTACAGAAAGCGTGTCTGCCTGAAAAAGCTCACATATACTGCGAATAGCCGAGGGTCTGGTATACATGTGCTTTCACATACATACATACTTTGGAATCTCTCCATTTAACCTTGTTTTTGTTTTGCAGATTGAACCTTCAACTCTGAGGGACGTGTCTTTTAAGACCCACCTCAGAATATAGTTTCCATTGTTCTGCGGCTATGTCCACGTCTTCCCGTTTTGGGTTTGCAAGCGAGAACGGTAGGTGAGGACTGTGAAATGTTACACTGCCAGGCCGAATGCTAATGCATGAAAAATGAGAGGATTCCAAAGGACATGAACTCTTAGCACAAAGAACATGTTTTTTTTGTACTAATGCTGTTTCTCAGGAAATAAAAGGCCATTGGAGTAAGAAAGACAGCAATCAGATAAGAGGTAATACACACAAAAGCATTAAATAGCTGCAGGAAGAAAATAAAACAATGCCCAGCTAAGCTATTACTCGGTATCTGAGTTTCCGAGACATGAATGACCCAGAACTTTTCTACGTTCTGCTTTATAATTGAATGCCCTCTACTTGGCTGAATGGCACAGTGTCACTTTCCTTCTGTAATTTTCATGGAAATCATTAACTGCATAATTGCATTTCCCCGTGACACCACCAGCTGTTCTTTAAAATTAATTTTACTGATATCATAAGCAGACTCCAACAAGCACTTCACTAAGAAAAACAAAATGCTGTAGTTACCACATGTGTAGGCATGCACCTACTCATGTATGTAACATATGTGCACCTCTCATTATACAGAAAATTAATATACAGGATTTTTTTTCTTGAAACCGCAGTGTTTCACTGTTGTCTGCACCCACATTCTGCATATGCTATTTTGATACACTAAATTATGAACTTAATAGAAATGCTACACTGGAATGGCACGAAACATCGACGGATGCTGAAATGAACATGAAATGGTCATTACATAGCCATTATTTGAAGTGTCTTCCACGGAAGTCAATACCTAATGCGGAGAATATTTTCCCAGTGGTCTAGCAGCCAGTCAACATGAAAATGAACTGTAGACTACATGGTACTCATACTGCTCTGTTGTACACAGTAAATCTAGTTCACTCTAAGTGGACAACAAGTACAAGGAACAACAGCCTGGTAACATGGTGAATAAAATCTTCCACTGGATTTGCTATCACTATATGAGAACATTTGGACCCCTGTTGGAAAATATCTTTTATATCTTATATTTCATACCAAGTATATGGATCTATGCAAGATATACACACTGGTAATCACTGAGCTAAGGTTAGGGGTACAAACAAAAGGCCCTACTGAGGCAATGGTTACACTGGAGCGCTGGGCTTCGGAGCATATCTGCTGGGGAATGGAGTGCACCATTTCCCCCTGTACTCTGGATCCTTCTCAGCGTTCCACTCGCAGCCTTATGCAGTGCAGAGGCAAGTTAATAGTGATGAAGTGACACAGAGCATAAATACAAAGAAGGCACACAAAGGGGGACAGAGAAGAGAAATGATTCACTTACTGCGTCTTTGGCATCCATCTCCTTTGGTGTCAAGGTGACAGCCAGCTCTAAAGAACCCAGGTCTTCGTCAGGACAGTGGGCATCCTTCAGGTCCAAAATAACATCATGGGTCCTAGAACAGTATCATTACAACACTGTGTTTTACCAGGTTTCAACAACACAAGTTAGGCCAACCCATTACGCCCCCTGGTTTTATGGTTTCCTATAAAAACAAAAACTACAATCTACATGCATGGCTAAAACCACTATTACTACTGCAAATAATAATAATAATAATAATAATCTAACTGGCTGGTTGACAGATTACTTGACCACTGACCTGTTGCCTAATCCACATTCATAATTATCCTTACAGTGGATATAAAACGTGTACTCACCCTGGTTAAAATGCCAGGCTTTTATGATGTAAAAAAATCAAACCATGATAAATCATTTCAAAGCTTTTCCCACCTTTTATGTGACCTATAACCTCTAGAATTCAATTTGAAAACTTATTGTGTGTTTTTTATTTTTTATATTTTCCCCCGTAACAGGTTTGTTTGTTTTTCAATGAATTAGGTCAGATTAAAGGTGGGGGAAGCTTTGAAATGATTTATCGTGCTCTCATTTTTTTTACATCACAAAATCCTGGTACCTGGCATTTAGTGTACTTTTAGGGACTGAACTATATAGCATGTGCAATACCGGTTAATTTCAATAGATGGCTGTAGCGTTGTATTACAGTACACTTTAGAAGTTGATGGACAGGCACAAAGACTTATTTTATATGTAATAAAAAACAATCACTATGTAATATTAAAAGAAGAATAAAATAATGATGAATTATAGCAACAATGTAAAAAATATTATAAAAGTACAAGGAATAAAAATGTTTATATGAAATTTATTTATATAACGAGAACAGGCAGATGGGCTCACAAAGGCAAACCCCCCCACCTTACCTTTTAAGTTCCAGAGATTCAAGATATATGTACGCTGAGCCCATGAAGTCATCTTGAAGACCAAAGTCATAGTCAAAGACCTGCACGGAAAGGTAAGAGTGACATTAACGAATGAAATATTCGGCCACGGTGCTTCTCGACTCACCTGCTTTGAATGATGATAGTAGCTACTTGAAATGTTCAGTCATGCAACAGAGTGAATTTCAGAAACTTATAATGAACACAAAGGCACAATTCATTAAATGTGTTTACTCCAAGCTATAGCCATGCAGCAAAGCTAGATGATTGATATTTTAACACGCAAAGAAGGAGTTACATATGATTTTACAGGGGGGGTTAGATTTCGTTTTATTGCACATCTCCCCAGGCATCAGGGAAGCTATTTCTTTAACAATCCAAAAGAAGTGTTCCTTGAATTAGCAAACAGCTTTGTAAGCAGCTTTATCCTGTATTAAGGGACTGGCATCCTGTTCAGGGGACGCTGGCTAGGACAGGCTCCCTGTGTATGTTCCTGGTGACCCTGAGAGAGGTATCACATGCAGTGTTGCACAAAAGCCTTAAGCAGTCAAAGAAAATGTTGAAGCTGTTAATTTTGGCAGTAAGCGCATTTTTGCTCATGAAAAAAAAATTTACATTACAACATATGCAAATTTGCTACAAAACAATAAGATGGCGGCACACAAGTGTGCAGCAGCTCCTAGGTCTCCTGTTCGGTGCCTTGTTTTTGTGTGTATGTTGTCCTTGTGTCACGCAAATTCAATGTACAGTCACCTGGACTTGTATATTAGGCTTCCTAGTTTTGTTGTGTATTTAATACAATTACAATAAAGCTTCTATTCTAAAAACTAAGAATGCCTTCTCTTCTCCAAAAAGTTCCAGATATCTTGTTGGATGGCTAACAGAACACTGTTTTGGTTCCCAATCCTATCCTCGGGGTCACCTGACTTACTCTATGTATTTGTTAAATTTTCACCATCAGCCGTCTTAATCAATTAAAATAATTAGTTCTCAATGAGTATCTCAATGATAAGTAATGAAAATAATAAGTATCTCAATGAGTTATTCGTTAGCCAAACATGGTGTGCTAGTGGTGAAGTCAACAAATACATGGGTGTATTGGATGGTTACTACAAATACCAGGATGACTTTAGGAGACATTTTGAAATGGCTAAGCTAACACACTTTTACCAACACAATACAATACCATAGTTTTACATCAGCATAAAGATAATTTCAGCATCATTTTCTTGGACTGCCTAAGACATTTGCACAGTACTGTGTGGATGTGAAAGTGCATATGTGACATGGTTCCTAATGCCCATTTCATTAGTCCGCACTGCAAAGGCTCATGGAATCACCCATGCGAGACTGTACCTTTAAATAGAGAGGCTCACTTAAGCTGTCCACCAGGAGGCTGACCTTCTCATCCCACACGGGGTTCAGGTTCTTGTGGATGGTCTTGCTGCGGAAAACCTCCTTACCTGCGATTTTGAACTTCACATACGGATCGCTTGTTCCTGGAGTGAACCAAAAGATGAGAGGAGAAGGAGCTCAAGACTTAAACTATGGATTACCAAAATGAATCAGTTATACTTTGCATGGAGTGGTCAAAATAAAGTTTATTCTTATATTTAGAATAATCTAAAGGGGACAATGAAGGAGTGATATGGGTCAGGGCACAGCAAAGACAGTGAGCATCGCTTTAATGGAAAAAGTTATAAGGAACAAAGAAAATACAAGGTGACAGGAGAAATAAAACTTACTGAAAGTATACAGATGTGTAATGCATCATAAAGCCTTTAACGTCATTTAAAATGAAGTTATCTTCAGGATTTTATGTACAAACACATTACCAAAAATGAGTAATAGATATGTTTTAGTATAAGCTATTCTATAAGCGCAGAGTGGTTTCACTTTGGGAATGCGGCCCAGCATTCTTCCGGTTTTTCTGTTTACTGTGGTAGCTGTTTCAGGGAATACCGAGATGAGTGTTGTGTCGTGGTGATCCTCAAGATTTCTGGTCGTACGACCCGAGGCAGAGGCACCTAGAGCTTGCACCTTGTTTGCATACTTTTGGTGCTGGCAGAGGTTAAACTGTGGTTTTCTTTCTCATCAGCTGGTGTTCAATCTAAGCAATGAAGAATATCCAATTAAAATTACAATTTTTTTTGTATCTGTACATGCCTTACTTGGCAGACATTTTCATTAATCTAACATAGTACCATGGTTTTGATTTGCAACTTTTTCCGGATATTTAACTTTTGATTTATGATTGAAATGCCATCCACCCATCTAGCCTCCAATCGCCTGTGCAGTGCAGGGCTGCTGGGGGCCTGGACACTCCCTCCAGCAGCACAGGGCACAAGCCAGGAGCCCATCCTGGACAAGATGCCAGACCGTCACAGTGATTATCGAAATGCAAATGTAACAAAAAAGCGTTAAATATTATTTTCCTCATGGCCACACTGTAGCTCAGTACTGTTGCCTCATAACTCTAAGGTGGGTATTTGAATCCAAACCCTGCCCTGGTGTGTATAGAGTTTGCATTTTCTCCCCGTGTTCAGTATAAAGACATCAAGTTCAATCTTTGGTGCTGGCTTTCAAAGCCACTAATCGAACAGCACCCATCTTCATCAAGTTGCTCATTACAGCCTACATCTTGTCTCAGCCTCTTTGTTCAGCAGCTCAGTGCCCATTCACACCTGGTCATCAGATTCCCTCTCACCCTTCAAAGAATGCCTCACGATCCGTCTTTTCCAAGAACACTTCAACTATCCCCCTACCCACTAACCTGTTCTACCTTCATCTGTAATCCCTTAGATGGTCTCCTTCATATACTGAATACTCTTCTTTGCAATTTTCTGTCATTGAGTAGCCCTCTTATTAGGTTCTTGCTGTGTTGGCAGCGTACTCTATAGCTCTTGGTCCAATGATAACTTGCACATGTTTGGTAGTCCAACCTAGATGCACATATGCATAGCTGGCTTCTTGACTGCTGTATGTAGCAGTGCACTGAAGTGTCGGCTAAATAAATAAATTTAAAGGTGCAGAGAGCCGTAAAACATAGACCTACTAAAAACCCAATAAAAAGTACAATATCACGTATAAGCTTGAGTCTTTGATTGACCCATAACGCGTGTGTGTGTGCGTGAGCCCTGCAAAAAACTATCAGCATATTTCCCTGCCTTGTGTTTTATATTGGAGAAGCAGTTGGAAGGTGCATGGTACAAAATCTAGAAGTGGCAGCAGGGGGCAGCAAACTCTAAGAGTTCAGTTTAAAAGCAGGCAAACTGCTCTTGCAATTTAGGGAAGACGTTCTAAAAACGTGGCATTACCAACAGAAGAAATTCTCCCTATTTTACACAAATTGTGGCATGTGGCCCATATTCTACTACAATGTTTCCTCCACGGCATTTCTGGGCCTGCAACATCTATTTGATAATGTTGATAATTACCGGTAATGAAAATAGTTGACAGTTTTGTCATTTATTCATCGCATTTCATCGCGTGTGTGTATGTGCGTGTCAGAGAAATAGAAGGAGAGAAAGAGAGAGAAACTTGAAAGAGATATTTATATGATATATCTGTCTATTCCAGAGGCTAGCGGTGCAAGGCAGGGAACGACCCCGGATGGGATGGTCATTTAGATCTTGTGAAATGGGATATCATCGGGGATTTTGGATGCTGTAACATAATAATGTATCGTAGTATTTGTATCTTCATGGTCCTAAAGGAGAGATGTGAGATTAAATGATAATCTGTCGATAAAGTATACTAGTGATATTTAATAGTCAATGGCTAAATGCCTCAGTTTCTTTAAACATTATATGCGTGTTGATAATAACTTATATGTGTCAAAAAAAGACAAGCCCGAGGAAAACCTGACTTAGCCCCTGATCTTTTCAATAGCTAGAATGCCCAGGTGTTAATCGCGCAAAGAAAAAGAGTTTAGCAACATGAGTAACATACTGAGAGCTCAACAGGCTGCACCTGCAGTGGTGGCAGCGGGCTGGGGGCGGGGGTATCCTGAATATTTGTATCGCAGTTTCGGCCACAGTTTCAGAACCGTTATACCATGTCAGGTAATGGGGGGGGGGGGGCATAACCATGTTATTTTTATCTCACCACCCTAAAATATAATACCCAGTAGCCTCCCATTGTTATGTAATCCTGTCTTCAATTCCTTTCTCGAGCAAATCTTAAAACAAAAAGAAATCTAAAATCATTACAACTAAAAATCACAATGCTCATAAATACATGCCTGCGATTAGTTAGGGATTCTTTAGTTGCTGGCCAGCACAGTGCATGCCTATAGAATTCAACGGCTAAAGGGGGTAATGACATGTGAGGCTGCTATATAGTATTCATTACCTCCAACAGGCACCCCCCCGAGCAGGCGGAATGGATTATCCCTCATAAAACAGTCATTAAAACGTTTACTTTGAAGCTGTACACTCTAATTAATTTAACCTTTAAGTTTTATTTTTGCATTCACCTCTATTCACTCTCTATATACCTAATAAATATTTACCAACACAGAATGAGATGTGGCAGTTTCACTTAAACATGCTATAAAATCAATGTGCGTGTGTGTGTTTTGACTACCCACTGAAAATTGTCCTGCGACGAACTTTTGGGTCGCAACCCAACATTTTAGTGATCTAAACAAATCTTAAATGATCTAAATGATACTTACATTAAATTGCTCCAATAAAGTTGGTCAACAAACGCCAGCTAGGGCAGTCACTTTTTAACCGATAACTATAATTAACTAATTAACTATAATTAACTAACTATAATTAATTGGAGTGTCACTGTAGCCTATTAGCGCATTATGCCGTTTCCTCTAATTGTTTGCCATATAACGAGCCCCTGAAAGGTCAGGGAGGGAAATTATTTTTTGAAATAGTTTTGCGTTCCCTTACAATACTTCTGCGATCCCACTACACTTGCTATTTTGCTATAAACCTAAATAATACAGACATGTTCTGCAAAGTGTGCTTTAACTACTAAACTGTAGGGAACTATGTACATCGTGTAACTTTAATTCACGTTCTGTAGCCCAGCTGTCTTGTTTACATGTACTGACGGTGAATGGACAATGCAATTATTAATAAATACGTATAAACACACACACACACATATTAAAGTTACATGTCCATTGTCCCCCACAGTTAATGCTTAAAGCACACTTAACTGGACATGTCTGTATCGTTTAAATTTATACTTATTGGTTTATTAATTCAATGTTTTGTACTTTAAACGGACACAGTACAGTCCATTATTAGTAACGCAAAACTATAGCAAGGGAATGCAAAATTCTATAAAAAAAATATTTTCCCACCCTGACCTCTAAGGGGCAATGTGTCATTGCACAGGCTGTTAATTAAATATTGAAAAGAATGATTCATTTGGGTTTTATTTTATTTTTTAATTATTTTTTTGGGGGGGGGGTCACAGGTATTCTGATATATTCGAACGAATTGCGTGACATTTGAAATTTGTTCAAACTTGATTTTTTTAAAAAGTGACTGCCCTGACCTCAACCCATCAATCTTGCAACCACTTACCCTAGGGATGGTCACGAGATGGCCTGGAGCCTATCCCACCCAGAATGGGACAGGGATCCAGACTATCAATGTTCCTCAAAGTAATGTTTCCATTCCAAAACGTTCAGAGTATTTCATATACACTCTCAGAAAAAAGGGTACAAATTTGTACCTTTGCTTGTCACTGGGGCTGTACCCTCAAGGGTCCGCCAATGGTACACTTAGCTATATATAGGTAATTGTACCTTTTAAGGTACAGAAATGGACTCTAAGGAACATCCCGGA
>JAODKC010000044.1:23111065-23128643 GCA_026777985.1 Mormyrops attenuatus | reverse complement strand
GGCAGACCCTTGAGGGTACAGCCCCAGTGACAAGCAAAGGTACAAATTTGTACCCTTTTTTCTGAGAGTGTACTATTTCTAGGGATTCTTTATGAGCCTGAGCTATATTTGGCAGGAATGCATATGAATGTAGCTATTAGGAAATTGAGATGGAACCTTAAGAGAGAGATAGCTGTAACTGCTTTTTAATCTAATAAAAAATACATAGCATATATGTGCAGAGGGCAGCATGTGGCTCAGTGGGTTAAGCCTGTGTGCCTGTAATGAGAAAATCACCAGTTCAAACCCAGCCTCAGCGCGTCCTTGAGTGAGACCCTTAATCCCTAGCACCCTGGGTGCCCCAATAGGTGGCTGCCCTTTGTGGACAGCTTACTCTACAAAGAGCAAGTTGAGGGAAGTGTAAAACACAGTTTCTCCACCAGAATCAATGAAAGTATCAATTATTATTATGAAATATCAAAGTCTAGTAATGGATCAAGCTTGTGTATGTGCTTGCTTAGTGTCCCCAGTAATGTGTAAAGGACCAGTCAGTAGCTCAGTGGTGGCAGTTTGATGGAGAACCCCTAATCTGAGATTGTCTCTATGGATTTCCTCCATAACCCCCCCCCCATTGGATGAGTGACTAAGGAAAATGGATGGCTGAGTGTTAGGGGCCCGGGGTATTACCATGAGACCCCAGAAAAAGACATTGACACTGAAGAAAATCATGCTCAAAAACTATAATGAAGAGAATTCTCTTACCTCCAAAGGTTCAAAGTATACAATGGAAAAGTGTACATGAAGAAGATAAATGCTACCTCTTTCCGAAAAAATGTTCTTCGATTCCAGGAAATATTGGTGTTTTATCTTATACTGGAGTTATTTTAAGCACTCTGTAAGTTGTTACTTTGTAATGATCTTGCTATCAACATCTCCCATGTTTTCCATGTCACCCTCTGCCTATTGCTGTCATTTAAAAAGCAACAATCTATTACTGTGATAATTAAAAGATAGGGTTGCTCACGCTGTTTTATGGATAATAATCTTAGGTTGTTCACGAACCTTAGGTGCTAAGGAGAGATTAATTTAGAATGTATATTTCTCTAGAATACACGGATATGCTCACTAGGAAATACATATACAGTATAAACCTATATCATATCACTTGGGACCCAGACAGAAAGAAAGACAAAAATTTATTTTTTATTTAAAAGTGCTGCATGTCAGAAATGTAATGACAAATAAGAAATTACCTAATTTTACTCAAATGCTTCTTTAATGTAAGCTAATTATACTTTGCCTGACTGAATTCACTGTAAAAATGTACAAACTGTGTGAAGCACTTTATATAACATTTGGTCTTTATACTGCTTAATTATACACAGTTTCTACTGGTGATGAATAGAAAATGCCAAAGATAAAATTGTTTTTTTTTTAATACCAAAACACCCTATCACCGCCCTTGCAGGTTCCCTAGGACACTGCCTGTTTGTGTATTGATGTCCTGATGAGCTCCATCTGCTGCCTAAAGCAGGCCAAGCCTGGGTCTTCAAGTCAATATTTACTGCATGGCCATCCTGGGATATTGCATTCCACCATTACTGTACAAGTGCAACATAATGCTCTTCAAGCCAGCACTGACCAAGCTAAAAATATTACCATAAAAACTTGTGAAAACCTCGAGATGGGCTTATTCTGGAAGCTTTGGATCCCTTCATGGATCCAAAGGCGTATGGCTGAGTAAGATTGGTGCCTTTAAATAGCCTTTAGTGTGTTTATGTAATGGGCCAATATTTTGTTCAGATTCTCCCCCACATCTCATAACAAATGCTTTCAGGGGACAGGTCATATTGAATGTTGATGTACTGATTATAGATTATAACGGATGGAATTTTAACAAACATAATATTATCACATTATATATACACATAATAAAGAAAATGTAAATTTATAGTTGAAGCAATGTCCACTGATCCAAGCAGGGTTCTGGAGCCTGTCCCAGAAAACACAGGGTACAAAACCCATTGCCAGCCCACACATTCCCACACAAGAATTCATTGTGTAGAATAAACAAACAAATGCAGAATATGCAAAGTCCACACACACAGATCCTGAAACACCCCAACCCTGAAGGTTGTCCCCTATTTTTTGTCCTTGATTTTTGTATACTCTTAAATAATAACGTGTTTGGTGAAAAAAGTCACAAACAAATATTTAAATTCCTTTTGGGTCTAAGATTTTAATTCAGATTGTATCAGTTAATAACTGGACCTCACATATATTTTCCATAATATAAATGTGTTTTTATATTATAAAAATACCAAACACACACAGGCACACACAAAGGTTTGTAATTATATCTTTGTGGGGACCCGCCATTCATTTCTATGGGAAAAACTCTAATCCCAACATGACGACCTTAACCCCTACCCAGCCCTAACCTTCACCAAGTAACCAAACAAAATACAAGACTTTTGGCAGTTTCACCTTTTACATTTTTTGATTGGATTTACAGATCTTTGTGGGGACCTGAAAAATGGTCCCCACAACATCAAAATAACAGGTTTTCATTACATTATGGGAAATATTTGGTCCACACACACACACACTCACTTGGTGCTATGCTTGCACTGCAATGGCCACTACTCAGCCACTGCAGTAAGATTTTTTGTCTGACACCTCTCAAGCCCTCTTGGCCAAATCTCTTTCAGCAATGATATTAATAAGTGGACAGCAAACATAATTAATAAGTAACTTAATAAGTTGTTGCATAGTTCTAGCAAGTTATTTACACCTAATGAAAAGATTTCAGCTGTCGGCAACATTTTTTTTAATATCAGTCCATGATCTAGAAATAGTTCTGCTCAGTTTTTCACTTCATGCCTTTCCTGAAAAACAGAAACTGACACACACACATCTATTTAATTTGTATTGCAGGTGCACTCTAATGTACAGCTGCATTAGCATCCGACAAGCCATATAAAGAAGTGAGTAATAGCTTAAGTGGGTACTCTCTGAACAGAAAGAAAGCACAGATCCTACTGGGCTGACAGGCCAACAAAGATAAATCGTATTGGCATTCATACACTATAAGTACTATACCCACTATAAGTACAGTATTAGAGCTGTAGTGAAAGTGAAGGATGAATACAAGGTCAGTTAATCCAGACCATTTAAACACACTGAAAGTGTCTTGGCCATACCAGCATTCCAACAGCAGAGGAATGAGGCAGTGAGTAATGTATGCAGCCAATGTCAGTAAACAAGATTTAACATACTGTACTTCTATGCCATAGGAAGATTGAATTCTCCGGAAATTATATCCGTCTTTGAATACTGCATCATGATGACGCCAGTGATCATTGCTGACAAACTGAAGCATACAAGTATACTGAAGCAGGACCATCACAGGAAGATCTATCACAGAGGTACTCAAATGACAGAATCCGAAACGCAAGCTAATGCCGACCAACCCCCACCTTCCTACCCCCAAGAAATGTTATCAGGGACAGTGGAGAATAGTTTTGAGTTGCTCATGGAATTTGGAAAAATTATTGAGCACCCTTGGTCTATAACTATGGTTTTTCTGCAGGTGAATGTAATTTAGATAAAGAGATTATGATATTTCAAGATAGAACATTCAATTTGCCAAGAAACTATTAAACTCAATAGAAACTCAAACTGAAGTGAAACTCTGTTTCACTTCAAGTCAAAGTTAAGAATTTTATTCCTTCCATCCATCTATTTCCCAACTGCTTATCCTGGCCAGTGTCACGTAAGCATTTTATTGTCAAATAAAATTCAAAATCCGTAGCAAAAAAATACTTCTGATAGAGTACAATTAAAATAGCTTTTTTAGTCTTTAATATTTTTATATTTTTTAGAATTAGTTTTTATAGTGTTATTACACAGCAAAACTAGTTAGTTTTACACTGCTACTATAGGCAATATGAGGAATGGGTGAATGAATGAATGAATGAATGAATGAATGACACACACACACACATACACACATATATATAATAACAGACAAGGAGACTCGTACACTTGACAACATAACAGAAGTTTGGGGAAGTTATCTGCAGATTCTGTAGTATGACGTGAACGTCACAGAGCATAGTGTAGGCCAGGAAGAGCAGTATGCTCATGAGGCACAGTATCAACTTAACCAAACAGCTTTCGATTCTGGAAAAAAAAATCCACAAACCAAGTACACAATGCTTGATGAAAGCGAAAGTTTCACAGACTGTTTCCAGTCAATTCACCTTAATGCTTCAAGCAATGGTTCTTAGCTTTTCGCCTCTGCACACAGCGGGGCATTTAGACCAAGTGGGAGAAGAGGACACTTATTTCTGTGGTTTAAAATAAAACTGCTCTGAACTTGGTTTAGAAGTGGTTATAAGAGAGATGGTAGTAATTTGAAAATGTCTCAAGTCATATTAATTACCTATTTAATACTTTGATATATTTGAACTCTTAGGTTAAGTTGTATGTAGGCAACCCTGATAAAACCTTGAACCAAAGGCATGCATAATTACATAGCCTAAGCTTGCATAGGGTACATTTAAAATCAAAAGGCATGTGGCTTTTGACTGCAAAGTCAAAGATAGTTATAACTTGTAATTACTTATCCTATTCTTACAAATTCAATTGACATGAAATTTTTTAATCTCTAATGAAAAACATCTTCTGATAAACTCCACTAGACTAGAAAAGATTTTCCTCAACTGGGCTTCACAGACATGTCTTAACAGAACAAAAAAAAGCTAGCTGTGGGTTTTTCAAAAGGAAAATTGTGATGATCATCGGGTTATTATTGTCCATTGCTGTCTTATGTAAAATGTTAATTGCTGCTACCCATGAGAAGACTAATGTTGTATTTTGTATTTCACAGTTTTGAAAGGATGGATTGTTTTGTATTACATTTAGTATACACTATATTGCCAAAATTATTGTGACACCCCTCCAAATCAATGAATTCAGGTGTTACAATCACTTCCATAGCCACAGGTGTATAAAATCAAGCACCTAGGCATGTAGACTGCTTCTACAAACATTTGCAAAAGAATGGGTCACTCACAGGAACTAAGTGAATTCAACCATGGTACTGTGGTAGGATGCCACCAGTGCACAAAACAAGGTCCATAAGGACATGGATGAGTGAGTCTGGTGAGGAGGAACTTGACTGGTTTGTACAGAGCCCTGACCTCAACCCGATACAACACCTTTGGGATGAATTAGAGCGAAGACTGCTAGCCAGGCCTTCTCCTCCAACATCAGTGCCTGACCTTACTAATGCTCTCCTGGAAGAATGGTCAAAAATTCCCATAAACATACAGCCTTTCCAAAAGAGTTGAAGCTGTTATAGCTGCAAAGGTTGGGCCAACTCAATATTAAAGCCTATCTATTAAAAATGTGATGTCATTAAAGTTCATGTGTGTGTAAAGGCAGATGTCCTAATACTTTTGGCAATGTAGGATATGCTGTTAATAATTTTGAGAAAATTAAAAGTGCAGTCAAGAAATTTTTAAATGAGTAAAATATTATTGTCAGGATCTGTCTCCATCGGTCCTGTTTTGTTCACATTTGGCTAGCAGAAATCTCTGCTGGTTATCCCGTTTTCTCCCCTCTTGCTCCTCATTACCCTTGCCTGTTCCCTACTACATGTGATCCCTAGTGTTTAGTTGTTATGGCCCGTGACCTCATGATCCCCCATGCTCTCCCAATCCCTCTACTGACTTCATATGAACAGTCACCAGAGACATGAATGTTGTTATAGGAAGAAGAACAACCCCCTGATGAAACCCAGAATCAACTGGGAATAAGACAGAGGTTCTGCCTCCACCCTGCACAGTACTCACAGTACCAGTGTAGAGGCTGGCCATGACATCCAGCAACTTCGGGGGGATCCCATGAAGTCTCAGGATGTCCCACAGGGCAGCTCAATGAAGTAAGTCAAACACTTTACGAAAATCAACAAAGGCTGCAAAGAAACCCTGCTGATATTTGCGTTTGTACTCGGTAAGAACCCTTAATGCTAGGGTGCGGTCGATGGTAGACTTCTTAGGCATAAAACCAGACTGCTCCAGTCGCTGGTAGGGGAGCAATTAATCACAGATCCTATTGAGGACCTTAAGGCACTGAGAGCAGTGTTATCCCGCTGTAGTTGCCGCAATCCAGGCGATCACCCTTCCCTTTCCAGATAGGGAGATCAAATCCTGTTTTCCCATCAGTTAGGATGACACCTGTCTCCCAAATGGAAACAAAGATTGCCTGCAATGCCAGGAGGACAGCCTTACCACCAGCCTGGAGAAGTTCACCCCAGATACCACAGATCTCTTCAGCCTTCCCTACCCTCAGCTGGTTCACCACCTGTGCAATCTCAGAAAGATTGGGTGATTCATCGCTAATCAGGGGATTAGCCTCAAGAACTGTGGACCCAGAGATGTCCAACGTTGTAGCCAGAGGATCAGCTTTAAACAGCTGCTCAACATAGATAGCCCAGTGGGTCACAACTGCAGTGTCATCTGTAAGGATGGTTCCAGCACCCACCCTGATGGTGACTCTCTGAGAAACAGATTCAGATGTGTGTAATGCTTCGATTCCTTTATAAGCAGGACGTTGGTCGCTAGACTAGAGATGGTGTGTCACTTGCCCACAGATCCCTCTAACAAACACCTCCTTTTCTGCCCTCAGAGCCCTTGCAGCCATCCTACTCAGTTCACTGTTACTGTTAGCACTGTTACTCCTCTTGATGAAATCCCTTTGAGATGAAACACCCCGTTCTAGGAACACCAACAACACCAACACAACCCTGAGCAACCTTCAGGGTCTTGTCATGGAAGGTCTCCCACATCACATTAAAATTGCCAGCCACACCCAAGTCTGCAAGTTCCTCACACAAACTGCATGCAAACTAATTAGAAACAGCCTGATCGTGGAGTCTGGCCAAGTTCAGCCTCATTCTCCTAGTAGGTGGTAGCCTACTGGGCCTAAACTGAATCTTCAGAGTAGCAACAACAAGTCTGTGGTCAGAATTCACAAACTGGGCACTTCTGTAGATGCTGCAGTTCTGTAGGAGCCTCCAGCATCTGCCCATGAGGATGTGATTCGTCTCCTTCCTCACACCACTAGTATTGGAGTACCAAGTCCAACGATGCGGCTCAGAGTGCTGGAACCAGGATCCAGCAATCCACAGCCCCGGACCTTTCGAAAAGTCAAGGAACATGACCCCACTGTCACCATGGTCACCAGACACCATCATACCAGCCTTGTCATGCCAGTGGTCGCATTGAAGTCACCCATGACAAGAGAAGTGTCACCTCGTGGGGACCCATCAACCACCGGGCGAAGTTGAGAGTAATATGTCTACTTCATTGAGACATCACTCACCGCGGTCGGAGCATACACTGAGACAACACACAAGACACCCAGAGTGTGCCTTAGCCTGAGTCTCATAATATGCACATTGAATGGAGTAACATCGCACACCATCAGAAGGAGCCAATCTGCCTCAGTAATAGCTACTCCCTGAGTGTGGCAGGCATCAGAGCGACCAGACCAATAATAGGTATACCAGCCCACAGACATCTGGCCACTCCCTATTCTGCGAACTTCAGAAAGTGCCTCCACTGAAATGCAGAGATTATGAAGCTCCTCCGACAGCAGAGGAAAATGGTAATTATTGTTCTCTGTTCCTGTTTGTCCAACCTTCCAATGTGATTATGTCAGCTGTGGTCCCTCCTGAGTTATCTTCCCTGCCTGACTCCTTCCCCATATCCTGTTGATGTCAAAATAAAGTTTACTGAAGCAAAGAAGCTTCACAGTACAGTGCACAGTAGCAGCACCTGGTAGTCAAAGGGGAGCAGATATTATCTTCATTTGACTGTACTTAGTCAGCTTATGTCATATCTGTTATATCACTTGTGAATGAAGGCCATAAGAAAAACTATGTTGCCTGATTTTATAATTATATATGAATAAAAGATAAATCCAACTTGGCTATTATGATAATTTATGCATATTTTGCTACTAATTTTTCAAGCATTCTCACACACGTACAAGGCCCTAGGCTAAAAAATAAAGAATAATATTCCGAGGGAATAACTAAGGAACTAAGAAAAAAAGTAGTTCCAAGATTAAAATATATGAGAAAGAGAACTTAAATATTCTCTTGATCTCAAATGTATTTTTTGGGAAAAAAAACTGAGCGTGCTGTTTGAAACTTCCTGTGGCTTTAACTGTCTGGTTGTTATTACTTTCATTACACTTCTTAGCAAAGGCATATCGCCTTGTCTTTTTAGCAGTGAGTAAGATGATAAAATGGATTTTGTAGTTCAATGCCCTTGCTCTGATTTCTCATACTTCAGCAGGCACAAGCAATGGGTTTCACACTGTCAGTATATCAAGAGCCGCCTTAAAATATGAAAATAAAATCATATAAATACATTTTAATGGACAGTGCAATTTGATTATCTTATAGGAGGAAGTGGCATGTGTTCTATATTCAATATTCAATATTATCATAATTATGAAATAAAAGAAAGTGAAATAATCCCAGAGTTCCTGAGTTTTTTTTACTCATAAACCTATGACTTTAATCTTTTTTCTGTTTTTTTTACTCTGAATAATACCCCTCTCCCCCTCAGTAACCTACAATGGCCCTAATATGCCATTGTACTCACACACTTGCATTTTATTATGTAATTTTCTTTCAGTTTTAAGTGTTTTAAGTGATCATTGAAATGTGAAAAATAAAAGGGAAGTGAAAGTGCTTGTAGACTACAACTATAAACATGTGGAGTGTAGGTGTTTGTGCACAGTAACTATGTTCACCACTCAAAGGTTTTCTAAAGACACAATATATATTCCACAGTGTTGGGATTAAGTTGATACCTCTTTCTACAGCTTCTCCTGCTTTTGAGAATGCACGTTCGTGGGGGAAAAGGATGCAGAGGTGTATAAAAACTGAGGTGCAAGCTAATGGAAAAACGGCATTATGCATTGACCAGAATCTCAGTGGGTCCTCAGAACACAGTATGTTGAAGTCATTGGGATAACGCTGCACCTCAACTGTGTCTCCGCATTGATGGTGTGTAGTTGTTATATATAATATATCCTGAAAACAGACCAAACTCCTCACTTATGGACAATACATTGTTCCATCTATATGATGTCATTTGTTTTAAGAAGAATAACCCCATTTCTAATGTCATATAGAAATAACAATAAATATACTGTTATTATTTTGTCATAGGTTTTTACCTTATTTGTTATGATTAGTTTGAAATATTCAGAACCTACTCGTTTCATTATTTGTTTCATCACTACAACCTTTTCACTGTTGATTTTCAAAGCAAACCACCAACGAACACAATGTCCAGGCCAGGATTCATACTTCCTTATGACTCCAGAGACAAAGCAATCATGTGCTTCTGGCCCAATGGAAGCTTCAGACGTCATTGATATATTTATGTCAAGAATGAACTGAGCTTCGGTGATACGGTGATTCATTTCTATCCGACACAAACTGGGAGCTTCAGTATCAAACCTAGCATCACTACCATATCCAGTCATGACGATTATTCAGTTTTGGGAGATTTTAGTAACCTGATAGTAGAAAGAGTTTTGAAAATGAACTTATTTATTCATTATTGTAGTCTAACATATCTGAGTAAATACAGCTCCCCATGAACTAGTGATTTGTGACTGGTGGGTCACAACCCAAAAGTGGGTCTTGGGTCACGGAGTATATGGTTTACAAAACATCATTTAGAGAATTATTTCTAGTGTCAGACTTTTTTGTTTTTAACCTCCAGCAAATCCCCATTTTTCTGTCTGATTTTTAGCGCAGTCCAAATTTCCTGGCAAAAGCACCTTAAATCGTACTTGTGGTCTTGGCAAGAGCAGCCTTGCTAACTTGCCTCCAAAAAACAAACTTGGGGGTGCAGTGAATCATGGGATAGGTCTTTTTTAGTAAGGATTGATATTTGGGACGGGGCAAAAATGATATCTGGGGATTTTTACCTTCACCTGTATTTCTGCTCTTGAGTATTGGAACCTTGTCTTCAGCAATGGAAGATTAAGTAAAATGGGTACACGAGGACACAAGTACAGTCAAGTAGGTATATTAAGAAACATGCGTGGTCTCAAATGACTTAGCATGTTGGATATGTTTCCAGGCACTAAGGGTGCATCAACACTACAGACACTAGTCCGATACAGGGCTCATGTACTCGTACTCATGACAATGCACTGGTACCCTCAACCGATATCACATGATGAAGTATCTGCAATATTGTTAAAGAGCGAAATAAATGGGCCCACAAAATATCTGCAGTGTGGAAGTACTTCAAAATGAATGACAAAAACCTACAAACAGCAGACTTCAAATTGTGCTTTGCTAAAATACCAAGAGGAGGCACAAAAATAAGTTCGCAACACAAGTAATCTAAATTACACATCAAAAAGCTAAATATAACTGTATGACGAAATTGTCACCAGCAGCAACACTGTACTGTACAACCAAACATTCAGCAAACACTAAAACAGAGAAAGAAAATGTCAAATGATAACCTTCATGCAGTGAAAATGGCAGAAGCTCTTACCCTGTCATCTTTTTATTTATTTTTTTTCTCCAGAAAAAAGGGCTTAAGAAAGTATATTCTCAGTATATTCTTCTTAACATTTAATCATACTGTCCTGATGATGGGAGCACAATACTTTCCAGGGTGATACGCCGTAAAAAATTTCGTGAGCCAGTGCTTTACAACGTTTTAGACAGTCCATAACACAGTTTTTAAACATTTTCCAGCTGATCTACCACTTTCCACAAAGCCGACAGACAGTCTTCATCTTACCAACTACTCTCTCTCTCTGGTCTTGTGTAATTTATTGGGAAACCAAAACATTCTCAAACTCATGATCATGACTGACTAACCAGCACTAGCCATAACTAACTCACAGTCACAATTAGCATTATGTTTTCCATGTTGAACATCTATGAATTTAGGTTCTGCCAGTGTCAAGACATGCATTCATTCGTTTCATTCTGCATTCCAAACCAAAAATGATGTAACTGAATAGCACACTTCAAACACATGTACTATTACAGCCCCAATGTATATGGTCTAAAACTTAACAGCACTGGTTTGTGACTTCATTACCACTTGAGGAAAATGTGTGTCCTGAAATAAAGCAATTGAGAGCCACTGCCATAGAGCAACAGAGGTCGTGACTATCTGCTGGTCACAATGCTGAAAAAAGATATAGTTCTCCTCTGATTTGTTATATTATTTTTCACTAATGCTGACACTTTCAGGCAATGTTCTTTTTAGGCTGGGCGAATTTGTTGGAGGCACCCATCTTGACTTGACAGGTCTGTGAAAAAAATGAAGGCAGACCACTGGTGGCCCAGTAATCAACGTGATTCAGGTCAAGGACAGGTCATCTGGCATATTTCTACCCAATTAGGGTGTACAGTAAATTGCATCATGAGCTCTTATCAACATCTGATTTATTTATTACTTCATATACAGTGAATTTTCAGTGAAACGCCCCAATTGCACACTATGTAAACGCACCACTTAAGAAAATTGCAGCAATTACACTCCCTTCTGTCAAGTCCACGATCTCTATTGGGCAAAAAGATTGGATCCAATAAAGGTTTCTCTGTTATAAAATGGAGACCATGGGTCTGCAATTTATGAATAATTCTGCTTTGCGCTGACATAAAACAGGGAGACAGAAGCCTACCAAGCTATGCCTTGCTCTATGTTACACTAGACACCTACAGTAGTTATAACTTTGGTCAACACCTAAATTCAACCAAACTAAGTCCATTCCAAAAGCGTACTCCAAAACCCAAATTATGGTCTAAATTTTGATGCCATTTACTGTAGGTATACCTTACAAAAAGCAAAACTCATTCACCACAGGTTAAACTTGTTATACAAAACCAGTATGATACAATGATCAAGCACCGATTGATTAAGCACTGATTGTCATCCAGCCAACATAGCACCAGGTCTTACCTCCCCTGTCTCTAATGGCGAGCTTATGCCCCATCTTTAGTAGAACATCCAGCTGGTACATTCCTGGATTAGAAGGTGATGGATCTGCATCACTTGGCTCCACAATAGTGATACCCTAAGGATGGAAAGAGGGCATTTTCAAAGAGCAGAAAACACTTTGTTGTTGTGGTGTCCAGATTGTTTGTTTTCCTGGAGCCAGAAAAACAAACAAACAAACAATCTCCTCCTGAACGTCAGCAAGACAAAAGGGCTGATTGTGTACTTTGGGAGGAAATTCCCTCACAATCAACGGGACACCTGTGGGGAGGGTGTGCAGCTTCAAATACCTGTATGTCCTCAAGGAGGACGTGACACGGACAACATACTGTACCAGCGCCCTTGTTAATTAAAAAGGCAAATAAAAAGGCCTCCATTAGCACAAGGAAAGCTTCTACCTTTAGGCCGTTTATATTCTTCATGAGGATTCACATAGCTAACTAAAGTCTAAAAGTCACTTTACCTACTTTACATACTTTATCAAACTCACTATTTTCAATTGTTGACCATGATATACTGCTCTCTATTTTATTGTCTATTTTACAGTCACTTTCTTTATTGTTATTCTGTGTATTATTCTCATTTGACTTTTTTCTTACTTTATTCTTTCTATACTGTCCTGTTTTTTTTCTTTCTATTGCCTATTTCCCGGAGCACAATCCAGAAAACCAGTGGAAAGGCATTTCACTGCACAGTGGTACAGTGTACAATCGTGTGTGCGATCAAGAAACTCGAAAACTTTAAACTTGGTTTGAGACAGACATTTAAAAACTATAGTAAAAACTAGGTGGCAAAAAAACACTTTATCTGGCATGTTGTTCCACTGGAAACTGTCCAAGGGACAGATCATACACTGCAAAAGGCACCTGCAAAGCATGATTCAGCAGGAAGGAAATGGTTTCCAAAAATAATAAAAAGAGCTGCTTTCGCAGATTGTCTGGACATATTAGTATCGATGAGCGGAATTAGTATCCCTACATCCTTGCAATGCATGTGATAGTAACACATAGGGATGCCAATATTTTTTTATTTCCCTACTTTTTTGCACAATTTAAAGAATAAAGTTGTTTATAATGCTGGATTTTGTAATGGAAATCCTTGCAGTAAGTTTCGCTAGGAGCTGACAGGAGGTAGAATAAAGTGATCTTTTGCTGTGATGCTTTGGGCTGATTTTTTATGTAGTCGTCAGCTGGAGCAGCAGCGTGTGGCTCACAGAAAATTCAGAAAGGCAGCCGCTGAAGTGGCCCGTCACTGTATCCTTAACCTTTTACCGTCCTCATTAGTCACACACAGACTCATGCAAAAGCACAAGTAAAGACACAAAGCCTGCAAGTGGAAGGCTAAATATTTCAGTTGATATTGACATACAATCGTTAGATAGCATTCCATTCAGGCAATATTTTCCAGGAACTTCCATTGCTATTCAGTAAGAGCTCCCTCTACGAAAGACAGCACATGTCACAATAAAAATGACAATTTAAATGTATAGTCTGTGGTCAAATTCACAAAGTGGCTCTGATCTAGGATGAATGTTTTGATCATAACTGCTATGCTGTTTCTGCTTAAAGAGCAGTGTTGGGATAACAGAGGCATTATGAAACCATCCTGCATTGATTCATAGTATATTTCGGTAGGACAGTGTGTTCTGTGCAGTATTTCTGTTTATGTTTTGATCAAAACATCAATCCATCCATCCATCCATCTTTAAACTTCTTATCCAGGTCAGGGTCACAGAACAAAGATATATTAATATTATTATTACTTAACAAAATGCCGTTCTGGTTTTTCTCAGCTTGGGATGTTTTCTTCTTTCATGTTTTGTGTTCCATGATTAATACAATAATCTCATTTCTAACGCAGTCACTCTGCTCTATAAAAGGGTCCACGTCCCCCATGCAATGCCTGGCTGCTTTATACAGAAACTTATTCAGAGAGATCAGGTAGGGGGGACACTCAGCCCACACCAATCTATTTTACAGCACAAATTGGAGAGCAGGTACACTGCAGTGTCTATCACAGCCACACATGATACAAGATATATGCAGTGAGTCAGTTCACATTGTAGCAATGAGCTGAAGGATGAGCAATGACCTTCGGTGAAATGGAATCCCTTTGTCTACGTGCTGCCAATTTAGCAAACTGAAGACATGTCAACACGGCCTTATCTCTACAGAAATTTAATAACTGGTGCATGATGAAATTCACGTGTGTCTTGCTATTGCTTTGCTATTGCTATGCTAAGCGAAAAAGAATGCACCTGTGAGCATAGTATAGTTTGTTCAATGTATATTCTTAATACGCCATAATGTCAGTTGCAGTGCATTTTGAATATGTCACCCATACAGACCCAGGCATCACACGGCACAGCTTTTCGAATGGCCTCAGTTAAAAACAATAAAGCTGTAAGAAATTTAGTTGTTATTTCTCCGTAGTTCTTATGTGCTTCTGTTTCTATTTTTGTACCAGCTGTGATGCTTTTGTTCTTGATTCTTCCCCCTAGTACCTCGTTTTGTTTTGTCTTGTTTTGCTCTGGTTTCTAATGTCTCCTAGTGTCCATTCCCTAGTGTTTGATTCGTTGTTAATCGTCCATAGCTGTTTCCCATCAACCCTTGTCATTGTGTATATAGGTGCGTGCTTTTGCCCTGTTGTCTTGTCAGTCATAGCGTTCCTCCTGCAATTGTTGCTAGAATGTGTAGGTGTTCGTGCTGTGCGTTTGTTGTCTGCAGGCTCATTGGGTCTGTTTGTGCTTTAGGTGTTGCGTGTGTGTTGTTTCCTCACTAGTGTTCCCTCAGTGTATTCTCTATTTTAGTTCTAGTCCATGTTGGTCCTTGTTTTGTCTGCCTGCCTTTGTTTTGATCCCTCACAGTCCCTTTTTGTTTCTTGTTAAGTTCCCTCTGTAGAGGTCAGCAGTTCAAATCCAGACCAAGATTTTCTTTCAACCAACCAGGTGAGTACTTTGTGACTGACTCTTTTATACTCAGATGCTTGTTTGAAAAAAATCTTGGTCTGGACTTTTACTCTCCAGACCTGATTAACCTACATAGTGGACACAAACGCTGAAGTGAATATTATTCAGTGAAATTATTTTGCTTCCTCAGAGGTGAGTGGAGAATGTGGACAATGTGTTCTTTCACAAATATCCACAATATAACTGAGTGCAACTCAAGCTGATAGTTTGCTTGTTGATTTCATGTTCATGTGCAGTCCATAATGTCCATCCATCCATCCATCCATCCATCCATCCATCTCCTACTGCTTTTCCGGGTCAGGTCGCGAGGGCAGCTGTTTAAGCAGGGAAACTCAGACTTCCCTCTCCCCGGCCACTTCATCCAGCTCCTTCGGGGGATCCCGAGGTGTTCTCAGGCCAGCCGAGAGACATAGTCCCTCCAGTGTGTCCTGGGTCTTCCCCGGAGCCTCCTCCCAGTGGGACATGCCTGGAACACCTCACCAGGGAGGCGTCCAGGAGGCATTCTGTCCAGATGCCCGAGCCACCTCATCTGGCTCCTCTCAATGCGGAGGAGCAGCGGCTCTACTCTGAGTCCCTCCCGAATGACCGAGCTCCTCACTCTATTTCTAAGGGAGAGCCCAGCCTCCCTGTGGAGGAAACTTATTTCAGCCACTTGTATTCGCGACCTCGTTCTTTTGGTCACTACCCACAGCTCATAACCATAGGTGAGGGTAGGAACGTAGATCGACTGGTCAATCGAGAGCTTTGCCTTTTGGCTCAGCTCCTTCTTCACCATGACAGACCGATGCAGCACCCGCATCATTGCTGACGCCGCACCGATCCGCCTGTCGATCTCCTGATCCATCCTTCCCTCACTCGTGAACAAGACCCCGAGATACTTAAACTCCCTCCCCGACCCAGAGAGAGCACTCCACCCTTTTCCAGCTGAGGACTATGGTCTCGGATTTGGAGGTGCTGATTTTTATCCCAGCCGCTTCACACTCGGCTGTGAACTGCTCCAGTGAGAGCTGAAGGTCACCAGAGCCAACAGAACCACATCATCTGCAAAAAGCAGAGACCTAATCCTGAGGTCACCAAACTGGACACCCTCAACGCTCTGGCTGCTCCTAGAAATTCTCTCCATAAAAGTTATGAACAGAATCGGCGACAAAGGGCAGCCCTGGCAGAGTCCAGCCCTCCCCGGAAACGAGTCCGACTTACTACCGACAATGCGGACAAGCTCTTACACCGGTCATACAGGGACCGAATAGCCCTTATAAGGAAGCCCGGCACCCCATACTCCCGGAGCACTCCCCACAGAACTCCCCGAGGGACGCGGTCGAATGCCTTCTCCAAGTCCACAATGCACATGTAGACTGGCTGGGCAAACTCCCACGCACCCTTCAAGACCCTGCTGAGAGTATAGAGCTAGTCCACTGTTCCCCCTATAGTTGGAACACACCCTCCGGTCCCCCTTCTTGAAGAGGGGGACCACTACCCGGGTCGGCCAATCCAGAGGCACTGCCCCCGATGTCCACACAATGCTGCAGATGCGCGTCAACCAGGACAGCCCTGCAGTGTCCAGAGCCTTAAGGAACTCCGGGCGGATCTCATCTACCCCCGGGGCCCGGCCATTGAGGAGCTTTTTAACCACCTCAGCGACCTCCGCCCCCAAGTCCCCAGACTCTGCTTCCTCGTTGGAAGGCGTGTTGGTGGGATTGAGGAGGTCTTCGAAGTATTCCTTCCACCGAACCCAAAATCCCGAGCTGAGGTCAGCAGTGCCCCATCCCCACCATAAGCAGTGTTGATGCTGAACCGCTTTCCCACCCTGAGCCGCCGGATGGCGGACCACAATCTCCTCGAAGCCATCCGGAAGTCGTTCTCCATGGCCTCACCAAACTCCTCCCACACCCGAGTTTTTGCCACCATAATGTCCATAATGTGTGTGCTTTTTTTTTTGCATAAGGATTGTTTTCTTTTTTGCTTTTACATTGCCATTTGCATCAGTCTTACTGTGGCTATTTCAACACTGGTGCTGTTATTGGCAGGCACATGCATACAGGAAGCCACAGCCAGTCAGGACATTCAAATATCCTGCTTATCAAAACTAGGTGCCTTTAACATATGCAAAGGCAACACTCTTTTCCAGCAGATCCTGTACAATTGTATACTTATAATTATGTAAAATATATTTTGTACACTTATCAAATATCATAGAGAAAAGCACAAAAATTAAATTAGCTCACTCAGACGCCTTCGGTTATCTCACACACACACACACACACACACACACACACACACACACACACACTAGGGGTGTGCAAAGCAGCCGGTATTTGTATCTGTATTTGTTGAGGGGGGAAAAGTATTTGTATTTGTATTTGTATTCGTGTAAAATTCGAAATAGGCGTAAAAATACAACCTTTTTAACCGAACGTTAACGTTACTCTGTCAACAGCCTGTTGTCTAAATTACCGAGCTAACCGAGCTAACAGAGCTACGTAAACAGCGAACATGAGACACCCGACTGCAGACGTCAATAATGCAGCGTAATGGAATAATCTCCCGATCAAACTCCGCTTCC
>JAODKC010000044.1:23081709-23095608 GCA_026777985.1 Mormyrops attenuatus | reverse complement strand
CCTTCTCGTCCAACATCAGTGCCTGACCTCACAAATGCTCTCCTGGAAGAATGGTCAAAAATTCCCATAAACACACTTCTAAACCTTGTGGACAGCCTTCCCAGAAGAGCTGAAGCTGTTATAGCTGCAAAGGGTGGGCCAACTCCATAGTTGTTAAAGCCTATGTATTAAGAATGGGATGTCATTAAAGTTCATGTGTGTGTAAGGGGAGGTGTTTCAAAACTGTATATGGGTCACCATTTTAAAGCGAATTATTGGTGGTAAAAATCAGCTCATTTTTAACCATCAGCCGATGGCCAACTGTTGCGGTATTGGCCAATACCGATAGCTGGCCCAAACAATCTATGCATTTCTAATGTTTTCAATATGATCAAAGATTTTAGCGGATCGCCAATGACCAGGGCCAATCAATTCTATAAATAACATTGGCAGCCACCTAAGGCACGAACATCTGAGGGGGCACTGACCTGCCAGCAAATTTCACTTTGCCTTGGATGGGGGCTGGTGATGATACCCACTTAAGGTGCAACAATAGTTAAGACCGGTACTGACCATCACTTCATCGGGTCCCTGTCAAATATAGGCTTGTGCAAAAGTATTAGACATCATTTTTTTCTGTAACACAAAGGAAAGCAAGGTCAAGTCAAGGCAGAATTTTCTTATATCATTTAGTTTTTCATATTTTTCATTAATGTAACATACAGAGCTTAAAAGTTGGATGTTTTTAAGGACCATTTTTAGGAGTATAACATCACTTTGGTGAGCCCCAGTGCCTAGTCCACATCTTTTCCCACAACACAATGTAATTTACATTTTAAATTCAGACTAAATTGACTTCTTGTGCCATTCTACAGGGGAGTTATAAGACGTACAACGACTGCAACCGGCATAATGACGATGGTGAGGGCAGTTGCTCTGAATCCTGCCTCCCCAGTGGCAGTGCATTCTGCACTGGGGAACACTGGGTTTGCTCCCTGCTCTGCTCCATTAGCTATCAGTGATGAGGAGAGACCCAGAGCCTGCACTTTGGCTTACATTACATCAGCTGGGTCAGGCTGCTGTTTTACACTACATCTTATTGCTCTGTGTTGGCTGGCACTTACAAAGTGAAGAAAGAAAGAATGGCCACCAGTACAACCATTTTTAAAAAATGCATTGCTTTGTTTCAGAATATACAGCTCTTGTAAAAAATTAAGAGACCACAGCACAATTTTTTGATTGACTCATTTCTCTATTTATGGTTGTGCGGCTGTGAATAATACATATATTTTTCACAAACTGCAGCCTGGTTCTTCTCTGTTTCTCATTGATGACAGGCTTCTTTATTGCTTTTAGGGACTTCAGTCTTGCTTCTAAGAGCCTGATATGAACTGTCCTAACAGTGCACTTCACGATTGTACTTGTTCCCCATTCCTTTTGAAGGTCACTTGATGTTATCCTCTGATTCATGAGAAACTGTCAGATAAGTTAACATTCACCTCTTAGAAAGTCATTAGACATTAGACATTAGAAAGTCACTTCACCCCTCTACCTTCTGGTCGTTCCCCGTGTCTCCTGCTTCACCTTATTCTTCTGTACTTGTGTCTTAGAAATTTTGAACCTGGAAGCAACCTGTTGCTCAGCGTAGCCTTCTGCCAGCAGAACCAAGATTAAACCAGGATTTAAAAATGCAGATTTGTTTAAAACTATAGACGGTTGTATACATTTTGCCCAGCTCTTGTTTAAAAATCAATGCTGATTATCACATTATGCACTTTCTCATAAAAAAAATCACATTTCTGTTCAAATATTTAGCGGCCCAGGCATGCAGTGTTTGATGTCTACTGTATTTATTTACGTTTTTTATACATCTTGATTCAGCTTATCACCACAAAAGTATAAGAGGTATAGAAGACGAAAGACTGGATGATTCATCATGTTTTAACCATACAGGGAGGACGATGGACACACTCTACGTGCAGTGCATGGTATTGACGGATGACTTTCACAGGGATGCCAACTCTTGTACCTCTGGTGTGCACTCACACTTTCAGACTCTAACGCTCACAGAAATCTTACGGCCAATCTATATTATTCCATTAGCGGCATCTGGACAGTTTGCAAACCCTACAAACTATTTACAAGGTAAAGAAACTGTTACATAGATGTAAATGAGTGTTCATGTGTGTGCAGACTCGTCTCGAATTGACTCGTATTGAAAATTTCACTTCAGCCAGCTGGCCAAAGTTGGCAGCCCTGCTTTCAGCATTTGGTGCTGTTTGCCTTCTACCTCAGTCACACAACCCGATCCTGTGCATCATTGTTGTTTTGGGAGAATCTAGGCACACCACAAGTAAACTGCAAGTTTTATATAAAGAAGGCAGTCTATTTTATTTCATGTAAAAATGAATGTTTTAGCTAACCTGGTTTAAAGGACTAGGCCCATGGAAGCTACCTAACAGTGGTGGTCTAATGGTTAAGGAAGTGCATTTGTTATTGAAAGGTTGCTGGTTTGAATCCCTGACCAGCAAAGTACCACTGGTCAGCAGGGTACTACTCCTTGGGTGCTGAATTAGCTGGCCCCTGCTATGTCACATATGGGTTAAATATATGGGTGCTGTGGTGTGTCAACATTGATCACCAAATTCTAATTAGCATTCAAGGAAGTCATATACACACTGTGTCAACCTTAGCTATGGTAATGCACAAAATAGAGAAACAGTGTCAAAATGTAACTAAATACCTATTTAGCAAAAGTGAAATCAGGCCTTTAAGATCTATTATTAGGATTAATAATATAGAAAGCCGGTAAGCTTCATATAAAATATGAAGCCGAACGGCTTTTCTTCTTCAGTAATCTTTTACAAATGATGGATAATCGCTATGTAAAAAAGAGAAAATTATGGGATAATAATGATCCATAACATACTTTTATAAAATTAGGGTTGCCAACTCTCACGCATCTGGCGTACGTGACAATCACGCGCTCGCGTAAGAAATCTTACGGCAAATATATTATTCCATTATAGACCTAAAATTAGCTAGATCAAAAGCGTCGGGGTAGTTTACAAACCCAGCTACAGACTGTTTCAAGATGATGAAACTGATACATACATGTAAAAGTGTGTGCGGATCTCATTTCAGCCAGCTGATCAAAGCTGGCAACCCTGACAAAAACATTTCATTACAATGTTTTTCTCTTATTTGGGGTATACTATTAACAAGAACTGTTCATAGTTGTTAACCCGCATGCATTGTCGCAGAACTGGTAGCCCTGAAACTACACAAAATTCTGCTGTTTTTTTTTTTTTACTTTAAAACGTTATATAAATTCTATATACTGTATTTGACTTTAATTCTCAAAAAATGTACAATATAAATTGGGCAAACGGTTTTATCGTCCCTTGTTTAAACGACAGTAATGTAGAGGATTAAAGTGTCAAAATACACATTTAAAGAAATCAGCAGTTAATATACGAACTACACTTTAAAATGTGTCTGGGTAGAGACGATCCGTAAACAATTAAATCATTTATTATTCTAGTATTCCCATATAAACACATATTACAATACTAATTATGCACTTGAATGTCACAGGATGAAAACCTTTAAAGTGCAATAGTCGTGTCGTAACGCAGGAAAGGGTAAATATTAACCAACCGTTCTGGCATCACATGTGACATAACAGAGAGACATTGGCGTGTATCAGTAGCGCGAAATTTATCTCATCGCCTCTGCTTAATGTGTTACGAAATGCTGTCATCTATCACATCCCGTGGACCATTTACGATACGGACAAAATGCACTTATACGTCTACATTAAATACCCATACAGTACATGGAAATCCGCTGGACAGCGTTTTAAAGTGTGTCGTTAAAACGTTTAATTTCCTACTCACACAATTGGTGTCGGTTTTTTGGAACATCTCCCCTACACCATCCTGGGCGGGATCCATCAGTGAGTCAAAGCAAGCCGAGCCTAAAGACGAGCTCTTCTGGTGGGACGGCACCATGTGAGACACGCTGAGCTTCGGGCATTCCCGTCCCGCTAGCGCACATTCGCTACTCGACTCCGCATCGTCGGTTTGCAGCATCTGAAGCGCTTGCACTTTGTTGCTGATCGCATCCCGATCCTCATAAAACGATCTCTCGCAGTCGAGAGGCACCGAAGCGGAGCAGCAAAGGTTTGGCTGCGAGGATGAAAACTCACGGTCCAAAGCCTTTTTCTTCTTTCTTCTGAAAATCCGCATGCCAGTTTCCTTCTTTCCGTCTGCACTGCGGCAATCAGAGCCATGTTTGGGGCTTAGAAACGGTTTTGTTTTCTCTTGGAAACTCTTCCACATGCTCTTCTGGTAGGACGCCGCTTGTGGCTCCACGGTACGATCGCTCTTATGTTTCTCGTCCATTCTTTCCGGTTTGCGATGTTAATGATAACGTGGCACGCTATACACACACCATCGATCTGCTCACCCAGCAGATCGAAACGAAGGAGCCGTTTCCTTTAGCGTGGATGACTTATTGTATTCTGTGACCCGGACTAAAAATGTTCACATAATGGCAAACGGCAGCATTTCGTCTTTAGTCTGGAGGTTTATGTGTGAAACCGCGGCGCTAAAGCCGTAGCGGAAATACGATAAGGCTGTTAAGTGAGATGAGAAACTTGACGGCGTTAAACTGTTAACTGCACGGTTTTCTGTTTCAGGAACCTACCTGCTACATGGAGGAAAAAGTAGAAAGGGGACAGGACGGCATCCAGAGTATTTGTCTTTCTGGCAACAACTTAACTTGATAGCTTGTCAGTCTGTGTGTGCATCCGAACTTATTCAAAGAAGGTTTCGGAAGGTGAAAGAAAACAGTCTTATACCTGATTAATTTGCTCAATGTATTAATGCATTTTCTATATAAAAATATTGAACAAAATCTACTGAAGACATATTCACCAGCATGCTTTTGAAATGTAAACTATTTGCCCCACTTGTAAATAAAATTTAAACCTGTTCATTTATCCCACAGATTAAAATATGGATTAAACGTCAGCTGCATATTTTTTAAACCTTTTTCTCAGGGGTGTTTCGATTTCCCACCATTTTATATGTGCATCTTTGTGACATACCATGTATTTTTCTGGATAGGTGCTCAAGCATCAAGACCTGCCATGAGAAGCAAAAAATTTCCAATTAGAGTGTCCTGTCTTGGGAACATGTACTCTGTCTTCTTTTGTATTATATCACACAGATGTTCACAATGTCCATGCACTGTGTGATTATTTTCAGTACAAGAAACTACAGTACAAACTTTCTGAGTAACTGGCATAAATGAAGCCTTGCAAAAATATGACAACACAATAAATACTAAAATATAGGAGCCTTTTCAGCAGACACAAAAAACAAACTTGGGCTTGTACATTGGGGATGAAAGAAAAAAAGCTGTACCAATAAATAGTGTCTGGACCTTGGAATGAATTGCTGGGGGTGAAACAGAACAGATCACTGCATACAGGAAGAGCGAATGAATCAATACGTGAATCCTCTCTGCAGAAAGCCTAAGCCACGCCCCCTCCCCTTCAGAGAATAGTCAGCACTGACACTTAGAAGAGATTAAGAAAAGATTAATTGGTGCAGAAACAATGGGCTGGTCCTCTGGGAAATTCATACTTCAGAAGAAAGGAAGAACAGATAATAGCAATTAAAAACTTACTTCTTTTTCATAAGTGGACTATGTTTTAATGGAACACCCCTCTCAAGATGAAATATATGAATAAGGAATTTCCATCTATTTAGCAGACACTTTTTATCCAAAATGATGTACAGTTGAGGAAACAAGGTCAGCCAGTCCGTGGAGAAATTGGGAGTTAAGGGCCCAACAGTGAGGTCAATTTACCGACCAAAGGATTCGAACTGACAACATTCTGACTTTGACTTCTTCAAAGTATAGGTATCCTCCCACAAATCCAGTAATATGTCATTTAGATCGACTGATGGTATGAAATTGTCATGGGTGTGTAACTTATATTCTGCTCAGAGGATTATCCTGCATCATGTTGCCACAATATGAGGGATGAAGGACTTGAGGGCAGGTGTGTTTGACTAACCAAAATGGGGTTTTATTGAAAGAAAATGAAACAAACAGGGACTGGAAAGAAATAGGACTGCAACAAGGAAGGACACGGACTGACAAGAAGAGCAATGTTAATCACTGGACAAGTGACAATGAGACAAACAGGTACTTATATACATGGACTAATGTGGGGCAACAAGCATCAGGTGTAGCCCATCAGGGCCACGTGAGGGAAGAGGGTCAGACAAACTTGGCGGACAGGATATGACAGTACCCCACCCCCCTGCCCCCCAAAGTGTGCCCTCTGGGCACGAAAAATGAACAGGGGCAGGGACCAAGGGGACCTAATGACAGGGGGAACACACTGGGTCAGGAACAGATGGGACACCAGGCAGGACAGGGCATGGCAGGACCGACAGGGCACACAGGACAGACACCACAAAATGTCAAAGGGACAGAATCACTGGAAAGTATAGGGCAGGACTAATGGCATGACAAGGGGACAGAACAGGCAGGGGTCGGGACAACAGGTGAGATCAACAGGCAAATGACCTACCAAAGGACAGATGAAACAGACCATATACAGGACATGACCAGGTGCCTGGAACAAACACTACACATCAAAGGGGACCTGGAAGCAGAAGAAACTGAGATAAAGACAAACGGAACAGGCCATACCATGACAGGGCAGATAAGTGGAGGGGCAATAGAGACAGGAGTGGGAACAGAAGAGGGAGCCATTGGGGACACTTCACTGGGTGAAGACAAAAGCAGGACCATGCATTTGTACAGGGAGTGAGGCACAATGAACGAAAACAAGGGGTGTCCAGGAAGTCTTCCAGATACTGGAAATCTAGGCGACGATCCTGGGTGCGGATCCTCCTGGGCCCATTCACTGGCAAGGCTGAGCCTGTCCAGACCACAGGACCTGAAGGCCTCGATGGGCAAGCAGGACCAGAGGGCCTTGGAGGGCCAGTGGGACTGGAGAGCGCAGAGTGGCCAGCAGGACCGGAGGGAGCCAAGGGGTCAGCTGGACAAGAGGGTGGTGAAGGGACTGCAGGACAGGAGCAGGAGGGTGCTGTGGTTTCTCTCCTCAAGGCCACAGCACGGGCGGGCAACATTGGAAAAACTGGAGCCTGTGTCATGACCAGGGAGTCAGGCATTGGACTGGCAGCGACCGGTGAGTCGGGTGTCAAACTGGCTCTGACCAGCAGGGGATGAGGTGGCCAGTGGTGACGAGCCAAGGGAGACCACCAAGGCAATGACAGGAGATCAGGCGGGTGTCGAGGTGGCAACAGGCAGGCACGGATTAGCCCAGCTTTATAGGCCGCAGCCTAGGGGCCCCACGTGTGGCAGGACATAAAACACTAAGCAGCTGATTGGGTAGATAAGTTAATAAGGTCAATTGGTGTTAAAATGATGCGTCATTCACCGTTATGTACTACAGCATACAGTAGTAACATTAGAAAATTGCGGAAAGAAAATACGATAGTGGAGCACAAAAACGAAAAGCACAACAACCGAGAGAACACTGTGACCAAAAACTCCTAAAAAAGATTCCTAAATTGACAGGATATTTCAAGGCTGCCGAATCTTTGAGTAAACCACGTAATAACAAAAGAATACAGCACTGTCATGAATCGTTAGCATCTAATAATGTAATGATTGATGGCGCTACCTACAGCGATAATGTTCATGCGTCACATTCGGCTCACTCTGAGAAAGAGCATGACACTGGAGAATCGACACTTAATACACTTAATACTTCATACAATTCCACTGCCAGCATATCGATAGTTAGCAGTCTCACCTGCTGCTGCTGAGAGGGCACAAGAGGCTGCAAACTAGCATTACCTATCAGGTTAGCTCGGACCCTGCATGTTGGGGTGAAATTGATGAAGCTATGAGGACACACTGGATTAAAATGGGAGCTGAAACTTGCCAGAACAAAGACGCAGATGTCGCCGCCTCAGAAAGACAACACAAACAGCAAAAGAGGTACTTCTCCAAAACGCTTTTTAAAAGGAAACTGGCAAACGGTGAAATGGTGCAACGAGAATGGTTGCTTTACTCTCCTTCGAAAGGCACAGTGTTTGTTTTGTATGTAAATTATTTGGTAATGTTCCCGGTGCACTCACGTTGGGCTATAGTGACTGGAAAAATGCTGCCATACGCTTGGCTGATCATGAAGGATCAGAAAGCCACAGAAAGGCTATGATAGCATATGTAAGGCGGTGTGCTGATGCTGGGCGCATAGATTCAGAACTGAAGAAACAGTTTGACAATGAATGTGGATACTGGACTGAGGTTTTAAAAAGGGTGGTTGCGGTGGTAAAATTTTTTGCAGAGCGAGGACTACCATTCAGGGGACACAGTGAAATCTTTGGGAGACCTGATAATCGTCACTTTATGTGTGTGCTGGAAGTTATCAGCGAATTCGATCCCTTCTTGAAGACGCATATTGAAAAATATGGCAATGCTAGCAAGGGAACACCATCACACCTCTCATCAAAAACATGTTTAGAATTTATTGACCTGATGGGAGAGCGGGCTCTGGCAGAAATAATCAGTCAGATCAAAATGGCCAAATATCTTTCGATTGGTGTTGATTCCACTCCTGACATTACACACACAGACCAGCTTACATTCATCATGCGATGTGTGTCAATGAATGGCTGCATTGCAGAGCGTTTTGTGAAATTTCTGCCAATTCAGAGTCATTCAGGAGAGTCCCCTTTTCCAGGCTGTTCTTGGTGTGTTACAGGACATGCACATTGATATTAATAACTGCAGAGGCCAATGTTATGATAATGCTGCAAACATGTCCGGTAGTTACAGTGGCTTACAAGCGTACATGAAACAGATTAACCCTTTGGTCGAATGGGTACCATGTGCTGCACACACTCTCAATTTAGTGGGGCTTAACAGTGTTAACTGCTGCCTTGAAACAGAAGATTTTTTTTAATTTCCTGCAGACACTTTTTAATTTTTCTTCCAGATCTACCTCTCATTTGCAGACAATTACAGTGGGTTTAGAGCCTAATGACAACCACAGGATAGAGACTTTGAAAAATCTCTCCAATACTAGATGGTCGGCACACGCACTAGCAACGAAAGCACTACACCAAAACGATGCGAAAATTCAAGAGTTGCTGCTTAAGTTGAGTGCAGATTCCAACCAAAATCTTACGACTTGGATGAAGCTAGAATACTAAGCAAAAAGATGGGAAAACTAGAAAATGCTTTTCTGTGTAACATGTGGAACAACATACTGCAACATTTTTACAAAACTAGTACTGCTCTACAGGCAGTGGAACTGGGTTTATGTAATGCTGTTAATTTGGTCAGCTTATTGAGGGGCTACGTGGCCAGCCTCCGGGATGATTTTGAAAAATTTGAGACTGAAGCAATTAACATGTCTTCAACAGTGTCCCAAAATTACAAAGTGGACATGCAAAGGCACAAATAAAGGAAAAAACAAGCAGACGAATCAACGGAACCGGACTGTGAGCAATCGGGCCATGACAAGTTCAAAGCAACAGTTTTTATTTTTGTAATTGATCGACTCGATGCAGAACTGGATCGGAGGTATCACTCCTACAAAAACATTCAGCAAACTTTCGGATGGATGAACAATATTCCATTAGGGTGTTCCATACCTTAGGGGTAATTTTTTTTTACATATTAACTTCACATACCCTTCCATTCGATGAGGTTCACAATAACAAATAACCATTTTTTAGTAACTTCTGTCAACGTCTTCTGGGCGCTCACAGCTGTTAAAGTTTTAACCAATTGTCACTTTATTTGAATGAAATGAGCACACTTACAGTGACTGAATATTAAGGAAACACTAATACGGTAGTCGATGCTCTTCAGGAATAAGCTTGAACTGCTTTGTGAAAAGATAGATCTTTAAACAATAGATCCCCTTTCCCATCCACCGTGCACGGTGGAAAGGCCCTGGGGCGCGAAAGCAGACTTCTGTTGCAGGAACTCAACCTAATATGATTAGGCTGAGTTCGAGGAACTCCTTATAGTCGTCTCTTGGCTGGTCCACACCTGAAAGTTTATGAATGAGAAACTAAACCATTTTGGATCGAGTTTCAATCAGCCACTTTCTGCTTCTCTCAGTGCTTCTAGCACTAGAGGTGAGTAGTTGTTGCGGTCCAGTAATTGCCAGTCCGCCTTGAACCGTGCAAAGAGACTAATGTCCGGCCCTTTGGATGCAAAAAATGTGGTTCGCTGTAGAACAGCGGATTTATCCAATATTACAGTCAACACTCTATACTTCTGACAGTCATCAAATGGTACACTACAGCAATATCAAACAAGAACAAAACATGTAAACAATTACAAATTCAACAGCATTATTTTGTATTTCAAGAAAGAATAGGAAAGTACAATTATATAAGTGACAGGAATAGCAGTAGGATGCAGTGGATGCACATTGTACAATTAGCATAATGCACAGTTGCACGACGCATGTCGAAAACTTCAGCTACGTTGAGCGCCCAGTAAACGTTGGTGCACTGAACTCAAATTTTGGCTATTGCATTTGCTCATGGAACCTCATGATTTGAAAGGGTATGTGTTTTGATATTACAAAAAAAAAATTCTGAACACCCTAATATTCCATCCATCCCCTTACAAGATCTTCATACGGGAGTGGCAAATCTCCAGAAAAAATATGCAGGTGATCTGGAGGCAGATCTTGTGGATGAAATTGGACAATTCAGAGAGTTTATTAAAGAAATGCAGGACACCTCAGCAAGGTCACTGCTGCGACTTATAAGACGAAGGAAACTACAATCAATGTTTCCAGATGTTGATATAGCACGGCAACTGTTTATGACTTTGCCTGTAACCAATGCCAGCGGGGAGCGCTCTTTTCAAAACTGTGACTTCTTAAAAATAGACTGAGATCCACAATGAGCCAAAGCAGACTAATTCACCTGTCTCTGATGTCCATTGAATGTGATATTCTTTGTGAATTGGATTTCACGAGTCTTATAAAGGACTTCTCTGTCAGAAAAACAAGGAAGAAAAACTAAATTTAGGAATATGTATTCATAACTGCTGTTGCATTACTGCACTTGCTGTGATTATTTTGTGCTGCTGTATAGCATGTCTTGATTATTGGTTTATGCAAGTATTTGGTGGTTCAGTTGCTGTTTTTGAAGGATGCTGCCTTATGTGAATATTTGATGTTCAGTTGTTGCTCTGTAAGGATGCGGTGATTTTGCTTCAGTGAAACTGGTAGAGCATAAGTAAAGGGGGGGGGCCCACAGAAAAGGTAGCCTAGGGGCCCATGACCACCTTAATCCGCCTCTGGCAACAGGAGATGAGGCGGGTGCCGGCAGGACATCAGGAAATGAGGCAGAGGTGAGGATGGGCTCTAGGAGGGCAGCAGAGGCGAAGACATGCTTTGGGGGTTCAGCAGAAGTGAAGACGGGCTTCAGCTGCGGGGAGCCAGCAGGCAAGGAAAATTCATCTCATGGGGAAGTGGAGGGCTCTGAAGAAGTGGTGGGCAGCAGGACAACAGCAAGCCCTGAAGAAGCGGTCTACTGGCCAGCATCAGGCATTGAGGAAGTGGCAGGCTGAGCGGTCTTGTGCTCGATTAGGACCTGGGAGCAGAAGAAACTGAGGTAAAGACAAACGGAACAGGCCATACCACGACAGAGCAGATAAGTAGAGGGGCAACAGAAACAGGAGTGGGAACAGAAGAGGGAGCCATTGGGGACACAGACTGGGTGAAAACAAAGGCAGGACTGTGCATTGGTACAGGGACTGAGGCACAATGAACGAAAACGGGGTGTCCAGGAAGTCTTCCAGGCACTGGAAATCTAGGTGACAATCCTGGGTGTGGATCCTCGTGGGCCCGTTCACTGGTAAGGCTGAGCCTGTCCAGACCACAGAACCTGAAGGCCTTGATGGGCAAGCAGGACCAGAGGGCCTTGGAGGGCCATGGGCAGGCAACATTGGAAAAACTGGAGCCTGTTTCATGACCAAGGAGTCAGGCGTTGTACTGGCAGCAACCAGAGAGTCTGGTGTCAGACTGGCTCTGACCAGCAGGGGATGAGGTGGTCAGTGGTGACGAGCCAAGGGAGACCACCAAGGCAATGACAGGAGATCAGGCGGGTGTCGAGGTGGCAGCAGGAGATGAGGCGGGTGCCGGCAGGACATCAGCAAATGAGGCAGACATCAAAGACACATCAGAAGACAAGGCTGGAGCCAACAGTACAGTATATCAGGAGATGAAGCTAGACCCAATAGGACATCAAAAGATGAGGCAAGTGGGGCAAAGCTGCGACACATGGAGGCGAGCAGGGTATAGCCAGAACACCTAGTGGCAAGCGGGGTACCAATGAGACACCTAGAGGCGAACTGAGCACAGGGACCCCCCTTGGGCCGGGAACCAAGGAGAAGCAACCCTCTCAAGGCCTAGACGCCTGTGGCATGGGCTGAGTGACCCTCTCAGGGTCAGGAGCCTGAGGCACAGGCTGAGCAATGAGTATGGACTCTGCGAGCGCAACAGAGGTGAGGATGGGCTCTAGGAGTGCAGCAGAGGCAAAGACGTGCTCTGGGGGTTCAGCAGAAGTGAAGACGGGCTTCAGAGACATAACCGCGATGAAAATGGGTTTCGGAGACACCACGGAGGCAAAGACAAGCTCTAGTGGCACGGCGGCGGTCTCACTGGGGTTGGGCTCTGGAGGTGTGGTGGCAACCTCTCCTGAGTCAGGTGCTGGAGGGAGCAGGTCAGGCGAAGCGACAGTATTGGGCACCGTTCCTCTGCAGCAAACTGAGGGGAGCCAGCATGCAAGGCAAATTTGCCTCATGGGGAAGCGGAGGGCTCTGAAGAAGCGGTGGGTGGCAGGACCACAGCAGGCCCTGGAGAAGTGGTCTGCTGGCCAGCATCAGGCATTGAGGAAGTGGCAGGCTGAGCGGTCTTGTGCTCGACTATTCCCTGCACTTCCACCAGCAAGCACCAGACCTTCTCTGCCTCCTGGGGATCCGTGTCCAGGTAGAGTCTCGCTAACACTTCCACCACAGACCAGAAGAGAGCTACGGCCGCAAGGATCCTCCAGATCATGAGTTTTCACCTCCACTCCCGATGAGTCTTCAAGAAGGAAATTAAGTCCTTCGCTTGGAGGCAGGGTGGTCTGCGCTGTGTTGGTAACCCCTTTGGTCATCAGATCCAAGGTACCTGGAGTATCCAAACTGCTGGCTGCAGGGAGGCATGGAAGCCAGAGCAGAGGTATAGGCTGCCAGGATTTTTTGGGAGTCTATTCATTCTGTTACAATACAAGGATCGAAGGACTAGAGGGCAGGTGCTTTTGATGAACCAAATAGGGGTTTTATTGAAATAAAATAAAACAAATGGACTGGAAAGAAACCACGAGGGATCGAAAACAAGAGGACAACAATGCCGAAAGACATAGGCTGACAAGAGGGGCGACGTTAATGACTGGACTAGCAACAATGAGACAAATAGGTACTTAAATACATGGACTAATGCTGGACAACAAGCATCAGGCAGGCCCATGAGGGCCAAGTGAGGGAGGAGACAGGAGGGTCAGGCAGACATGGCAGTCAGGACGTGACACGTGTCCAGAGTGCAGGGCCAGCCTGCCCTATAGGCAATGTGTCAAGGGTGTCATTTGATTGGGGCCACAAAAGACTAAGTGAAAAAATCAGAAGAAATATCTCTGGCTGCATTCCATGACATTACAGATATTCACATTAGTTTTTATATTTTGCCACTTGTGAAACAGATATGAGCTGTCTCATTAACAACCAGGTACTCTGTGCCCCTGTGCTACTGAAATGTTTTTAATATAAATGGATTAATGCAATTTGTTT
>JAODKC010000044.1:23034143-23067520 GCA_026777985.1 Mormyrops attenuatus | reverse complement strand
TGGGAGCGTACTGCGGCACCCCCTGCGACAGAAGGGCCCCGCGGGTGGGGTTTCCTGGGTTACTACCGGGAACAAAAAAAAAAAACCAAAAAAAAAAAAAAAAAAAAAAAAAAAAAAGAGTATCAGCACTGAGCTTCACTTGGTTCTCCAGAAAGCCCCCCGAGGGCCACACTGGCACGTACTGATCTACCTGTGCACGGCTTGGGCAGCCTCCCTCTGCACGGCGATGTAGTTCCCCTGCAGAGCCAGCAGGGCGCTGCTCAGGATACAAAGCTCCTCCACAGCCACCTTGTTTCTGGGCAGCTTCAGCAGCTCCGAGAGGGCGGCGCTGGCCAGGGTGCCGTCGCCCTGCACCAGCCCCAGAGCGCATAGGCACTGCAGGCTTTCGGGTATGGGCTCCTTCAGCATGGAACTGAGGGTCCGCATGCACGCGCGCACACACACACACACACACACACACACACACACACACACAAACTGCTTATCTATCAGTGATGGAACACTGACTCATAAATGCATATACATACACAAATTCCCAAAACAATATGAAAACACTACATGGTGAATTTGGTTAAAGTGTCATAAAAGATTTTAACCCCACCAGTGCTATAATTGAGGGTTTAGAAAAATGTAAAAAGAAAACACCACAGAAATGAGACACATACGCTTCAAGTATTTTTGTGTGTGTGAATATGTACATTCACAGTATGACAACTGTCATTTTTAAAACCAAAAGTAATGAGTATTATTTATCAACATCCTTCGAGAAGAAAAATAAGACATCGGCGTGGAGGGCAGTATGTAGAATAGGCTGATCACGCACCACCTGAAGAGCAGACTCTTAGCTGTATCTGTAGAGCCCCTGTGGCACTCCAGCAGAGCGAGTGACGTCAGAAGGTAGGCCTTCTCCTCCTCAGCGGAGGCCAGCGCTGCGCCTGTCTCATAGGCTGGGACAGGAGGAGGGTACATCAGCATGCGATTATTCATTAAAGACACGTGTGAAGAAGAACAACAAAATGTACGATGACGGTCACAGGTGTTTTCATGCCGTTTCTCAGTAATACACACCCAATGTTTAAAAAAAAAACAAAATCTTGAGACACTCACCATTTATGCTGTCCTGCAGGCGTCCAGCCCTGAAATATGACAGAGCCAAGCCTGTGACGTCATGAATGTCTTCTTGTGGTGTGGACAAGTAGATAATCACCGCCTTCTCGCACTGGCCTGTGTGACTATGGGAAACAGTTGTATATTCTTAATATCGGGAGGTAAATCCCCTTGACAAAGAAGTGATTATCTCAAACCTATCAATGGGGAAAAAAACTTGACCGTTTTTTCCTTTTTAAAATGAAAGGCACTTGTTTGACCTCCTATGGTAAATTAACTGAAGAGTATTACCAGAGAGCACGACCATAGTTTCTTAATGCAAAGCTGAGTTTTTCTGTTGGAGGCACAGCCTGAAGTAGCTCCACAGCTCTGCAAAGAGAAAGTCATTCTTTTTACTGCAAATTTAAGGTATAATACAGACCAAAAAGTAGAAACAAGGGGAAAGGGCCATCAAATGTGAAACATGTCTGTCTAGACCCTAGTAAATCAAGCAGAAGGAGATGAGTAATAAGAGTTTTACCTCTGGTAAGCTTGAACTGCTTGCTTTTTTAGCTGCAGGTGTTCATTAAGGTAACCCAACATAGTGAATGCATCTGAATCAGTCTGGATTCTCTCTACAGGTAGAAGGTAGAAGGAGTCACCAGTATTAAACCCTTAAAGTAACGATTTCTAAAACCAAAACATTGTCAAAAGCAGTTTTAGGTGTTTTCCTTTTGTCACTTCATTATTGTGTTCAGGTGTGATTAAATTAGTTTCCACGCCAATCTCAACTCATAAAAGAGGTCATTTAAATGGCTGTGTTTTTGCATTCCTAAAGCTATACACAGCAAAAAGAATGACCCACCTGTGTATTTGCACAAAGCCACCTGAGCAGCTAAGACAGCATTCATTTGTACGATGTTGTAAAGATAAAGCTCAGAATTCCTGTTGGTTTTGTCCAGCAGTGTGGAGCACACCCAGAATGCATAGCCTTTCACACCTTCTGTCTGATCCACAGGAAAACACAGAGAGAGTAAAGCGGTGTGAGGCTTAGCCCTTAATATCAGTCTGAACAACAGATAGTACTGGGAGATACCTCTACTTACATGGGTGCTGAGCTCTGTAGTGTGTCTGAAGAGATCCATGGTGTCATAACTACCTACATTTTCTGCTATAAGAGCCTGTGAAAATATAGAGGATGCTGGTTTTGAAATCTATTCACCTTGAGATTTAAAAGTTACTATTAATGAAGAACTAGCTTCAATGACTAATTTAAGAACAAGTAATCTAATAATTTAGTATGAAATAGAGCTGCACAATACAGTATATCATTTAAGGGCTGTGAGATATATTGTGTGCATGTGCAATAATCACATTGTATTTGTAGCACTGCTTTGTGCCTGTTGACAATTCGCGGCAACAAGACCAACTTACCTACCAACAGTGTCTGTCGAATAAGTTCTGTTTGGCTATAGTGTATTTTTGGTAGTTTCATCCCTTTTATGTCTCTCTGAACACGCAACCCATCTACCCACTGAAGCACCTCTGGAGGCAAGAAGGGGCCCTACCTACTACTAGCTAGGTGCGTCTAATTAAGTATCCACAGAGTGCAAGTTAGACTGTTAACACTAGGAAAACTTTGAGACTGAAGCGTACCTGTCCAATCCAGCAGTTGACATACGATGGTTCCAAAGACTGAGCAGTATTGAAGGCCTCATGTGCAAGCTGCGCAAAGTTGAAGAACAAAGCAAAGCATGGATGAAAGTTACACATTTGCAATGAAATAAAAACTATCCACATATACATAAACTTTACTACATTTCTTCATTTTTTACTCTCTCTTTAAATGAGCCATCCATCCATTTTTATATATGCAATTAATATTGGTTAATTAGCATCATCAAGTAAATGAAAATATGCAAAGTAATGTGTCCTCTGTGAATGTATTTCTGTCTAAATATTCAATGGGATTTAAAAAATATTTAGATGGAACATTTTTAAAAGGAAAAAGGAATCTCTGAGAGAAACATACAGCAGCATACCTCCTTATTCTCTTTTTTTAGGTACAGGGCACCAAGGTTTGTCCAGGCAATGACGTTCTGATAAGAAAAAAAATGCTGTGACAATATAGGCACAAATATTCTAAATAACACTGAGACACTGATTCTACTCAAAATTGTATGTGCCATGCTTTTCTTACATTTGCTTCCATAGTTATAGATTTAATGAAGGAGTGTTGAGCCAGGGCAAAGTTCTCAATTCCTGAGCAGAGAAAGAAATCATTTTTAACGCAAAAACTCAAACAATTATAAATCCATCTGTTAGTAGTTTAATAAATGACACAGTGTAAGGTGCCAGGCCTAGATGACTCAGAAACACTCTCAAGCAGCGGGAGATCCTCAAGCTGAGAGACAAAGGCCATGGTCTCAGCATAAGGTTATTTAAAAGAATTTATCTTACAAGCATCACATCAATCTTAACGATAAAGCTGAGCAAAGCGGTCATGGACTCAGGCAGGTATTCACCTTTGCTCATGGCCACTACTCCCAAAGCATTCCAGTAAGTGTAGTTGCTGGCGTCCAGCATTATAGCTTTCTTTAAACACTGCAGGGAAAGAAAGAGGGGGGGGCAGGGATACATTACTGAACTGTACCAAGTGATAATGAATGAACTGATCTACAAACCACTCTCCAGAGTACCATACCTGTAGAGATTTTTCCAGAGGCAACAGAGAATCCTGCTTCTCCTCTGAGAATGTCAACTGTCTGGACTGATGGTAATAGTTCAAGCCAAGGTCATGCCACAAGTTAGCTGCCTCTGCCATGCGTTTCAAAGCCTGGGCATAGCACCTGTGACCAAATGAACAGAATTACATGGTGTCTGCATTTAGCCACACCAACAAATGACACTGTGAAATGACACCGAGTTGCGTTTAAATGTGTGCTTCACAACATTTTGAAATCAGAAAATGTATCCATCAATATAAACTTTGCCACTGCCAATTATGAGATCATGAAAAAGATCTCCTATGTTTTTAATACTACAAGCAAAAAGAGTATAATTTCCCTCTGAAGCCTACCTTTCTCCAAGCTTCAGGACCTGGTTCTGGTCAAGCATGTGTTTCTGATCTAGGGGATCCAGGCCAGATAGCAGGCCAGGTACCAACAGCTTAGCTCGACTAGGCGAAACAATGTGGGTGGCTGTACAAGCATCACCCAACAACTTCCACAGGCAGGACAGGTCCGGTCTCTGCTGTACCGCTCTGGAGACACAAATGACAGGCTAATGCTCTCTGAGCCCATTCACAAGGATACAATTTTCCATGTTTCCAGCTTCATCCATTTCATGGAAAAAACCAGGCATGGCAAACAGTAAAAATCTATCAATGGCATGACTACAGATGGTGGTACATCAGGTGCAATTATTCTTTACCTGAACAGGAACGCAATAGCCTCTTGAAGGAGGTCAACAGCTCTTCCATCCAGGTAGTCCTCAAAAGCACTTCGAGCCATTGCCAAAAGGCATTCCCCCAAACCTGAGAGGCAGAAAATAAATCTTACTTTAAATAACTACTGCAGGGCACCTTGGCGTTTACCTACATTCACAATGAGAGTGACATGCTTAAAGTCTCTCCAAGCCATAAATAACCGAAAGACACCATAAGCCTTCCACCGAAAAGTTAAACTAGCAGATGGTGCTCAGCTGCAGCCCAACAACACCCATATGCCAGCCACACCTTTCAGTGCCGGAACGTAGTCCTCCCGCTCGATGATCTGCATATACTCTTTCACAGCTTCCTTGAACTTCCCCAGGGTCTGCTTGATGGCAGCCATCTGGTAGAGGTTGTAAATAGACTCAGGATTGAGTTCATGGGCTCTGGCAAAAGTCTTGAGAGCAGATGTGAACATCCTCCCGTTCAGATATGCCTCTCCAAGACATTCCCAGCAGATGTAATCCTGGGGGTCAGCTTTTAGAGCTGCTTGGAGGCTACATGAAAGCCAAACGGAAACCCATTAATCCATCAAGATGGTCATGAGAAAAGGACATATGTATTTTAGATATTCTATAAATATACACCGTAATCTTATACTATCTATGCACAGATTTGGCACTCCATATGAAATACACATAATGATTCAAATGTTCCGTTCAAGCATTTGAAGATGTACATTTTAATATTTTTAATTGTTTTTGTTAACACAAAATACTTTGAGTATGACATTTTCCTCCCCATCCACATTTATTCCCAAATGACAGGCTCCCAGCTTCCGGGAAACATCCCCTGTAAATGATAACAGCACTGAGTCTCTTCCTGTAAAGTCTGACAAGACTGGAGGACATTTCTAGAGGGATCTTGCTCCACACATAATTCAAGATCACTGATTGTCTTAGGTTTGCACCTACAGGTGCTAAATAAGATTCAAGAGTCCAGAAGCTGAGACGGTCACTGCATTTCTGGTGTTGGGTTCTGACAAACATGTTGATTTGGATGTGTGTTACTGGGGCCATACTTTTGAGTTAAAATATCTTGGTACGTAGTGAAATTCAATATGCACTGGCCTTAACAAGTCCTTGGACTACTGGCAACAAAACAGCCCCAAAGCATCAGTGATATACCGGCATATTTTACTGTGGAAATCAGGTGTTTCCTTGTATGTGGTACTCTACTAAATCCAAAAATACATATGGTGCATATTCTAACCATCGTTCCAGTGATGCTTGACAAAGTTCAGGTATTGCAATTTGCTCAGTATTAGCATAATTCTTTGTGCAGCCCTTTCAAGAAATTTGTTGACATGCAGGTAGTGTCTAACAGGTCATTTTGAATCTTGATAATGGCAAGATTCCAACAGCCAGTTCAGTTCTGAAACTCTAATCTGGGGATTTTTCTTTAACTCTTTCCCTCCAGACTTATGCAGCTTTAATAATTATTATTGCCTTGAGGGAGTTTGGGGATATGTTCAACCTTTTAAATATTGTATATACCCATTACCTGATCCGTGCAGATCAACAAGATAAGAAATCTCTATCTTTCCTTATGGTGATGGATCGCAAAGGGACTTTACATGTATGCAATGTTCATGCATACACCCCAGCGACATCAGAAGTGGTGAAAAGCAGTAATGCAGACCAAGACTCGACACAAAAGAACAGAATTTCATACAATAGGCCACTGGTATTGGTTTTAATTTACATATTCTTTAGGGAAGCCGATAATATTGGATTCTGTTTAACTGAGACCTACAGCCTCCTTGTACTGAGACACCTGAATAATAATTTCACAAACGATCATCAGAGCTTCACTGAAAACAAACAACTCAATCTTCTGCTGCCTGGTCTGAGACTTACTCTTTAGTCGCCTGGGAGTGTTGACCAGTCTTCAAGTAGTACAATCCTCTTCTCACCCAGGCCCACTTGGCTGATCCAGGCGTAGCCATATCTGTTACTGACTTAAGAACTCCCAAAGCAGAGTCCTGAGAAAGACAGGCAGATACATATTATTGGTAAATAATCAACCTCAAAATACAAGCTAAATAAAATACAAGAAGTAAACTGGAAGCATGCAGGACACACCATGAGCCCCTGTTCCATGCTGAGGTCCACTGTAGCCGCCCCAGACTCCACATCACTACTGTCGAGATCAAAGGCCAGCTTGTAGCACCCTCTTGCTCGCCCGAGCTCCTTTGCAAAATCTCGGAAGTAGTGTCCTAGGTACCGGAATGCTGACCCGAGGAATGGGTCCAACTTCGCTGCCTGAAATAAATCAATGATAAGAAGGCTTTGGTAATGATTTAAGTGAAATTGGTGAAAATTATGCACAACGGGGAAATTTTAAATGTCATAATACACATATCTGACTGTGTATTCAAGCAGATGCAATTTGCGGCTTCCATACCGACTTAATTCACCAAAAAAAAACCTTAGCTGCTTTCCGACTCCTTGTGTAATCAGCCAGTCAGTTGCAGTCAATTTCGTCATTCATGCTCAGTGACTGACCATTAGGGGTGTAGCAATGTACTCAGTTCACGATTTGATACACTTCACAATGCACAGCTCATGATTCGATACACTTCACGAAATTAACAAATGTAATTTCACTGATACTGATACTTTAAAGTGCTAGTGATGGCGGTCGCTGGAACTGTGAGATATCCCTTGGCAAGTCGGAAAGCAGTGGGTGTGTTTCGGTATTTTCCCTCCTCCATTTCAGGGGACGGCTTGTAAGTGGAACAGGGAACTCTTTTCCGTACATGACAATCTCTATGTCATGGCTGGACTAGGAGAGTGTTGGTTCACCAATAGACTTCCCAAAGAGATCTTCCAAAGCTGTCTTTTTAGAAGGTCCTTGATCCAGCTTCACTTCATGTGTTGTGTCTTTCAAACCTGCCTCATTTGTTGGACCACCAGCTACACCAAGTTCTTCTGGATGCTCCACTGTCTGAATCTTGCAATATAAAACAACAATTTTAATCCATAGCTACAGGTAAAATAGCTTACTTTAACACTTTTGAAAAGTACTATATGCATTGAGTAGAGTATCTTAAACATTTGTGTTATGCAACAGTCTGTAGAATTGCAGACAGACAGACACACACACACACACCCACCCATACCATTACAGAGCAGACAAAAACGCAGATCCAAGGCAAAATATCACTGAGTAAAATTAAGCCTACCTTCTGCTGCAACTGGACCAATTTCTCCTTAAGCCTGTGGAAAACATCTTCACGGTGTTGCTGTCGTAGGTTGGGCATAGTTCGAAACCTAGGATCCAAAGCAGTACTCTCCAGTATGTAGTCCTATTTCCAGTGTGTATTTGCCAGAAAGGTTTGTGAGAATGGCTCTCTTCATGTCTGCCACAGTGATGGAGTTCTCCTCATTAGGTTCCATACTCTGTTCAACTATATGCTTTAAAGGTACTATAAGTGAAATTGTTGCAGTGTTTTCATCAGATGTGGCTGACTTTAGGGGTTTTAGAAGCTTCGCTATGTCCTCAGTGTCACAGATCACAGAGCTGTCCAGAGTATCGAGTCGACGGACATTTTTCCATACATCCATGCTCATGAGTGCAGCTGTTACAGGCGCGTGTTGCTCCAGATAGCGTTCAATCTTTTCCCATTGAGCTGACCCATCTTGTGACAACATCCATTATTAGTTTATGTTCTGCAACCGTAAATATACTTTGCTTTGCTGCAAGCACAGCTGTTGCTGCGGTACTGCGATGGAAAAAAGACAATCTGTCATACATACCAAGCAAATGACTGACACAGACGGTATGAGAAGCCAAATTCAAAGTGTGTGCAAAACATCTGACGTGCGGCGACAGCCCGGCTTCTCTCACTGCCACCTCCATGTTCTGAGCGCTGTTGGTAACGACAGTGTTGTGATTTTTCTCTGTGTAATCCCCACTCTAACACAATCTCAAAACCTCTGCAATGTTTGCTCCTGTGTGCGACTCAAAAAGTGGCAAGTTTGGAGCACAAAATCTTGCATTTCGCACTCGTGATTACATGTGGCATTATTGTAACGTAACTTTGAACCGCTGTCGATGTCCATCCGTTATCTCCAGGTATTTGGCTGTCTGCCTCAGTAACATTCGCTTCTGTCTCATTATACAATGTTAGTATCACTGACTGACAAAAGTGCCAACGTGATGGAATGCTATCTTTAGGCTCAAGCGTCTTAACGTTGGATTTTGCCGACTGATTATCAATTAGCGAGTAGGGTCTTGTCTTATGAGATAAACACACCTGCTTGAGGTTATCTCTTGGGTTTTTGCACTTGATGGAAGTAGTGGAGAATGGGAGGCAAAACTACTTTACAGACATGTGTGAGCATTTTCTTTTTAGGAGCTAGTGATTGCAACGTTACTTCATGGTGCCGATGTAATTGATGCATCATGTTTGTTGTGCTACCAGTTGCGTAGACCAATAATTTCTTTTACAGTGTTTGCAAGGTGTTCTTGTCTTGTCCGTTACCTTTTCACGATTCTCCTGTCTAGTAGCAGGGAAACCAAACAGCTGCCAAACTTCTGATTTAAAAGAAGATGGAGTTTCCACAGTTCAGATTTCTTCCATCAAGCTCATTTCTTGTCTGCTGCTAGTGACTAGATCATTTGTTCTTTGCATATTGCTAGCAACCTACTTGCATGGCAGTGCAACGCAGACGGACGGTGGCACCTATCGGCACAAAGACTCAACAAAAGGCACAGTCGGCGTCATTGCGCAACACGGCTTAAACACTGCGATATGTATCGAAACCTAACTGAATCGCAGAAATTCGCGGCATGAAATTTCGTCACACCCCTATTGACCATTGCTATTTTTCCCTTTTCATAATTGTCTTCACATGCTTACATCTGTTTCAATCTCCACATTAACTGACACCTGGTATGTGACAACAGCCTAGAACTGGTGAATTACAGGATTCATACCTTTCACATGTAGCTGTTTTCAAAAAGTGGTTACCTCTTATTTATGAAAAATTAACATCAAACATGTGTTTAGGTACTGGTAGGACCTGCTTTTGCTTCCAGGATCCCTTCAAGGCTAGATGAATTGTGCATTCAGAAAAGCCTTCCTGCCCACTAGGGCTGTGCTGCTGTCTATGCACTTGTGGCCTTCCTGTTAGCCTTGACGACTCTGCCCACTCTCTCTAACAGGGTGCTTTCCCCACAGTACTGTCACTGACTAAGATTTTTTGTTTATGACACCATTCTCTATAAACTTGAAATGCTTTAGCATGCAAAAATCCTAGGAAGAATAAATGACTTGCTGTTTGTGTCAGCAATCTGGTATACATAATTGTTTCAGATTTAATAACACCTTTTAAGAAGCTGGTTTACCCAACAATGGTGTTATTTAACATAAAGCCATGGTACACCACTGCACACATGGATGGAGAGCTATAGCGATCAACTAGCAAGAGGTCTGAACTATTTTGATGGATAATGAGCAAAGAGGATGAACTGACCTTCAGCAAATGGTCACGAGCTTTTCTTTTGTCACGTCGAGTCTCCTCACCCATGTGCCAGTACAGCTTTCCCAACAGGAAGTAGTACTCCCCAGAGTTTGGGCAATGCTCTACTGCCTCCAGGAAGCTTTCAGGCAAAACAATTATTTGGTTTGAACAAAATGTTCCCTTATAGACTGACAAATGAAAAATAAAGAAAGTAGAAGGTTTAGGTATACCTCCGTTCTGCTTGCTGAGTTTCCTCCTTGGCGATATGTACCCGTCCCTTCAGAGATAATGCCTCTGCCTGACTGGGCTGAGACATCAGGACCTCAGATGACACCTGGTGGCGAATTATTTTTATATTTATCAAAGGAAATTCATGTATCATAAAACACAGACAATATTCACAAATTTTCGGGCAACATTTAACTTGAAAATATAGAGGGAGACACACTGGAATTCATAAAGTGAATGTGATCTGCTTATAAGAAAAGTGAAACTGTACACTCACTACCTGAAATGCTTGTTCGATGAGTCCTTTTTGCAAGAATGCTCTTCCTTTAAAGGACATAAGAACTGGATCCTTTTCAGAATGTGGAATCTATAAGACAAGAGTTTAAAATCATTTTTCAAACATTTTAAGAGCATTATTTTCAGATATATCATTTAAACAAACTCTATTCTTAACTTTCAATCAAAGTTGAAGGCTTGCACAATTATCTTTTGATCTTATATCACTGATCAAAAAACAATACTAATAAAAATTCCCAACAAAATATTGGCTACTTTTTATTGGCTGTACATCCACAAACCAAAAACTTTCAAGCATGTTCTTTGAAAAGGACAAGATCTGAACAAGGATGATATGCAAAAAGTCTTGTTTCCAGTGGTCCACAAACTAACTGAAGTACCTGTGAGAGAATCTCCAAAGCCTCATCAGCATTCTGCTGTCCACCACTTCTGACCAAAGCCTCTATCTGGAGCTGCATAAATCTTTGGCTTAGCTCGTCCTTTCTTTCGCAACACAATTTCATCCCTGTAAATACATTCGCTTCCATTTATTTAGCAGATACAGACTGACTTATAGGTCTACGGGTCCAAATATAACAGAGGTAGTCTTTAGACCATGTGTAACTTAAAAGGCTGATTCTAAATAAGAAATTCCACAACTCAGACTTTGATGAATTTGAACTTGAGGAATCAGAAGTATAAGAACAGTGTACCTTGACTGCAGGTGACAATGACATCTTGATATCGGTGCATTTTCAGCTGGGCTTGGGCCAGGCTGTACCAGCCAATTGTACTGGAGCCCTCGTGTTTCAATCCTAAGACAAATTTAGTTCATGCTTGGTAAAGTAACACGACGAACCATGTCACATCACTTAGTTTAGTGGATTTCTGGTGCTACATAGCCCAAATAAATTCATGCCACTGCCAATGTCCCATTTGTAAATATTTCATAAGTGTAAGAGGTGACAATTTGTTAAATAAGGCCGACTACTAAATATTTTCTGTATTCAGCTAGGATAAACACATAAAGGGTTAACATGCTTGCGGCATCTACGATGTCCTGCAACTCTTTTAAAAACCATATTGATTTAACCCTGTGGATGAACACATTTCAATCAAAAGTACATTTTTGTTATATCTAATTCACCACAACTGTCTAAAACATTTAAAAGTGTAAACAAAGTTAGAATTTGTTCATTCCTTGTTTGAACTAGGTGTGTGCATAAACTTTACGCATGGAATTACAGACGTTCAAAACTAAAGTACTTTTTTGTTTATCATGATTTCAGTCATTTTCTTGTCTTGCTCTTATGGCTACAACACAAAGTGGAACGCCTAAGTTTCTGCAGTTATTTGTCTAGATATCCCCATGGCTGCCCTATTCTAACTACAACCTATAGATAACTGAAAGATGACAGACTTGTAAATAATATTTGCACATTACATGCAAATATTACAGACATGGCATAATACGTCTGTCTCAGTTCACCTTGATCCAAACGCTCGACAGCCTCCTTATATTCCCCCTCCTCCAAAGCTCGCATCCCCAGGCCAATGTGGCCCAGTCCGCTGTCCCTGTCGGCCTCCAGGAGTCTAGAGAAGCATTTGGCCGCCTCATCACTGCAAAAACCTCCTGTACACAACAGATAATGTTAGGGACTTCAAGTCAGGCACAAAACAAGCACTTAGAACAGCTCAACCCAATAGCAAATACAGCCTACAAGAAACTATATAGGCCTCATGTTCTGAGAGATCAAGACAGATGCAAGTACACAGCTCAGGCTCTTGCAGCGGGTCTCAGGAACGCCAGCGGAGCTCTTACTTGACTGAATATAGTGCATGCTGAGCATCTCCAGAGGAAAGACTTCTGTGGGATACAGGCACAGCATGCTCTCACAGGCTTCTTTCATCTTCACTTCTTCATGTTGCAGCTGGAACAGGAAATCACCCAGTACAACAGCAACATCCTGTACGACTATTATATAACATCCTGAGAAGTGAATATTTTTGTACAATATGAAGGCATATTGTAGTTCATATACTGTTATATGTTTACTTATGATTAAGAAATTATTCGACATAATATTCTTTCACACCAATTAAGTGAAAGATCAGCATCAGCCTTCATTTGTCCATCACCTGCTCATCTATAAAGTAATATTTTGAAAGGATTACTTTTGATAAGCAGTTAACGTAGTCAGTCAAAAGCCTCTTGTGCTTGTCACAGGGTGGATCTGTCAGGAGCATGGCCTTCTCAAAAGCCGTTATTAACTGCAAAAAAAAAAAAAAAAAAAAGGAAAACGGCAATATATTGTAATGAGGTTCTCATGGCAGGATTGCTGGAAGTTCATAATTTAAATTAAGTCCTTTTTTAATTTGGCTAATAACATTGCATAATACAGTACCATAGCACCAAAAAGTATCAGCACACCCCTTAACTTAACTTGCAATTAAATTCCAACAAAACTCTGAGACTACACACTGGAAAACGTGCCTGAAGCTTAACTGGAAAACCGAAAGCCTGAAGTAAGAACCGCTACTAAATTCATGCTAATTAAAAAAAATGCATTGATCTGCAATAGTTAAGGCAGGAAGCCAGAGCGGATCCACTAACATGCTGCTGTGTCTCATTGTCTTGCTCCTCCACACTGTCAGCCAGGAGTTGGATCATCCTCAGCCACAGCTGCAGTTCCTCCCCTTTATCCACATCCCCCTTCAGCAAGATTAGCCTCTGCAACCACCTGGCGACCTACAGGAGAGTGCCTTCTGTTTATTTTTCCGTTGTATTTGTTAATAAATATAGTCAGTTTTAGTTGAAAGTAAGCCAAAGTTTTTCGAAATACTGATAAAATCTTTTTAGGTGCCGTTACAAACCTGCATATAACCCTTCCTTAAATGATACACATCCACCGAAATTTGTTAATAAATACAGACAGCTGTAGCCGAAAGTAAGGCAAAGTTCTTGGAAACACTGATAAAATCTTTTTGGTCGCTGTTACAAACCTGCATATGATCCTTCCTTGAATGATAAAGGTCGACCAGTTTATTGCCCACCTCATAAGATTTTTCTTTGTCCGAACTGGAAATACAACGGGACATCCAGAGGGAGGTTAGTATAGACAATTTATATGTATCATACTGGCCTATATAACAATAATAGTAATTAACTGTATAATGCTACGGAGCAATACTTCCTTGTATCCTTCAATGCAAATTTCACAATAGCACAGAATGGCTCACATTGTCATATCCTACCTTCCATACAGCGTGGCAAGTTTTTCATAGACCTTTGGCAACTCTGATTTGAAATCCGCCTGGTTGCTTTTTTCATACAGACTTGCTAACCCCTAAAAAAAATTGTAAACCTTTGTAAAACTTTTTTGCATAAATTTTAATCATAAAAATTCCTGCAAAAAAATTACATACAGTGGATTAAAGCACAGATGGAGCGCTTATTAATACCACTCATAAATAACTTCATTGTTTACTTCTTTCTGTTGTATCAAGTAAAACAAAAACTTTTCCTCAGAAAGAGGTCGATCATTTTGAATGCTGGCAGTTTGTACTAATGTTTAAATAGGCAAAACAGAAAGAACATCAAATGAGCTACAGCTACTGCTGTAACCAAAGGTGCATCTGAAATCGCTTACTTAAACAGTACATACCTAATTTCGTCAGAAGCCTGCAATTCGACCATTAAGGCAGTATGTACTGTATGCATGCATGAGAACAATATGCATGCAACCAGACGCACTGTGGTCCCTAACTTGCGTATTACCTGACCTGGAAGTTTTTTGATGATGTAGCTTGACCACAACAAAAGTTAAACTGTTAAAAAATATCAACCAAAAAATACATATTTGACTCAACTAATTTAACTAGGCATTGTTTTATGCTTAAATTTGTACAGAGGCTGCACTTCCTTTGCCATCTTGACTAAAATTTCTAAACAAGCAGTGTTCGCTGCTCCAGTGGCCTTGCGGGATAGCATAGCGTCCATCGGTTGATCACTTCGGGATTTTGCAGAATGCAGCATATCATCTGGGTACTGACTGCATGCGGTCTCAGTCATACTCATGATTCAGACATACTGCTTACATTGCCTACTATATTTTGCTTACTACACAGCAAACAAGCACGCAATTTCAGACGCATCCCAAGTCTACTGAAACAGAAAGAGTTAGATGGAGGGGAACAAGAGAAGAATGAAGTGAAATGAGATATTAAAAACACAAATCGTAGCTGACTCAGCAATCTCACCTGCCAAGCAAGAGGGTGATCAGGCTCCAGTTCCATAGCTTTCTTGTAAGCAGTTTGAGCCTGATCTGGCTGTTCCAACTCACATGCTGCCACACCGATGAACACCCAGGCATTGTAATTATTCTTTTCCAGCTTCAGAACTGCCTGAGATTCAGAGTAAATTGCAAAAAGAGAATTAAGAGGATTCACATATTCAACTTCCAGCCCGTGTCCCATTAGCCACTTATCCAGTACAGGGTGACAGTAAAATTGGAACCTGTCCCAGGAAGCATGGGGCACAAACCAAGTCACACACTAAACATATAAATTCCATGCACAAACCCTGGAGATGTCAAGCTAAGTGCTACCCACTGCACCACCATTTTGTTCTTACATATTAATAGAGTTGAAAACAAAGTTAAAGAAATTTTTAGGGACAGCATGGCTGCCTCAGTTCCAGGGTTGGAGGTTCAACATCCTCCCTGTGTATGAGGAGCATCCATATTCCCAATCTGTGACGTGGATTTCCTCCAAGTCCTCTGGGTTCCTTAGGTAGTCCAAAGACATGCAGTTATGGCTTATTGGCATCTCTAAACCAGCCATACTGTTTTAACGTGTGTATGTATGTGTCATGTGAGCCGACATCCTGTCCAGGGTATACCACAGCCTTGTGCCCTATGCTGCCTGCGACAGGCTCTAGGTCCCCTGTGGTATAAATTTCATGTTTAACAAACAAACATGAAAATGGTTTTCCTGCCTACTGACTGAATATAGATTGTCTACATGAAATGTGTACAGTTTGGATTTATTAAATATAAGTAACAATCTTGTGTTTTGATCAGTTATTGTGATGCTCAAGAGGAGGGCAGACCCAACGGTGTCTCCTCTTACATACTAGTGCATTTTAATTCCAGAAGCAGACGATATAAATTAAGCATTCTGTAAATTACTAATTAAAAGTCCCACTTGGTCTGCTTGACTGTGTATATCACACATAATAGTAATTGGTAAAGCAAAAGATTTTTCGGCCTGAGTATTCAATAAATTACCATCAAGAAAGAATAAGATGCTAAAATTGCTCACCTTGCAATGTTTTAATGCTTCCTTGTATTCTTTGTTTTTAATAGCCTCCCTTGCATTCTTCAAGGCTGATTTTACTTCTTTTGCAGACATAGTTGCTGAACATCTTTACAAAATAAAACCCAATTAAACAGTAAATAAAAAGTAAATATATATATATATATATAAGAAAACGTTTTGTGTGTACATTATAATTAATTCTGGGTTTCCCCTTTCTGTTTATTAAAGATGTCTAATCATTATGTGACACACCCTCTCTGATACGTGGCATCTATTAACACGACGGCACAGTCATTCTGTAGTTAAAATGGAAATTCGCGACAGAAACTCGTAATAAAAAAGTTAAACGTGGTATGAAAACACTTCAATGGATTGAATTTTCTGCTAGGATTTGAAAGGTACACAACTATCCAACTACTACTGATATATTTCAGCGGTGAGCTACATACCTACTTTATAAACAGCTTTAAGTACTACTACTCAGTACTTTCAACGTAACATTTCACATGCTTGCAAGAATTTTGCAAATGAATTAACATTACCTGATATTTTGTTAGCATTTGCTTCCTTTCAGACCTGCCACAGTACAATCCCACAATGCACAGCGAACCCACTGAAAGAGGTCACGTGGGAAAAACGACGGCGAACCAGACGTCGCTTTACGCCTCGGGTGGCGAAATAGAGAATCGCGGCTCCCTTAATTTCCGAAGATCCGATTAAACTTTTCATCGTAGTGGGTTAGCGATTTTGAAATATAAATCGAAATTATCTAGTTAGTGTGCGAAATCGTTTCAGCTTCTGGCATTGCATACAAACCGAACTGTTTCTACTCGGTGTGTAAAACCATCAGACTGCCAAGTCGTGTTGTTTATCACCCATTCCACTTTAATAGTACTTGTATTGAAAGAGACATGTTGTTTAACCTAATAATTTGTCTTCCCCATGTTATAGCTACAATGTATCAGAAGGTACGTTAGCTGTCTGGTGTAAGGTTTCACCCAAACAGCGTCAAGGTTATATTTGTCTTTCAAAAATAAAGGAAGTGGAAGTAGCATCGTGTGAAAATGTTTTTTTTTTTTTTGGCATATCAAAATATTTGGTAGCTCGGTGTTCGTTGTTCTGAAGGAAAAGGTGGTCGTCAGATGTGTTTTTGCCTATAATTGCCTCCATCTAGGCGCCCCTGTTACCTCAGTGTTGCTGTATTCGTTTTCTTTACAATTTTTTGTAAACATTTTAAGCCATTTAGATATGTATCGATTTAATCTAGTTTTTCTTATTCTTTCAACGAAAACGTTGGCTTTGTGTTTAAACTATACACAAAACTTAAGACCGAACATCGTGATGGTGATGTCGGATGCGTTTGTAAGTACTGGTTTACATTCATTTTCGTTTTACACGTTTCAGTTTTCAAAGTGCACAACATCAGTTCAGTTAGTGGAATTTGAGTCTTGAACACCGTCTAGTCACCATTGCACAATTTCCTACCTCAGTGATGTCCTGATGGATTGTAAATGATACAGATTAACTGGTAGCTAGTAGTAATATAATGTTTTTCCTAGCTAAAGATCTACAGATGAAATCAAAAGATTATGCAGATTTTGTGGCAGGTGTTTGTATTTTGTTGATCGGACCGCTGATGTTTTGTCTCTGAAAGGATGGTAGACTGACTTCTCACCCTGGCAGTCAAGTAGTTCATTTACCATATACTGAATACCTTAGAAAGCAAGGGGCTGTCTTTCTCAATGCCTACACCAATTCTCCTATTTGCTGCCCTTCTAGAGCAGGTACAGTAGCAAATGCCTCGTGTAACATTTATAATAAAAAGCATTAAGCTTTTAAACCCTACAAAATATTTTGTATGGTTATACATTTTCTCACAGCTATGTGGAGTGGTCAGTTTGTGCATCGAACTCAGTCATGGAACAATTTTAAATGTCTGGATAATAATTACACGACCTGGATGGAAATTCTGCAGAAAAATGGATATTACACTAAAAGACTGGGAAAGCTGGACTACACATCTGGTAGTCATTCCATTAGGTAAGTGCTTTGTTATCAGTGTGCGTGTCATTTACACAGTATATGTAGGATTTACTCTTTGTTTTTAACCTGCAAAAGTTTACACTTCTAAACAAGAACGAATGGAAAAATGTATGAAAGGTATTATTTAGATGTTCATTCACTGCCCTGGTTTAGTCCTGACTATAACTTTACAAACTTTGCACAGCTCAGGAGGTGTGTACAGGTCTTATCAAGTTGAATGAAGATCTGTTGACAGCAGTATTCCTGTTTTGCATTTTTCTCAAACAGATTCAGCTCTCACCTACCAAACGATATCTTCTTGTCCCAACTTTAAGTCCTTCGTGAACTGATGGCAGGATTTGTCATCAGTCTGCAAAGGAGAATAACAATAAATTATTATTCTTTATGATAATTTCCAAGTTGAATAAAATTAAGTATTGTAAACTAGATGCCGTCATAATGACGCCAATGTATTCCCAGGCCCCACTGTGACCCCCCACCTCTGCAAAAAAATCTTTATTCAAAGGCCATCTTTGTCAGTGTAATCAGGTTCACCAGATCTTTCATGTGCCACCACTAAGGGACACTGCTTCAGTTTTGGTGTGATTTGTCTCAAAATGAAATCGAACCCAGATCATCACCCATACAAGTTTGACTAAGGTCAATCAAGAAATTTGATGGCAGAAGCGGCATGCTCCAAAAACCAGACGCATTCCCTGTCTGGGGAAAACAAGCAAACTTTGAATAATATGAAATGGCATAATATTTTATTCTGGTAATATAGTATGGAAGCAGTAATTAAGGCTGTTTGGCAGTATAGTTGATTGACATTCACAGTTGTATTCACAGACGCCTAATGCATGACTGTATGACTGTTGCACAATATGACTAATTTATTTTGAACCCCAGTAATCGTGTGGAGGCCTGGACTCGAGATGTGCCATTTCTGCTGCGACAGGAAGGCCGCCCCATGATTGACCTCGTAGGCAATGCCTCCACGTTAAAGGTTATGGCGAAAGACTGGAAGATAACAGAGAGTGCTGCCCAGTGGATCCGGCACAGTGCTGCATCTCTCTCTAAGCCTTTCGCCCTGTACCTGGGCCTTAATTTGCCTCACCCTTACCGAACAGAGTCTCTGGGGCCAAATGCTGGCGGATCCACCTTCCGCACCTCCCCTTACTGGCTCGGAAAGGTAAATACTGATTCATTTCTGCAAGTTTACATTTCACTTCATTGTAGTTTAATTGCTTTTACAAATTAATTGCTATTTACAAAGGCGGAATCTTTGTATATGTTTCATTGCCAAATATAATCTGAAAGAAATTTGCTATACATCTATCTGAAAGGAAACCTAAAATGAATACAGCATATACTAATCTGTGTTTAAAAAAGAAAATAAGGCAAAGTGCATTCATGTAATTTACTTTTCCTTTTCGCCATTTGACAGGTATCTCGTGAGCTAATCACAGTTCCCAAATGGCTGCCCTTGAATGAGATGCATCCTGTTGATTACTACTCTACCTTTACGAAAAACTGCAGCAGCAGCTTCACACAGGAGGAGGTTAAGGACATTCGTGCCTTCTATTATGCTATGTGTGCTGAGGCGGATGCCATGTTGGGTGAGAAGCTGCATCAAAATCAACCTTATACCATATGACACTGTATATAGTGTATTATGTGATAAGTCATTATTTATAAGTGTGTGTGTGTGTGTGTGTGTATATATATATATATATATATGTATATATATATATACACAGACGCTCCTCTATTCACAAACGAGATACGTTCTGCACGGCCGTTCACAACTTGATATGTTCATAAGTCGTTATTCACCTCATTTTAAGGGTATACGCAAGTACAAAGAACTAGGATGCTAGGAGTACACACGTTACGCTGCTGGCGCGGAGGGAGTAGCGGCCAGAAGTCGTACTAGGCGGAACTGGAGAAAAAAAATTTATGTTGCGGACAGGAAACGGGAGCCCAGTGAACCAATTGAAACAATTTGGACTTATAGTCCACTTCATTCGTATGTCTGAAAGTTCATAAGTTGAACGTTCGTAAGTCGAGGAGTGTCTCTATATATACATATATATAAAATTAATTATAATGTTGGCTAGCTGCCTGCATGTTTACTTAAGAAACTTAAATATCGGTCATTTCTGTGGAAGTACAGTATCAAATCTGAAATGTATTTCTTGCAATAAAACCTTTCTTGGCTAACCGATTGTGATTTTTAGGTGAGGTTGTGTCTGCCCTCTCAGACTCTGGGCTGCTGTCTAGTACCTTGCTGATGTTTACCTCTGACCACGGGGAACTTGCCATGGAGCACAGACAGTTCTACAAGATGTCAGTGTTTGAAGGAAGCTCGCATGTCCCGTTACTCATCACTGGCCCAGGGATGAAGGCCGGGCTGCAGCTGCAGCAGCCGGTCTCTCTGGTGGATATTTACCCCACGGTCCTCGGTAAGGGGAAAGCAGCATTAGAGGGTACCACTAAGCATTTAAGCAGGTAGAAGTAGTGGTTTTGACTGCATGTTATCATATAGAATATTAAAGTCTTGCGGGTGGTGAGTGGCTGTGTGAGTTAGGGCTCCATGGCTGTGACCAAAAGTTTGCTGGTTCCCATCCCATAATCAGCCTAGTGATTTCACTTTTGAGCCCCAGTTGCTCCAGGGCCTGGCCAACCCTGCTTTCTCAACTGTACGTTGCTTTCGATTAAAGCATCTGCTAAATAAATAAGTGTAATAAAAAAGTTCTTATGATCTCAGAAATATGTATAAAAGTAAAACCAAGGGAATTGTAACCAGCTTCGTCCCACCAAAAGTCAGTATCTGATAAAAGTGAGTGGAGTTCATTATTTCTTGAGATCAGTGTGTTATAAACAGATGATGTAAGTGTAATGACTGTAAGAAATTTAATTTTTATTGTTTTTTTTAGGCACTGTAACAGACTCCCCCCAGCATTCCAAATTAAAGCTGGGATACATTGTTTTTATGAATACGTACTTCCACGTCAGTGAAATTGCCTGTTGTTTTTTTGTCTTCAGAGCTTATCGGAGTCCCCATACCAGCAAATCTCAGTGGTCACTCGCTCATGCCGCTTCTTTATCAGACCCCCGCTTCCAGTGCTAAGTACCGTCCAGACTGGGTACTGAGCGAGTACCATGGCTGCAATGCCAATGCTTCCACTTACATGCTGCGGACAGGAAAGTGGAAGTATATTACCTACGCTGATGGATCAGGTGTCCCCTGGCAGCTATTTGGTGAGTTCCACACACAGGCCCGGTATCACTTCCTTCTTCTTGAGAGCCTCAAAACGAAACAGTGTGGGGAAAAAAACAAAGAGAGAATACATGTTGATACATGTCATTGGTGAAATATGAAACTCTCAACCAATTACATTAACATATGATGTTAAACACTTAGAAAAGTCCTCTTGTTCAGGATCTGCACATATGAGATATATGTTTACAGATGTAAGTTGCTTTGTTGACTTCTACAAAGAGAGTTCTTGTGGTCTCTTTTTCAGTCCTAGAGACTTAAAAATGTTTAAAATCTTAGACTCTGTTGTAAAACAATAAAGACCATAACAGAGCAAGACAAAAGGTTACAATATGCATTCACACACTTATGTGATCTGGGCCCAATACGCACTTATGGCTTAAATATAATGAATAATTGCTGATCGCAAAGTAAATTAGATCACTAATAAAACCCCAAATTATGTTTGATCTTTAAAGGAAAATTCGAGATTCTATAGTAAGTTTAAGCTAAGTAATGTCACTCTCGGAGCAAGTGTGTAAGGTGGGATTCGTCATCCTTAAATATGACGAGACGGAATCAAGTCATTGCTTGCACTTTGTCCTCAAAGAAAGCCCCAACAAGGAGGGATTTTGGTATTTTGGTGTTTCTAGTTCGAACACGCAGCTGGAACAAGGATTTCAGAAGTGCGGAGTCCCGGTGAACAAGGAGATCCCAAGGGGGAGAAGTCATGCACATAAAAATGGTTAATGGTGAAAACATCTCACCCTCAGGGATGTGGCCTGTTTGTTGAGCATTTTGTAAGTCTTTGTCTCTCTGAGAGCACCCTGTTTTTATCACTCCAAGACGATGGGCGTGGATGTCCCCTGGCAGGATGAAGTCAGATGACAAGGCCATTCATTCATTCATTCATTCATTCATACACATACGTAAAATTACAATAATTTAAAACGTTACATTTCCCCCAAGTAATCTATTATTTTAAACTTCTACTTAGAAGAATTGTCCTTTATATCAGCTAGATTTTACCCTGAATTTTCCTGGAAGTGAACACAGGTGCAAAAAAGTAATGAATGAGGATGGATTGTGCACTGGTCATGAAAAATGATTTGCATGATCTTGTTCATTACCATACCAGTTTGTATCAGAACTTTATGTTAAGAAATTCAGATTTTCCACTGGTAACCTCCAAGCTGATGTACAGTATATGAAGTTATTTTATTTAAATGGTTTAGGTTGGCAGAGAAACCCTTAGTTAATAGATGGCGTAGATTAGACATAATGCAGAGCTGGAAGACACAGGAATATTGCAAAACACGTTTTGTTTTTAATTAACTTGCCAAGTCATGTTATGTTCCTGAAACTGGAACAGTGGTTATTGTCTTGTTTGTATACAGTTTTGCACACTCATAGAGCACAGATTGTAACCTAATCTTCGCTTCATGTGAACCACAGAACAGACTGGAAAATTCGATGCATTCAGCCAACTAGTCCAATTGCTGGTTCACATTGCAAAAGGGAAAAATGTTACTTGGAATGTGTGCTCCGCTTCTCCTGTAAAGGCGCTACCTATTGACAGGGATGGTCACAGTCCATTACAGTCTCCAGAGGAGTCATAACAGTTAGGGACAGGAGCTGCCTTCTGAAATACATCATCATTCATCCACCTTCTAACCACTTAGCCTTGTCAGCTTTGCAGGATACATTATAATAAGTACAAATATTTCATTCTTTTTGCCACATATTTAGACTGTCTGACTGCACTTTGTCAGTGTTATAGTGGGAAATTATAGTTGGATATTTCCATATGAACTCCACCATACAAAAGCAAATCATATAATTATTATGTTATACCCACCCATATTAAGGAGTAATTTTTAAGCTAAAATAGTTTTTTTCTATATAAATAATATTTTGTTCCCTGCATTTTAGAATTATGTATGTATTAGTTAATTTTAGACTTATTTTTGTACCCAAAAATTTTGCCAGTTGTTCATAACAAGCCTGTATTTGCCAGGTTGTGTCTAACTCAAGGGTGAGCGAAAGTAGGAAATTTGCCAGTTGATCTTTGGCAGTCAAACAAGAATTAACAAAACAAATGAGAAAAGTAAATTTTTAAGAGCTCTCTTTTCCTCTTGCTATTATCATGTCACACTGCTTCTCCCCTTCAGTCCCATCTAAGGTCAAAATGTAAAGTCTATTTAAATATTTGCACCTGTATGAAACTGTAGTAATATTAATGCTGGTCGGTGTGTCAGTCTGAAGGCAGTAAATGGGTGTTGCCTAGCTGGCTATTTGCCACCAGGTTATTTTCTATGAAAATGATCTTGATTAGGATCTATAAGTTTGAAAGGTGGGATTATTCACATTATTCACACTATCTTAGAAAACTTAATAGAAGAGCAAGATTTAAGTTGTTGGAGTATATTCATGAATGTAGCCTTAGGGAGATAATGAAATTTGACGTGGCGGTCTATTTTGAAATAAAAAACTTTGTGAACTGTTAAACCTCAGAGACAGCTACACACAAAGATGTTATGCAAGTGCTTTTCTATACAAGTATTTTTTATTACCACAGTAAATTTGACTGTTTAATGACAACCGTATAAGAAAATTAATTAAGTACATACCTGCATGCTAGAGCATGTTAGTTAATGAATGCTATAAAAGTTTCCTTAACCTTTGCAGATCTCTCCACTGACAAAGAGGAGCTTTACAACGTGGCTGCTCACTTCCCTGCATTGTGCCAGCGTCTGGACCGGCTGTTGCGTTCCATAGTGGATTACCCCACCATTTCCCAGGCCGTGCGCCGCTACAATAAAAAACAGTTCAATGACTGGAAGAGCAGCCTAGGAGACAGATATAGCAGCGTCATTGCCAGTCTCCGATGGCATATCGACTGGCAGGAGAATCCCAAGTATTTTGAAGCAGCCATTGATGAATGGCTTAGTGGGTCAAGCTAATTTGTATTTTGAATCCCAATTAAGACATGGCTTGTTTTACACTTCATTTCCAATATAATCTATCAGTTTAACAATGATGCATCATCATTTTTTGTAGTTCAGAAAAGTTGATTCTTGGTTAATTGGTTATTCATTTTTGCTCTGATTTATGATAACTGGTTTTGATAAATATATGTCAATTTTAAAATCTAATATTTTTTTAAAAAAACAGCCATAATGTCTTCTGTTTGTTTGGTTTGTATAATATGAAAAAGTAAGATGTGATTTTTTACTTTCTATGTAATGTTTCCCAACATAGTAATTTATGATGATAGCGCTCTAACAACATCCAAAATGTTTTCTAAAGACTGATAAACCTAATTTTCATATCCACCCCAGGTACTCTCTATGCGGAAATAAGAAATCTGTTAATAAAATTGCATAAGTTCACATTCAAGTTTTCAGCTATCATTAAAATTTGGCCACAGAATTCTCTTATTGAACTGCTGGAATTGATTCTGTGCAGTAACAATTTTGTGCAAAGTAAGCAATTCTGTTTTCTCAGAGCTTTGCAGATGCTGGAAACAAATAGGTGTTTATGGCATTAGTGATTGCTGTTGGTGGAATGTATAATGTGTCTCAGCGCTCACACAATTCTTTCTTCATGGAGAATGAATATTGTAGATCAGCGTTTCCCCATCCGGTCTTCGGGGACCCACAGTCCATGTCTTTGCTCCCTGTGAGCTTCCTGCCAGACAGTCCACATTATTTCTGAGCAAAAGCATGGACTGTCTGTGGGTCCCTGAAGACCGGATTGGGAAATACTGTTTTAGATCTATCATCCTTTAAGGGGGTAGCTGCTACATTCTCACATCTATGAAATGTTTTACACGTCTTGAGGCATGCCTGGGCCCAAACCAAGAGGGCAAAGTGATGTGTAAATGTTTAGGATCATCATATACTTTAACATGCTAAAGGTCCAACGCAGAAATGATTATACACCCCTTCGGTAATGGTCTTGGTAAGTGATCCAGCAGGATTCCCCACTGCAATTACAGTTTCAAGCTTTATTTATGTACATTGTAGATGCGTGCAATGAAGTGGTTTTTCCATCTGCTTCATGGTTGCGCTCAAAAGGGAAGTATGTACAGTAATACAAAGAAAAACAGATCAAAACAAAAAGATGAAAATATAAAAAGTAAAATAAGACAAATGGAAAGCAATGTATCAATAACTGTTTTTGCATAAGGTAGTGATCATGAAATGGGAGGTTCAGTAAAAAGTGCATAAAGTGGCATGTTAGCTATTAGGAGTCCTCATTTAGTGCATGGAAAGCCTGAGGGTAGAAACTTGTTCTGAGGCTCAGTGATGGCCTGCAGGCTGTGACGGCACCTCCCTGACCACATCAGAGAGAAAGGGCCATTGTTGGGTGGGTTGAATATTTAATTATTTTTAGCTTTCTCCCTACACCTCCTCCTGTAGGTCACCTTCAGGTTAGGGAGAATACGCCCGACAGTGCATTCACCTGAATGCACCACCCAGCACAAGGCTTTGCTGTCCTTCCTGCTTGGTGCAGCTCCCACATCAGGTGATGATGCTCCCAGTCAGGATGCTCTCAATGATGCAGGTGTAGAATGGTTCCAGAATCTTGTGAAGCAGTCTGAGCTTTTTTAGCATCCTGAAGAAGTGGAGATGTTGATGTGCATTTGTAAGGGCGCTGTTGCGCACAGTTCATGTCAGGTTCTCCAAGTGTGGGCCTGATATGGACGCCCAGGTATCTGAAGCAGGACACCCTCTCCAATGGCACCCCGTTAATTGTGAGAGGGTTGCAATGCCTCACCTGTGTCCTCCCAAAGATCACAATAAACTCTTTTGTATTGCTGCCATTTAGGAGGAGATTGTTTTCTTGGTTCCAGCATGCCAGATTCTCTACCTCCTTCGGGTAAACCATTTCATCATTGTTGAAGATCCAACCCACTACAACTGTCATCAGCCAATTTGACCATGTGACTGCGAAGGCATGTGTGTATAGGGAGTAGAGAAGGGGACTCAGCACACAAGCCTGGGGAGATCCTGTGTTGGGGGTGTGGCTTAATGAAGAGTGCACACCAACTCGGACAACCTAAAGCCTTCCTGTCTGAAAGGTCAGAACCCCCTTAAATAGGGTGCTACCCTACATCCTTGAGCTTACTGACAACCATTATAGAGATTATACTGTTAAATGCATAGCTATAATCAATGAACAGGAACTGCACATAGTTCTTTCCTGTTGTCCAAGTGTTCAAGAGCACTATGCAGAATGAGAGCCATTGTATCATCCATGGATCTATTTGAGCAGTATGCGAATTATACTAGGTGCAGTTTGCTGGTTAGCGTGAAGTAGATGTAACCCTTATCCAGCAACTCAAAGCACTTTATTACTGTTGAGGTGAGTCAGTGAAAGGTTAAATATTTGTACAATTGATATTAAAATCTGTCTATTGTTAAAATAGGTGGGGATAGTGTGTGGCTCAGCAGGTTAGGTTGCTGTGTCCATGAGTAGAAGGACATTGGTTCAAATCCAGTGGTTGGTAAAGTAATTGGGCCCTTGAGCATGACCCTTAACCTCAACTGTTCTGAGAACTGACTGACCCTGTTTTCTCAAATGGGTGTCACTTTGGATAAAAGCAGCTTATAAATATAAACAAAATATCAGACAATACAAGAGTTCATCCAAAAGCTTTGTACAATAGTTTAAGTTTACAGGTAAGTAGATACTAGACAAGGGACACTCTGCTACATGTGATACACCATTTTAGCATTCTTAAATATTTAAATTTATTTAGCAGCCAGATTTGTCCAAAGTTAAGTGGGAAAGCAGGATCAGAAAGTGTGCCTGGAACAAATGTGGTTAAGGGTTTTGTTCAAGGGTCTAACAGTGGCATTACTCTGCTGGCCACGGAATTTGAATGCGTACCTTCGCATCACAAGTCCTAACCGCTAGAACAAAGCGGTATAAATATTGCTAAAATAAGGTGATTAAAAGTGCAGCATCAAGCATTAGGTTTTATCACGAGGAAAGGAACACAACCTAGAAGTGGATTTTCAAATAACGGAAAAACCTACAAAATATGCACATGGCTGGAAGTCACAACCACGCGGGTGTGAGGCTACAAGGTCAACTGAGCCGCTGCTCAGTTCTATTTATTTGATTTATTCGCAACTACAATGTCCATCTAAATTAAATTCTTTCCGAAAACAATGAAAGTTCCGTGGAAATTAAACAGTTAAAAATGTGAATAAAGTGTTAACTTAACCAACACAGTTAACCAAAATCCCAAACACTTTCTATGAGAAACAGTAGGCGTTCTGTTCCGTATATTTCATTGCTTGTTGCCAGGTTTGCCACTTATTACGACATGTCGTGAACTGCTGCCGTATTTTGTTATGCAGGATAAACAACTGGCCAATTAGAATGCGTCTTTGTGATCCTCTCGACCAATTAAACTGTTCGGGATCTTCACACACGAGGAATGGTACGTTTTTCCGGGACGCACATGTGAGAAGTACCTTGCCTAGCTGTTCTGCATTACCTTTATATTAACTGAAACGTGGCTTCTTTTGCGATTTCTGCTTAATAACCATGAAGAGAAAGACAGACGAATTATCAGCGTCTGATACGGAGAATGAGGTATCACAGTTCAGAAAACTGGGAAATATGACTTAATACAATAAATTCGTGCTGTACTCCGGTCTAACAACCGGGTTTCTGGCGAAGTACCCTTCTTAGGATTTGGTTTAGAAAGCAATGATACTTTGGTAAAATGTTGTCAAAACATATTTATTTGCAGTTGTTTCAGGGTGCCTTTAATGCTAACTACAGTTATTCGTTATTTACGTAACGAAGTATATAGAAATGCTTTACCATTTTTGTGTAGAGTTGCTTGTCCATGAAAAGTGCTCCGTCCGTACATTAGTAATAAGTCGATATATAAAGCTGCCTTTTAGAGACAGGCTTCTGGATTTTCTTTTTCTGATGACTTTCTATCTTCTTAGACTGGGAAATCTAAGCCTTTTCACACAGAAAAAGATGGCACCATGGAGCTAAAGAAAAGCAAGAAGGAAGAGACGGTGGAGGATGGAGTTCTGCGTCCTGTTAAACTCTCTCGGAAGGAGCTGTATAAACCCCCAGATGCAGATGAGCTGAACCAGCTGCGTGAGGCAGAGAGCCTGTTCCATTGCAATCTGCTTAAGATGCAGGTCAGGGAACGTGGTGTGTGTGCCTTTCTGTCACTGTAGCATCCCAGCTGTGTTAGTTGAATTGGCCTAATGAATTACACAATGGAGAACCTCATTGGTGCTTATTCTTCATAGTTGATATTTTGGCTCTTAGTATGGAAGATCGCTTCATGGACTTCTGTACTGTTTCTCCAATACATAGTCATGGTTAACCTGGAGCCTGTTCCAGGCAACATAGCAACAAGGCTGGGGATCCTTAGGACAAGGTTCTACATTAGTAATACGCTGTGTAGCATACTTGATGTTGTATTTTTGTTTTCTGTTTCTCTGTTGAAAGATGGAGGAACTGTTGAAAGAAGTTGTACTAAGTGAACACAGGAAGTGCATGGTGGACTCCTTCATACTGAAGGTCACCAAGTTGCTCCAGACTGTGCCACGGACTTCTCAAATGGAGGTTAGTATCGCAGCTAGATGTGGGAGGGGTGTATCTCCGTGTGTACTGGCAGTGGTCTTTAGTTCATGTAACATGGATATCATGAACATGATCATGGTAAGCTGCATTGGAGAAATCCATGTTAACCGTGTTGTGTCACATGCAGTACTGTGCAAAAGTCTTTGGCAGGCAACAAAAATTATATTTAAATGATCTTCGTGTTGTCAGCTTAGTCATTTCAAAATGTCCCCAAAAGTTACCCCAGTATTTGCAGTAGCCATCCAATACACCCATGTATGTGTTGACTCATCCGCTACCGCACCTCAGATGGAATATCAATACTTCTTTGACTTTTTTAAAAACTAATTTAATTTATTAATTACTTGAGCTGGATGTGAAATGTATTGACTACATGGAATGGCTGAAGTGCCCCTGATGAGAGGTTTGGGAAGTGAAGTGGTTCTTCTAGCCATCCGATAATATATCAGTAACTGTTTGGAGAACTGAGTGAAATTCTTGTTAGATTTTGTTGTGTTGCTCTTAATTTTTGTATGTTCTGATGTTAAATTCTGTTCTTAGTTCTGAGCACATGTGCCCTTACTACTCAAATAGCTTTAAACATTTGCTTTGACTGCCTAAGACTTTTGCACTGTATGTTTTAACGTTTTGCTTTTTCTCCCTCTGTTTTTGTCTCTCTAGCTGAATGACATGTCATGGCTGTCTTCGAAGGTCAAAGTTCCTTTCTTGCTTTTCCCAAAAGCTGCCAAGGGCAAGTTCCACATGGAGCCCCCTGCTTCTATCTCCGTGGTGGGCAGCTATCCGTTGGGGACCTGCATTAAACCAAGAGTGTCTGTGGATCTTGCTGTCATCATGCCTCTTGTAAGTGTTACTTATTCATGCTTACTTTTTTGCATGCAAAGTAACTTTGTGCGGATAACCTTCGGAATGAATTGACTCATAAATTTATACATGTGCATTTGTTGTCTGAAGTTTTCATTCTTCCCCATAGTCTGTGCTACAACCTAAAGATGCCTTGAATCAAAGGTACCCTAGGAAAAGAGCACTGTATCTGGCTGGGCTGGCGCAGCACCTGCTGTCCTCTCCTGACATCGGATCGTTGCGTTACTCCTGTCTGCATGGAAATCGTCTTCGGCCGTTGTTGCTACTAACACCTCCAGGTATTAACGTAACAGAAGGGAGCTGCTGTAGAATGGACTGCAGAGGGAAAATAAGGATGAACTTAGGTTGTCCTTATTTAAGCATAGAAATGAATACCACATGCTACTAAGGTTGCTAGGTTATTGTGAGCATAAAATTCTGTGCAAGGCAGAACAAGCAAAGAATGGTGTGTCTTTTCGCGTGTTTACCTTGCAGGGGCAGATTCAAACTCCTTAACGCTGAGGCTCCACGTTTGCCCTTCACCGGGATTCTTCAAGCCTAGTCACTTTCACCCCCTAAGGAACAATGTTCGGACATACTGGTACACAGGCCTGGAAGCCCCCAAATCAGGTGAGAGCGGTGCAAGAGATTTCACTCGGTAAGAAAACATTTGTGGCAAATGTCACAGGCATATTGACTGGCAATGATAACTGATTTTGCTATCTAAGAAAACCTTTTTTGCAATAATCTGTCTTAGATACCAAGGAACCACCTACTCCTCACTACAACAGTTCTGTCCTGGGCGACCTCCTTCCAAAGGCACATCTGCAGTTTTTGTCGGCTATTTCTGCCCAGTGTGCTGCTTTCACTGATGCTGTAGCCCTGCTGAAAGTGTGGCTGAGACAGAGAGAGCTGGTCCAGGTTTGGTTCATTTTGCTTGGTACATGTGTTTATATGAGATGTTGGTCTCAAAATGCCTTTTAACAGAAACATAACTGAAGTCATGTTCCCATCTTCTGTGCTCACTCTTCCTGTTTGTTTTCAGGGAGTTGGCTCCTTCAGTGGATTCGTGGGCTCCATGTTGGTGGCCTACCTGCTTTCCGCACACAGAGTCGGAAACACCATGACTGCATACCAACTTCTCAGAAACTCTCTTCATTTTTTAGGTAAGCATTTCATCTGAGGGTGGATATGTTGGCATCACGCTAAGCCAGTGCATCTATTTCAGAGCTGTATTGACATTCTGTGATCACTCTTCCATAATCCTTCCTTTCCTTAACCACAGCTACCACTGACTTAACAAAGAATGGAATCACTCTAGTGAAAGACACTGACTCAACAGCGGTGAGATTAAATCAGTATGATTAACTTTGATGTTTGGGCATTAATATTTAGTGTGGTTCTTTCCTAATCCTTCCTCTTCCTGTCTATCCAGCCCACACTCTCTGAATTCCACGACTCTTTCCAAGTAGTCTTTGTGGATCCATCAGGACACCTCAATTTATGCGCAGACATGACAGCCAACACCTACAAGCAGGTGAGTGAGTCCCACGTTTTCGTCTTACATTTAGCCAATTCTTTCGTCCATAGCAACATATAAGTGAAGAAAGCTTGGAATCCGAGAGCCATGTCAACTTGATTACTCTTGTGGCCATTGGATTCGAACCCATGCGTGAACCCATGCAGATGTTAAGTCCATGTTAAATGATTTTTACCTTGTGGTAAAATCGCTAGCTACCGACTTCAGTAATGAATTACTTCTGTCCCTAAATTCAGATTTCTTAACTGTATTTTTAGCATGATCTGTGAAATATGTAAAGGTTGTTGTTGTTATTGTTATTATTATTATTATTATTATTATTATTATTATTATTATTATTAATAATAATAATTAGTAGCAGTAGTAAAGTTTTTGTTGAAGTTATAAAACAGTGTTTCCCAATCTGGTCCACAGGACCTGCAGCAAAAATGTGGACCATCTGGGGGGTCTCCAAGAATTGGGTTAGGAAACGTTTATTTAAAACTATGCTCCTTTTTCTGTTATTGATGAATTTTGGCTCATGCTGTGTCCCCAGGTTCAGCATGAGGCTGCGCTCTCCCTTCAGTTTTGGGATGACCCCACACTAGACGGCTTCCAGTCCTTGCTGATGACCCCGAAACCCTTTTTTAGGACATATGATCATGTCTTTCAGTGAGTGGCACCTACTCTCCATATGCTAATAATAGTCCCTATGCTGAAGTTGCCCTTATCATTTTGTTCTGTGTAGATTGGCAACTGCTATTTTTTTTTTCCTCCAGGGGTGGATTTGTTCTGAGCCATTATTCATGACTCGCTAGATTACAGTGTCAAAGTACTTTTTGAGCATCAGTCAGGGTGTTAACACCCATTATTTTATTAAGCGCAAAACTAAAACTGGCTGCAAAAGGCAACCGTTGCAATTATTTATGGGCTTAAGTTGTAAACTAAAAACCAGGTTAAGGAAGTAAAGTGAATCAAAACAGTCACAGCTATTCATGCATTATAAGCCCTACTGTAATGAATACTTGCTGTTAGCTTTAGCCTTGAGTTTTGGTGGAGCATCACTCGGTTGCTGTATCTCCACCTCTACACCCTCCCTTTTCTCTTTTAGTGGGACAGTGGGGAGCACCATTAACTCACTTCCCTCCTCTGCTTTGTGTGTGTGGAGTTTACGTCCTAAAGACACACAGATAGGCTAACTGGAATCTCTAAATTGCCCTTTTTGTGCCTTATGCTCCCTGGGATATCCCTAAGGGCCTCCTATGGCCCTGAACAGAAGCAGTTGGAATTGGAAAATGGATAGATGGATTCATTTTGTAAGTCCTTTTCATTGCCTTTTCCATCAGGTTGTGTGAGCTAGTGAAACTGCAGTCCTCCTGTAAAAAGCTCAAACTTCTTGGGGAGCTTATGGACCGCAGTGGGGACTATGTGCTGACAGTGCTTCCTGTTATACTGTCCCTCCTGCAACACGGTCTAGGAAAAAGGGTCCATCTTTTGACCCATGCCTTGTGTCCTGAACCAGAGGTGAGGTTACAAAAACTCAGTTTGTGTGCAAATATCAGCGTTAAGATAGATTTTACATTAATTTACAGCTGAGCAATTTTACTATGAAGTCTGCTTATCTTTTATTCATGACACATATGATTTGTCGCACACAATTTTTTTATTTGTTTTTTAAAATGTTCAAGTGGTCAGTGGTCAGTGAACCCCCAAAGCACAAGGACTTGGGGGCGTTATCCTTTGGTCTCTTGCTGAACCCTGAGTTGTCATCGTCTGTGCTGGAGCGAGGTCCACCAGCAGACAGCCCTGAGGTAGTCCTGATAATCTCCTGTTTGCATGTGTTGCCCTTCTGTTAATTCCCTCAGAGCTTGATCCTCTAATTGCCATCCATTCACGTCATTAATGCCATTTACTGTGCTAGAATCTCACATTGAGCATTTCTTTAGGTGATATATCTAGTCTTTACATAAAGTTTTTATTTATGTAATTATATACTAGGTTGTTCCATTTTAATTCAACAGATTTCCAGAAAATTTTTTTACATCATTTTTGAGTTGATGAAACAGATATAGCTCTGTTTGTACCCTGTGGGTAGCAAAAAATTATGCTTCTGAGTTTTCTGAGGTTTTTTTTTTATTTTTTTTTTTTTTATTATTATTAATTTTATTTTACAAAAACTGCAACATGACTCCACTAATGCTCATTGGAAAGCTCAGAAAGAGTAACAAGTCA
>JAODKC010000044.1:23021140-23034043 GCA_026777985.1 Mormyrops attenuatus | reverse complement strand
ATTAAAACATTGACCTGATATTTGCTTCCCTGCTTTCAGACAAAAAATGTTTTTATCCAAAGAGGTGTAGGAGTAATGAGGTACTGAACTTACAAAAAAAAATTTAAATTACACACTAGTCTCACTCCCTTAATCTTCTTATTTTATAAAGTAGCCTAAAGTGTACCTAGAGTGTTCTGGGGGATGCAAGCAAGATTTGTCTGCTGATGCTACATCATCAGCGGAAATTGAGACCCAGAGTTTCTGTTGCATCAGTGATTCCTTTCATCACACCCCCACCACATTCTATGTTTTACAGGAAATCCTTGTTTTGAAGATAAAGTCTTATCATCCCAGGGTTGTTTTTCATACAGCTTAGCAACGCAATATAAAAGTAGGAGAAACTTCATACTTAAGTCATCATGAACTGGACTTTATGATAGTGTTTTATGCTGCTTCCCATGGAAAGCGCCCATGTTATGGCATGGGAAGTACAGTGAAAAGGTTTGTCAGGAAAGGTACTTTGCAGCGACCGTTAATGGTGCTCTTCCATTGGCCTAAAGGAACTAGGTCATAACCGACCCATACCATGAAGAAACCGTAGTTATAGCACAGTTCCAGCTTGCTTTGGTTTTCCACTGCAGAGGAGTTGGCTCTGTAAAGGCGTTGCTGGATTTGGAGAGCAACAGTGACATACAACCAAAGAGAATCACCGCGTTATGTTAGTATTAAATGCTAGCGGGATTAGCATTAGCTTGCATAAATTTGCATTTTGAATCCATCCCATTCAACCATTCTATAATACCTTTTCAAATAGGAAGTTGGAAATGTTCAAGTTCCGAGTTATCGGCAATGTGTCAGTACATTACGATGTGTGATAAAATGAATAATTCCAGTTCTTTCTTGTCTTTATGCATTTCAACCAAACAGAGTGTGGTGACACAACTAGCTCGGTCTAGTCACACTTTCATGCAGTTTCGCTTACATATGGCCTGGTTCAGTGGAAAAACGCCATGAGCAACCAGGGGTGCGTTTCTTGTTAACGGTGACTTTTGTAAGGTACATCTTACGAAAGTTGTTTACTTTTCCATGTGTGTTTCCAGGACTATCCCTTAAGAGGTTGCTTAAGGGAGGACTTCTTAAGTTTGACCTTACTAGGTGCCGGAACATCAATCTCTCCATGTAAGAACTGCTTGACTGCAGCATGAGGAAAAACTGGTATTTTTTGTAAATATAACACTGCAGAATTGTGTGTCATTCATGTGTGTCCATTGCAATGTCACGATCAATAAACATCGCACCCCAGGCACCCCCACAGCTGTTCAATTGTTAGAGTACATATTACTTAACAGAATATTATTCATTTCAGAGGTATGCGGTCTGAACAGTGGGGGCCACTAGTGTTATGAGCTGTAACAGCATTATAGCCGAACAAAACTACAGCTAAAAGCAACCCTGGGGACCAAATTGTTTGTCCGTTATAAGCGAAATTCTGTCTGTCCGCTATATCCAATGCTTTTTCTGCATGTTCGTAAAGGCGCACGGCCGGGACCAGCGGACCTCTTCCATTATAGATGATGTTCCGTTATAAGCAAGTCCACTATAACGGGATTTTACTGTAATATCTTATGGAGGATATGCTTAGCTAAACATTTTGGGAAACGCATTGGAGTGTTGAGACAACTTAAGGTAGAACTTACGAATGATGTAGCATTAAGGTTTCGGGAAACGCACCTCAGCTCCTTATTGGATCAGTTGAGATTCTGAATTCCGTGACAGATCCACATTGAGTCGCCCAAGGGGTCTCTGAGAGGGGTTGTCCTTTAATGTACCTGGGACATCTGCTTTAACCATTGCAACAGCAGAAACTGAGGTATGAATATAGTTTGTATATTCCTGTTTGCAGCAGGAATGGGAATTATCATGCATACAGCAAATGTAATCTGTCAACTTCAGGCGAGTACAAAGTGTAGTCTGTGATCCGCAGATTCATTATCATTGGTAAGCTGGAAAACTCTGGGTTTGGATGGGAGTGAACTCTGCTTGGCCTGCATGACACTTGTACTGATATGAACAAAGCTATGTAAGAACCAAATTTCAGGGACAGGTTGCGCCATTTGAAATCTCCTGGAGAGTCTTTTCTGTCTTCTTAATTTTCTTAGAAAAGTACAAGAATGTAGAGTATGTGATCAGAGCAATATGTGTACATGTCAGTAGGAGTAAAGATCTGGTGTAAACTCCGCCAGCTTGACAAGATTTGCAAACGTGATCAGTGCTATGTCTGAATTTCATCCTTCAAGACAGGAGAGACTCTGGAAAGTCCCCCCAAACAGTTCATGTTTCAGACCACACCTTAGGTACACTTTGGGTAGACTTTAAGCTATTTCTATAATTTTTAAAAGAGTGAGATTTGTTTGTAGTGTAACTTTTTTTCTTGTAAGTTCAAAGTCTTGTATCTCCTACCTGCCTTTGAATAACAAAACAGTTTTTTTTCCATCTGATGGTAGGTAAATAGTACTTTCTAACAAATTAAGTAAAAAAATGACCCCTTACCTAGGAATGATGAAATTAACCGTTTCTAAGATGCATCAAGATGCGCACATGGACAATTCTGCATCAGTGCAGTGACAGAACCTAATCAGTTATATAGCCATGTAACATTGTTTGTTAATTTTTTTTTTGACTCTCATATGGCATTAAAAACAAAAAAGTTCACCTTTGGTGTGCTTATTTCATGAAGGGATCCACGTAACAAGTCAATGTTTTACATGGAAGGTAGTACCCATACATAGGTATTTTATTAAAAAATAAACTGTGCCATGTCAAAAAAAAAAGAATTACTGAGCCCGGAACATAAGCCAGATTTCATCAAAAATGGCCATTTTCTTGCATGCAAATAGAATGACCCCACTAGATTCAATTGTCATAATTTAATTTGATATGCTCCCTTGCTTTTTGTTACAATATCTTGACTGGTTTGAGATGTGGCAGTTTTTTTTTATTAGTTATGCTTAATCCAGGGTTTTTTGTAAAATGTAAACGCCTGAAGTCAGATGTTGTTGAAAGGCTAATGTCAATCTCTGTGTGCTCCTAGCTCTGTATATGTGTCCTTCTCTTAGCTATGTGTGTGTGTTCAGGCAGTGGAGTTCAGGCAGCTCTGGGGTCCTCGTGCAGAGCTCCGGCGATTCCAGGATGGAGCCATCACTGAAGCAGTGCTGTGGAGAGGCTCCTCTGCCTGCCAGAAGAGGCTGGTGCCTCGTGAGATTATCACACACCTGCTACAGCTGTTAGTATCCTCCTCTTTGTTTTATTACATTTCACTGAGTCATGTTGCTACTGTTTGTATTTTACAGTTGTTAATCAGTCAGATTAGTCAACATATTGGATTTTCAGTACAGGTAGTTCTCGCTTTCCAAGCTCCCGATTTACGAGTTTATATATTTACGAGAATTTTCTGGGGCGAAAATAAAATGACGTTTTCCATAATTTAAAAAAAATTACTCTAAGTGCGCTGCCGAAAAAGGTTGTCCGTGGCCCGACAAAGTTTTCAGATAACCCTGATGTGTGAATTTTCTCACTGCGCATGCCCATTTTTGTACCTGCACGTCTGCGTATGTGCAGCATTGCACTTTACAGAATATTTTATGATGGTGACCGATTTGTACCATTTCGTTTCACGACCCAGCCTGATCCCGTTATCATTTCACATACGGTTTGTGAGTGATCTCCACCAGCTCATGAAGAAAAACACCCCGTCTGCTGAAAATAAGAATGACTAAAATTGACTATGAATGGTACAGTTTCAGAAAAGAAGTGTTTTTTGCTTTTCACCAAGGATTTTTTTTGTTTAAATGTGTATGTGTGTGACTCAGTGGGTTAATCCTGTGTGTCTGTAATCAGAAGGTCGCCAGTTCAAACCCAGTCTCAGCACGTCTGCGGGTCCTTGAGCAAGGCCCTTAACCCCCAACTCCCTGGGCGCAGCTACGGGTGGCAGCCCTTCGCAGGCAACTTCTTCTACAAGGAGCAAGTTGAGGGACGCGTAAAAAGAGAATTTCCCCACGGGGATCAATAAAGTATCTATTATTTTATATTTTTGATAAAATGTTAATTCCAATAATACGTTTGTGGTTCCTTTGTGGGTTTTTTTGGCAAAAATTTAAGATAAAACATTTTTGGCTGGAAGCAAATTCATCATTTCTGTGGGAAAATACCTCCCACTTTCCTGCTGGAACGAATTCGCTCGTAAAGTCGAGAACTACCTGTAGTAGAAAATTAACCACATATTTTATGCAAGTCAGGTTCAGTTGGATCATGTAAAGGAGGCCAGGCCTTGCATTTTTAATTCAATATTGTGTACACTTATCTGTCCACCAGTCATGCTGATATTCCAGAGTCTTGTGTGCAATATCGAGGAGGGTTCCTTGATGATGTCATCAGAATTGAATGTAAGGTAAGTATGTTGTTGTATATGACCGACTTCCTTCATAGTACACATCTGTGTATAGGATTGTTGTTTCGTCAAAGCAGTTGGCGTGGCTAGATATTGTCCTTTTTGTCTTGGTGGCACAGATGAATAGCACTGGGGATGAGGAAAGTCTCAGGATAGTTCAGTCCTACGATGACCTCAGCCGCAAGCTGTGGCAGTTGGAGGGTCTGCCGCTGTCCATTACTTCTGTGCAGGCTGCGCATCCGGCCTTGAGATACACACAGGTACATCCCACTGTGGTTGGGGCTCGCTGTTACCCCATTGAGTTGTCCTATATTGAAGGTAGTCACCCATTTCTGTTTGATTTAGGTGTTTCCCCCATTTCCTCATAAACTCAAGTACTCATTTTTTGGTCGAGAAAAAGTGACTGGTGCCCTTTTGCCCCTGGAGGACAAGCCCTGCCCTGTCTACATCCCACCATTGAAAGGTAAAACACGCCCACCCAAAACAGCTTTGCCTGTCCTTTCATTCCTCACCATTTGCTGGGCTGAAGGTAGGCCTCAGTATTAACCATATATTTCCGTGAAATGACAGTGGATGTAGGCAGACATGGGTGTGAATGTCTTTGTCTTCTTCAATTCACTGGTCCCGTATGTCATTAAAATAACAATTATCTCCCACATTCCTTCCGTTTTGATCACATTTTAGTCATCTGTCACATGGAGGGTAGCGGGAAATGGCCGCTTGAAAAGCTGGCCATCCGACACATCAAAGCAGCCTTCCACGTCCGCCTTGGGGAGCAGTTACGCAAGTGTCATGGTTTCACCTGCAGTCCCACTCCTACGCACCTAGATGTTTACAAGGTGCTCACATCCACGCACTTGCCCTGGTTTCACATTGCTTCATGCTGCTATTACGTCACGACGTTTTCACGAACTATCATTGCTCATACTGTTCCTGACACAGCGTGATGAAATCTTTTTGTTGTGTTTTGTCTTGTATCCAGGATGGATATGTGTTCCGTATTCAGGTGGCTTACCACAGAGAGCCTCAGATCTTGAGGCAGACCTTAGGCTCAGATGGGATGCTCTGTTACCGTGACAATGATGAGGCCCAAGCTCTGGAACTAGAGACCGTGCATCGGCCCTACCTCACCAGCACGCTGCATGGGTGCAGTCCTTTTTATACACAATTACACAGTTTAGCTGAACCACCTCCATGTCCTGCTGTATTAAAAACGAGCATTAGCAAGGAGTCGGCAAACCTTAATCTTTCTCTGTCCCTATTTTTGCGGTTCAGGCTCCAGCAGCAGCACCCGGCCTTTGGGGTGACGTGTCGACTGGCCAAACGCTGGTTGGCAGCCCAGCTTTTCAGTGGTGAGGTCAGCGAGGATGCCGCTGACCTCCTTGTCGCGTCACTCTTCTTGCAGCCTGCCCCTTATTCTGCTCCAGGGTAATACCTCTACTGGTCACTTTCCCTATAGGCTTAGGTTATCAGGAGTTTGGTGTTTAATACTCTTGCCCATTAGAGCACGTCAGGGCTGACTGCCCATTCTTTTCCAGCTCCCCCCTGGTCGGCTTTCTCCGGTTCCTCCATTTGCTCTCCTCCTTCGACTGGAAAACCTGTCCCCTTGTGGTCAACCTTAACGGTCAACTCACAGGTGATTTAATTCATGTATTTTGACAAAGACAATAGGTGCATCATTAATCTTGAGTATTAAACTTGGTTGTGCTTTACTGTGTACCTATGCTGTGTATATTTCCTAATTACATGTCGATTTTTAAAATCTGGGCTGGCACACTAACTTACAATGTCATCTTTTTATGTGTTGTTTTTTTTTTTTTGCTTACTTTTGTCCAGGTTCTGCATTTTCTTCCATGCCACACACCCAATACTAACCAGATTTTCTTCCCTCTTCAGTATCCGATTATGCTGAGATAAAGAACGATTTTATTGCTTCCCGGGAAACGCTTCCTGTCATGTTCATCGCCACACCCAAAGACAAGAAGCTTTCCCTGTGGACCAAGGAGGGCCCTTCAGTGCCGGTTAGTTGTCATCCGCTGAGTGCGATATTCATTGTGCCATTTACTATGCATGTACCTGAATTCAATTCATAGCAAAGGAAGACATGATTCATTTATATTTCTAGTGATGACTCGGTATTAAAAATCTGCCAGATATGCTGCCACTACAAAAACAATTTGTCAAAATATATTGACGACATATTTAAAAATGTTTAACCTGTATAGATCTAACCATTTACCTGAGAAACACTTCATAGAGAATTCTTTAAACATAAAGGGACACTCCTGTGCTTATTCCAGTTTACAAATGTCTTGGATTAATAATGTTATTCTGGCCTCTCGTCCATGGTTTTACTTGCCTGTATGTGCAATGGAATATTTTGAATTGTTTTTATTTCATTGAATGGTTTGAGTTGTTCTTTATGTATTATTCAAGGTTGAGGGCCTTCCACAAGGCCTCAGCAGTGATATGGTTACTCTGCTGGCCATGGGATTGGAAGCAGCCTATATTTCAGTACCTCTGTAACTGGGGTGGTGAAGCTGGTCCATGTAGGGCTGCTGTGGGTGCAGGTATTTGGGATGACCGCTCAGTCAACCAGCAATAAAGCAGTGGTTCTGGACTCCAGTCCTATGGACTTGGTGTTCTTGCCTGTTTGAGAGGTCACTCCAGAAACCAGCACCCACCCTGACTCTCCATGGATCAGGTTCTCCACCCCAGCTCTGTAAAAAAAAAAAAACCCTGTATTTCTTTATAGCGAATATATAGACTTTTACAGTCTTGTGATCTTCACTGTACATATATAACTGGACATGATACCTGTTAAACTAAAAAAAAAAAAAAAAAAAAAAATCCTCATGTCTATTCATTTTTGTCCTGTGTGTCTAAATTGAGGTTAACAAAATTTCTGTCCTGTTTTGAGACCCATTGGGCCACAGCTCATTGCCTCAGGATGCCTATTTGGCCAGTGTTTTGTGTTTTAGGGTCCGGCTGTGAGTGTCAGCGAATCTGTATTAGACAGATTTGGGGGTGGAATGAGGTCAGTGTCAGGAGCTGTTTCTGGTGTCCCTTACAGATGCTGCAGCGCCTTACAGTAGTAGCTGCAGAGAGCTTGCGGGTCCTTGAGACGCAGCTGAAGGACTGCAGTCAGGGGCAGGACGTTCGGGTGAGTGCAAGAAAACGAAAGTGCTGGAATCCCGATTGTACGCCAGTGTACAAACCAGTTTTCACATCCAGAGCTCCAGTAATTTTGCCAGCGCTTGATCCTACGCAGTATCATCATGTGTCTGAAAGTCTTTTGTTAGTTGTTCTGCCCTTAAACTCATGCCAGTGGTTTCCTTAATGGTTTCAGGTTTACTTTTTTTTTGTAGCAGCAGGTGCTTTTGATGGATAATTATGGCAATTATTTTGTGAATATACATAGTTTCAAACGGTTGTTTAACGGTTACAGAAAGTGTGGCTTTTGGCCAATTGTGGAAAAGATGGAGAGCTGAAGCTATGCAAATGAGATGCACTGTAATGAGATTACTGTAATGAAGTAATAGCGGGAATTGAATGCTCACACACTCTGATTAATTTGCTTATAGTCCAGGAACAGTAAGGAACCTGCACAAGAACAGACAAGTTCCAGTTCAAACTTAAGCTTCTATTAATAATAATAATTCTCATTCTGTGATCTTTCTTACCTACATTATTCACTATGTTCTGTGTCCCTGAAGGTGGCTCTGCGTCCCCCTCTGGATGTGTATGACGTTCTCATTCATCTCAGTCCCAAGCATGTTCCCCTTCTGGACCAGGCAGTGGACGTTCCCCACACCACTTTCAGTCGGGGCACTGTGCCAGGCGCGGTGCCCAGTGCTGGTGGGGCTCTCCCTGTTATCGACTTTAACCCAGTCACTCGGTACATGACTCAACTTAAGGTAAGTGTATCATTTTACTTTAATGGTTTAATTGTAATTCTGAATTTATATTGCTTAGTTGGATTTGGTATTCTGTGTAATTTGGTATTCTTATGCAATGTTTCCATGTATATTATCCATATACAGCGCTTTGTTTAGATACGTTGATTTCCCAGTCTAAAGTAATCGGTAAATATGACGAAAAGGCACTCGTAACTTTTCAAACCAAAATGTGCCTTAAGATCACTGACACTGGCTGTGGTTTGGGCATGAATAGAGTAATGTTTGTACAGGTGATACGGAATTGGTGTATTTGGCCTAAAGACATAGAGACGGCTTTAAGCTGCTGTGCACCTTATTGAAATACATGACAGGTGACTCATTTATGGTCTGTCATTTAAATCTTGTGCTAGTTGGCGTTGTTGTCTTGGGTTGCAGTGCTTTGATTGTTTTTTCCTTCTCCCAGGATGCATTTGGTCATCTGGCACTGTTTTTCTGTGATCCCTACGGCGGTGCAGTTATTGCAGTGCTGTGGAAACCGCAAGCCTTCACATCACAGCCTTTCAAGGTGGGTTCCCCAAAGTTTTCACTGGGCAACTGTTACAGGTTCATTCTCTTTCATTGACTGGTACTTCACCTCTCAGCTGAATAGTTTTTGTTCAGTAAGTTCAGTAAATCGGTGACCTCTGCTATTGTCTTAAAGCTTGACTTAACATTACTTTTCAAAGAAGTATTTAATGTATAGTCTTAACGGTAATTCAACTGCATACTTTCTCAATAAAGGCATCATTGCAAGTGTAAGGGTATTTTGCCTAATATTTAGCAAACTATATATTTTACCATCGTATTACAAGCCAGTGCCAGTGTTTAGCTTTGAGCACACTGGGGCTGTAAGTAGCTCTTCATTATGTCTCGGCTTTCTGTGCAGATGAGGCATCTGAAACAAAGCACAACATCAGAATTCTTGATGGTTTCTTACAGACCTCACAGATGAGTGCCCGCCGTGTGGAGGTGAATGGAGACCTGGCTGAAAGTGTCCCAAACGTGGAGGCCATCTTGGAGGATTTCCGTGTCATGGGGGAAGGACTTGTGAAAAAAGTGGAGCCAAGGACAGAAAACTGGGTGGTTTAAAAGAACCCATGCCAGGATTCCCCCCAAAAGGCTTGTTAATGCCGGTTGCTGAAGGATAGTATTGCAGTGTCATTTTTTCCTACTGTTAAGCAAATTGTTAGGTCCATTATTTGTGCTAACTTGCAAACGACTGCACTGGCAAATTTCTTACAGAGATGATAGACAAAATCAATCAAACATATCTTTATATTGTACATTGTGCTGTACAGGATTTTACTACAGAGTAATTGTCCAAGTTTTGACTTGCCAGACAGTGACTTCCTCCATATATTAGAATGATACAAGGAATAGTTATCAGTGAAATCTATCATTGTTTACCACCCCATGAGTCAATAAGAGAGACTGTTTTTGCATAGAATTTAAATGCTATAATGAAACGTTCAACTTTCCTGCTTCTGGCTCCCACACCTTGCTTGTGCAGGTTTAATTATCTTTGGTAAATAGCTACACAGAATGAGTCACAAGACAGTCCTGCACTATACACCGAGGAGTGTCCGGGAGTGGCACAGGCATATGCCACTGTTTGCATCTACTACTGCTGTCTTGTCTCGTCTGACAAAGATGACTGATGCTTTCTTTCATTTAGGGGAGTTTCCATCGCAAAGATCAATACTGATTTTTATCAAGCAATTATGAATGTTTGGTGAAATGTTTATAATGTCTGAATGCTGACATATAGCTATCTGTTGCTGGAAGCCTGGGTGTAACACACTTTAACAAAACAAAACAAAAAAACACGTCTCGATTATATTGTGATGTACTTAAAAGCTTTTCACCTTCATGATAGCAGTTTTGTCCTTGGATTTCTGACCCAGAAATGGCATATGACCAAAAAATGTTCTAATTCTAATGCATCTCCACAAACTTTGGTTATTCCTGTGGTGTCAACCTCTTCCCTAAAACATGTTCCAGGCCCAAAACATCTGTTATACTGTATCGTACTGGTTAATTTGAAAGAGAAAGCCATCTTTTTATTAGTGTACGCAACTAGCTAGCTAGTTTTTCTATGTAGATTATATAAGAAATATTTTTAATGAATGGGTGATATTGTAATGTGATATACGTTATAATGAAGAAATTACTTAGCTGGAATAGCATAGCTGGAAATGTTAATTGCTCATATTTTAATTGTCCTGAATAAATGCTTTGGCTCAGGGGAAGCTGGCACTCCTTATAGCCCACATACATGAACTGTTAGGTACCTCCCTCCCCAAGTAACAAAGGGTCCTTTATTCTCCACCAGCTCAGTTCTTCTCCATGGAAGCAGGGCTCTTTAAAAATGTGTGTGTATCCCAATATACAGGAATGTAACAACATAAAAATGAAAAGATCCAGCCCTATACATGTTCCTCCCTAAATTAATAATATATGATATATAATATATAATAATGTTTCTCCTAAATAATTAACGGTGAATAAATATTTATTGTATTCAATAACTGTGAGTTAATTCCAGCACAGTTATGGCTGTTTGTTGACTTCAGAACACAAATATTTATCAGGGCAGAAAAAAATTTGTAGGTTTTTAATTCTTACAGGAATTATTCAGTGGCATGTATTTATCCTGAAACTCTGCAGATACAGTTCTGTGCAGCAATCTTAGGTTAAATAATCTTAATTTTGGCGTAAAATTATGGTATGTCTGTCAAAGTACATTAGCTTAGCCATTTCAAAACTTCTCTTGAAGTCACCCCAGTATTTACAGGAAACATCCAATACACCCATGTATTTTTTTTTACTTCACCAAGTCACCATGTGTGGCTGATGAATACCTTATCCAGTCATCTGCCTAATTAAGCATGCCCTCCCTGTATTATGTAGGTTTCCTCTGTCTAAATCATGTAGTTAGGTAAATTAGCATTCCATACAGGGTGTACTCATATCTTGTGCCTTATTCTGTCTGGGAAAGACTGTAGGCTCCCTCAGTTGCCCTATACTAGATAAGTGATTGAAAGATTGAATGGTTGTAGTACCAGTCAAAAGCATTTGCACACATGGAGTTAAAACACATTTTCTACATTTGCATGTTACTCAACATTTACTAAAAATACACTCAATATTCTTTGCTAATAAATTTACAGTATGTCCAACATATGGGTACCTTTATTAGCAAGAACATGTCATATCTTTGATTAATCAAAGTAACCTCTAGGTGTTATAACAGCAGAAAAAATTCTGAGGCATTCTTTCTACAAGGGACATTAAATACTGCTCTATTTCGTGCGATGAAACTGTTGACTAGTGCATTTAAAGTTAAAAAACAGCCTAGAATTTGACTTCCATCACCACACAACCAGTTAATAAAATGTCAGACATGTACTGTTACATATTCTTTCCATGTTATAAAGTAAACTTGTTTTATTTGATTTATTTCATTTATAGTTGTTCACTCAACCAATGCTTAACAATAACAAAAAAATCTGCCGTTTATGAAATAAATGAACAAATGGTAAAACCTATGGTGAGCAAAAACTTTTGACTGGTAGAGTATAAGGATGGATATTCAGCTCTTTTAAGGATGTTTAAGAACATTGCATAAGCCCAGTAGCTGTTTATGCCATAAACCCATAATACACATCATAAGGCAGTCAGTTGTTTGTAAACAACAACTAGCCAACAGAGGATAAAAGGTTTAGCCAGCCATGGATGGCTGCCACTTTGCTGATTCAAAAATACTGGGTTGGGAGATGCCTCTCCTACTGTATGTAAACACAGAACAGTTAGCCTAATTGCATCTCTTTGAACTATAGGAGTAAATCCACGTGACACAAAGAGAACATGCCAACTGGGATTTGAAACCCCACACTTGGAGGGCTGAGGCAACCATGATAATGATTATTCTGATGATCAGCAATTAACACACCGATGGAGTAGCATTCATGACAGAAACTTATTAACACATTGCTTCTTGGAAATGCTTAATCAAAAACCTTGAACACAATTTTTAAATAGTTTGTTGCATACTGCTGCTACATACTGTTTATTCTCATTGCATGATGATATCAGCTCCACTTTGTAGGTATTCTCTGTTAATGTTAACATTGTTAGTACTTGATGTTCCTGGATGACTAAAGTATAAAGAAACTGGAAGACAAAATAACTATCACTTTCCATGATAGTGACTTATTTTCCATGAACAGAATACGCATATCTGCAAATAGAAAGTCAAAAAGTATACAAGTGATTCCTTAAATAAGTGGCGTAAACAGATCAAAGACAGGCATATGCCCACTTTGATCTCAGTGAGGACATGTAAACCTTCTCAAGAGCTCCTGTTTGGATCTGAGACTAGAGCAGAATTAAGAGCTCTCCCACAAATATCGACTGGTGAGAGTCAAGTACCAGGAAACTGGCAGATAAGGTAAGAATCTTCCATCCATCCATCCATCCATTAACTACCGCTGTTCCGGGTCGGGTCGCGGGGGCAGCAGTCTAAGCAGGGAAACC
>JAODKC010000044.1:22986602-23015266 GCA_026777985.1 Mormyrops attenuatus | reverse complement strand
GCTGTAAAGCGCTTTGAGACAATGCAATGTTGTGAACAAGCGCTATACAAAAATAAATGTTGTTGTTGTTGTTGTTGCAAGGTTTGTGGGGTGCTCATGGTCAGCTGTGATGAGTACCTACTCATGGTCCGAGAAGGGGAAAACCCACAGTCTGCCGGCAGCATGTTGGGTGGGCATGGAAGTAATATGTCATGAGACACAGTGCGTCGAGCTTTGCTGTAAATTGGGCTGTGTGGCTGCGAATCGGACTTGTTGGTCCAATGCATCCCACAGATGCTTGACATGTACCAGGCCCTCCATATGGTGCAACAGAAAATGGAATACATCAGACCAGGCGACCTTCTTCCATTGCTCCAAGTTCCAGTTCAGATGCTTGCATGCCCATTGTAGGTACTTTCGATGGCGGACAGGGGTCAACATGGGCACTAAGAGTAGCTCCATGTGCAGCAGGACTCGATGCCCTGTATGTTTTGGCTCATAGGTGTGTTTATATATTGCATATGTGTGTTTATATGTTAATTGTCTGTGTTTAGGTTAAATGTTTTAAAATGGTCATCAAACTGAATGTTATATATAAACAATATAAAAGCAATCAGTTCGATGACCACCTTTAAACATTTTACAGTACTGCGTTCATCTTTTTTGAGCCCCAAGTCTAATGAAAGTTTAAGGCTTTAAAAAGGTTTAAATAGGTTGATAGATTTTGCTATGAATTTCTATGTGTTTATTCGGGAAAAGATTTGTAGGCAAAAATCTATATTAATAAACATAAACACTTCGCCATTTTTTTCACGTGAGCCATTAAAAAGAACCGGCTTTTGCACAGGTCTTGGTCAGAAGAGAAATTAAATTTTTGTTGTGCGTTAAACTCTTTCTTTTGTTTTGTTTGCATTTCATACATACATTTTATTTAATCTTAATTGTAGGGTTCTTGTTTTTGCCATTAGTTCAAGGAGACAAGTTTCTTCACGTTCTGTCTTCAATTGACAACATTCTTGTTATGTGTGACACATCATCCAGTTAGTGTTTATGCAATTTATTTATTGGATTTCATTTCCATGAGCCAGTAGTATTTTTTGTTTCACAATACAATTCCTTCCCTCCCACACTTTATCAAATGTTTGCTGAATAATTTAGCACTTATGCCAAGATGCCTTTTGCCTGTGGTAGGCCCAGCACATCTTGAGCTTTCTTGTGGCGTGAAACCACAGTCTGGATCTATGCTGGTGTTCACATACAATTAAAGACATGTGTTTTGTGTTGTTATGTTTTATGTGCTGATGAAAGGTAAGCTGTTTTCATAAAAACCTTGAGAGACATGCTGAGTGGCTTATATATCCTGCCATGGTTAATGGCAAGATTCCCCATTTCTCTGTCTGCTTTTAATAGAAAAAAATTCTTAATTAAATTCTATCGCAAAGTAATTTATGCTTCTTTGGTAATAGTATACTGAGGTATTTGGATTTATTGGAGAAAACCTCAACGCACATAGAAATTTGGCATGTACAGTAAATCAACCCAAAGAGGCATATTTCATATTTGCTAGCTAATGAAGTATCCAGACATTCCTCCAAATTAGCTTATGACGTCAAACTAGAGGGAAGAGGCTACTCAGTTTCAGAATTGTGTTACCTGGGGATATCTGCTGATCCTCCTTACCCAAAGTGATGGATTTGATGGTTGGTGGCTTCTGGCTTTTAGGGCTTGGGGCTTCGCCATTGTGAAGCAATATGATAGTGTTTGAGATTTTTTTGAGGTAAGAATCAGAACTGAACTTGTCTCAATAAGGAGTAATTCCCCTTCACCTTAGACATGTACACATGTTCTTATTCTCTGAAATGCTCATTTAGAGGCTGTAATCAGAAGTCGTTAGTGAAATCAAACCCGCTCAGGTGCCTCTCAGCTTTCAGTTAATTAATTTAGCCATTTCAATCATTACTTCTCTAGAGACACCTGTTATGACTTATTTGCACTACCTCAAATGTTTCCCATATTTCACACCGTAAAACATCCAAAGGATCACTGTAGCCTGTAGGAATTCTGATATTCTGCTAGTCATGGTTTGTCTGAACACAGAATTGTGGAATAAATATTAGCCAGCTCTTTCTCTTTTTGACATTTTAAATCTAGCATGTGAGATATATAGGATAATCAGAGTATTATGCTCCATTGCAATAACATATTAGATTATAGCTCTTTCAAAAACAATGTATTCTGCATTATTCATGTGATGTATGTAAAACAATAAAATAATACAACAGGATCTAGAAATTAAAAGATGTCTCATGTCAATAGCAAATTAATACCAGGGAGTGCTGAAAACAGTGGTGGAGATGATGGAACTCAAGTTCCGCAGGACTGAAAAGTACCTGTAAAAACTGTTGCCAGGCCAATTGAAAAGGTTTTCCTGCAATGCATAACACTGTAGGCTATATTATATTATATTATATTATATTATATTTATTATATTATATTAAATTATATTATATTATATTGTTTGTATGTAAACTCCATGTTCAATGTTGTTCTATAGTGCAATATATGTATATAACAGATATATATTTTGTATATCCCTGTATATAGTATAGATAGAACTATATGTAATCCCTTTCATCTCTTTTTATATGGCTTTTTTTTTTGTAATATTTAATTGGAGCAGTTGCAATAAGCATTTCACTGCAGGGTGTACTATGTATGATGATGCATGCGACAAATAAAATTTGAATTTGAATTTGAGGTTGTGAGCTCTTTGATCTCATGAACATGATCTGCCATTAATGACTCTGCAAAATGTTGTACATCCAGGAGGTTGAGAACAACTGACCATTTAAAACCTTTTTCAAGTATGTCTACAATTTTTATGTTCTGGGACCTGTAGCATCCTTCTTGGTGAAGTATTTTGCCACAAAGAATCTTGTTCTCTTATTTCATAATCTGAAATTGTTCTTATTTAGGTATACCATTTTAGTTATGTTTTCAGGACAACCTGTGCAGGTTGTAAGGACAGTTCTCATTTGAGAAATTGGCTATGAAACATTGTTCTATTCTGGCATAGGAGAAAACGAAGCTTGAGAACTTATTAAAACATGATAATTAGTGCAAGCTGTCTACCGTATGTAGTGTCCTCCATATCCCTCCTCTAGCTCCAATGAGTTAGAGGCAGCGTTAACATTGTGATACATTCTTTATTTTCCACAAATAGGAGTACAGGTACATTGGAACTCTTCTCTTCACCTACCCCATTTTGCGCTCCACAGCATGGGGGTCACAGAACAGGGTGAGCCCCTGGACCTGGGGGATGGGCCTTGTTCAAAGGCCCACAGATATATAACTGTTCTGCCAAGACCAGGGCTCGATCTAGGCACAGAGACTTAGCCTGTTCAGCCACACCGAATAGTTTATTTAATACACAAACCAAGACAATAACACAGGTTTTCATAAAAAAAAAAAACGTGTCTGCTACTGACTTTCATTCATTCATAGATGGATTCTATAAAGTTCTCTCCTGTTTGCCTAAGACATGCCGTTTGTCAAATTGCCATGCGTGTGCTGTGATGGACTGGAGTCCTGTCCCCTAATTCGTGTTCTGTGCTCCCAAAATCAAAGAAATTTCAAATAATCTGAATATTCCATTAGTTAATTTTGCAGCAAAAATCAAGTGGGTATAGAAAATGGATGGATGGGATGCAAATTTTGAACATACCACTAGATAAAAAAAAGCAGCAAGAGAAAAATCTTAACATGATCCAAACACAAGATGTGTAGAGGAATTAAATGCTTTTCTCTGGATTTACCTCATTAGATATTGCTTTCACCTGAAGATTCCAAAGCACAGGGGATAGCAATGGATAAGTAACTACCCAGGGCACACCACATATGCTAAAGATTATTCAGGTATGATTATAGGGTTGTGCTCATACCATAAAAAGCTCTCATCTTGGCAGATATATTTTCTTGACCAACTATAATTTGCACTCTGACTTAAGAAGAAAAAAACATGTAGGATGAAAAAGTGCATGTAGGAGTAGATGGAATACAGCAGTGCATGTAGGAGTAGATGGAATACAGCAGTGCATGCAGGAGTAGATGGAATACAGCAGTGCATGCATGTTTTTTTCATCCTAAAGGCAGAGAAATGAGGAGCAAGAAAAAGAACCTGGTCTGTCTGCAGTTCCTTTGGCTTCATAGAAGAAAAATGTAAAAAAAACACTGTGTACGACATAGAAGCTGAAGGCATTCTAAATTTATGATAATGATCTGTAGTGATGTCTGCAGTACAGTTAGCAGAGCAGGGCAATCTGGAGATGGGACTGTGATTCAAAAGACTTTTCAAAAGTGAGCATTGTCATGGAGACAGGTCAAGTCAGGGTGTTTCTTCCAAAAATGATTTAACTGAATGCCTTTATTGTCTTTTTACAGGTAATATGTACAATGGAATTTAATCTCTGCATATTATCATCTTCCTATGATACACACATACATACATGACAGCAAAGCTTGGAGTCAGAGTACAAGGTTAATTATCCAGCCCTAATCAAAGCCCCAGAAATGTTATGATTACCCTGGTGACCATGCAATTTCAACTGGTAACCCTTTGCCATAATATGGATAATGGCAAGATATTTTGTATGCATTTTGTAAGGCCCATACTCCTAACAATGTATATATTGATTCATTATTTCGAAGTAACTTCATGTCAGCACAGTAGCTTGGAGAGCAGCAATGTGCTCATACATCTCCAAGATTGTGGGCTGGATTCTGTGTATGTAGAGTTTGTATGTTCTTTGCAGATTCACGCAGGTTTTCTCCTGGTACTCCTACAATCCAGAAGCATGTGATTAGGGGAATTGTTTCCTGCAAATTGCCCATAGTGCAAATAGTGCATAACATTTGTTGATTTTATCTAATTAATATAAAAAACACAAAAGTAACATGGTGAACAGAGGAGAAATGGTGGATAGGACGTAACAGGGTGGACATCACACCAGTGCACAGCAATGCATTTCAGTACAGACAGGCAACTCATTTACCTCCCCCCCCCCAACACTGCACCTTCAACCATGAAATGAAATGAACACCCAAAAGAAATATCAAGAACATTTTTCAGTCTTTGTTCTCCTGGATGTTTCAGCAACAGTAAACTATGTAACAAACCAGCAACCCAAGAGTTTTTCTAGGGAATTCCACACTGTCTCCTCTAGCTGGTCGGACCTCTTATTTTCTGGCTCTGTCATCAGGCATTCAGTCTGGTCAACCCATCCAGCTAATATTTTCCCATGCACATAGCCAGTAGAACTTGTTTGTCCCATTCTTATGCATGCATTTCACTATTACATCTTCTTCAAAATCTAGGATGATTCCAGGGTAGGGCTCACCACATAGTTGACAATGCACCATTGCCCAATTTTTTCTTTCATGATGCCCTCAGACTTTGATGGTTTTTCATTGATATGCGGGTTTGCCTCTTCTCCGAGGCTCCCCTCCTTTAGCCCATAACATGCAAAATTGAGTACACCTTTGTCTGTCTGGCAAAGGCAAGTTATGTTCTAGTATTTAATTGTCCCTGGAGAGATACTGATGACTTGGTGGATTTTCATTGTTCCTTTGACAGGCACAAGCGGGGGTACATCCGTCATTTCCTGCATTTTCCTCTCACACAAGAGAGGAGAGTGCCCACACTCCTCAACGGGTGGAACATGGCCTCTGTGTTGGCAATATGTTCTCCATGGCAGACAATTTTGTCAGCTGATCTTTTAAGGGTACCCCTAAACCACATGGAACCCCCTTTCCATGGCTAGCCTCAAAGAAGTTCCAGCTGAAGTCTTTCCTGAAATGCTCTTTGGGTAGTAGGTAAAAGTTGCTCTTCTGTTTTGCCTATTCTGCAAAACCATATTTTCAAAATTACGAAAAATTGTCAGTATCCACTCTAAATAAGCATACCAGAGTGAATGTTATGCTTTACTGTTTCAGTCAGTCAATCTATAGCATTCAAAAAAAGGTTGATTGAAGAGAGGTACTTTGCTTCTTGCAGATGATTTCCTTCCAAAAATGTATGGTCCTTGATGAGACTCATTTGACTAGAGGAAGTCAGGGGGCATGTTCCGTCAGAGTACTGGGGGGAGGGGGGGCTCAACTCAGGGACACAATGTACTTTAAGCGTTAACAACGTATTAATAACGAAAACAGAGGAATATTATAAATAAGGCTATAAAACTAAATGAAAAATGTAAAATTATTGATTTTTGTGACTGAAGCTGAGCACACATGATTTGACATACATCAGTTTAGCCTACTTGTGCTAAAATCAGAGTAATTAGTATTTTAAATGAATTAATTCTGGGAACATATTGTTTTCTGTGGTAGAGGGGGATTAGTCACCTAAGACATGCTTTTCGAATTAAGTGTTGCCCTATTTTTACAGGAAATATACTATATTATGCCAGGGGGATTCAAATGGCACCAGATCTAAGTCTTGAACAGCATACTACATACCTGCAGTAACATTGTGTGTCTGCAGTAATATTTTCTATGCCTGGATTATCAGGGGGTGTAATGAATGAAGATACACAGGCTAAGAAGACTAAATGACTATAAACAAAGTTACTGGTTTGTGAAAGAGGTTTTGGCACAATGAAACCCCATTAAACCAGTTTTTCTTCTCTTTTCCTTGTCTGTTTTACCCAGGGTGTTTGGAAATATTTTTTTTCAGTTTTGGTTCCTGCCTACAAATGTATATGTAGAAAACAATAGAATCATTGTTGAAATTAGTGTCTTTTGTCCTTTATTTTGCATATTCTGTGTTCCTTGGCAAAATCAGCCCTTATTCAAGTTTGGTTGTGTCAATAATGTTTTTATTTGCAGGAATGCATTTAATAAAACAATACATACAAATTAATATGAAAATACATGTTGCATCTTTCTTGATTATTGGACTGGGGATTTGTTAAGTTTCATAAAAGATTTGCATAAACTATCAATAAATACAAAGTCACAGTGATCCAGTTCCTATCCTCAGGAATATATGGTAAAGTAATACCTGTTTGGAATTCTAAAGGCAATTTCTCCCTGGAATCGCTGAATTTCTGTATTAACATTAATGCAAAGACAGTGTCAAATATGAAATATATAGCAAGCCAAGAATATGCTTATAAAAAGCTTTTTGTGCAAAGATATATCTTTCTTTCCCCTGTGAACTTTTGGTCTTTCTGGTCTCCTCAGTCTCAGAATTATTCATGACACTCATGTTTTGACACGATTTAACTGGTACATTCTCCCCTACAGGGGAAGTTACAAACCACGCCTGCCTCTCAAATGGTACATTAATGCACATTGTGCTTTGATTTTCTTTCTGACCCAGGTTTTCCTGGGAGTCACCATAATTTTGCCTGAATATTCATTTATTAAATTAACCATTTAACCATTCATTCAAAGTAGCACACATTGAATCAAATTTGCGACATAACATAAAAACAATGTGAGCCAGCAGGAATGGCATGTTATGTTTTATATAACTGACTTAATAATGACGATAAACTTAATAATTAGCGATAAACTAGACGCATACAGTAAGCACAGTCAGGAATTAACAGACAATACTTGTTAATTGTGTGCATTTTTAAATTTATTATTCCATATTGCATTTTGTAGCCCACAAGTAGTTTATTTCTGGGTTGTAATAAGGATGTCTGTTTATTTAAAATAGAAATGTCTATTCATTCCACATGAATCCTCAGGGACTCTTGTATTACATACAGAACTTCACCTTGGACCACAAGTCATGAACTTTCGTTACTTAATACTTATTGTTGTGTCTTTTGTTTATATGTTGATTTTGTGATATAAAATGATATAAATATACATAAATGAAAATGCCAACTTTTCTATAAGAGTTATAATAACAACACAGCCACTTTTATCTTTTCAAGCAGTCATACCTTGATCTTGTAAGATAGCTTATTTACAAGCCCCCATAGAATTGGCAGAATTGAAATACATATGCACTGTTTGTTTCTCCTATTGTATTGAAGATTTACTAGTGGAATTTTTGTATTGAGTAATGTTGCGGTTTTGGTCAGTAAAAATAATTGTTTCGCTCTTGAGTGACTACAGTGGAAGACAGAATTGCTGGAAAAATGTGGCTCCTTCACACTTTAACCTTTGACATTGATTCAATGCCAGATCCAACTGAAAGCCTTGAATTTTTTTCAGATGTGTAAACAGGCCTGTACATGTTCTCCTGGGGCATGTCTGAATTGCACCAGTTGCCACACCTTCCGGCTCAGCATCAATTGCCTACATGCAATTTTTTGTGACACCATTAAACTGCACTTTCTCCAAATCAACTGACAAGAGCAAAATGTTTGTAAAGAGCTACTGTACTTTTTGCCACCCTGTTTGTAATTTTGTCAAACATGGCTTTTGTAGAAACATATTCCTCTTACAGGATTTATGACTGTACATAAAATCAGGAAATCTCTTATGGGTAATTTTGTTTCCTGCATGAGTCTTGCCTTATTGTTTTAGATTTGTGTTTACCCATTTTTCGTATTTCAGGAAATTCAGTTGATGTCTGTATAACAGCTACATACTTCCATGTGACTGTGATTTGTGGAAATCGGTATGGGAGAGAGCTACACTTTGAGGAAGAATCCTACTTCTCTTCTTTAACAGTTTGGCAAGAGAAATGCAATCACTTGCTTTCTCTATCTTGATTGTTTTTAAGAATATTTTTTACTAAAATGTAGAAATGACTATAATGCATAAAGTATACAATACTAGATTTACATAATGGGTGTGTTTTTATTAATTTCACTTTTGATCTAATGACGTGTGGTCACATTCACGTAACGTTCACGTAAAGGATATGAGGCAAAAAATAAATGACTCATAGTAGATTACATGATTTAAAAATCATTTTAGTCAGGGGCAGATTAAGTTTTCTGGGGGCCCTAGATTGACACTGGTGGGGGGCTAAGTAGGCCATTCTGAGCTATTTTTTGGAACCCAAAAGAAAAAGGAGGTAATTAAAATGCAACTTCAATAATATGCTAATGAAAGCATGGGGTGTCAGCAGTACGACTCACCAATCAGGGTGGGGGCGGGAGTGCTGTCAGTAAAATTTGCTGATTGGGGGCAATGGGGTATTGTGCTGGCTAGAGGTGGATAGTTCAGGTCCAGAAAGTACAAATCCAGACCAAGATTTTGTTTCAACTAACCAGATGAGTATGAAGAGTCACAATAACAGAGTACTCAGCTGGTTAGTTGAAATAAAATCATGGTCTGGATTTTTACTTTCTGGACCTCTGGTGCTGGCAGATCAATACACCAAATTTTAGAAGTTTAACCGTTCCCTCTTTTGCTATGGGCCTAGGTTGTAGCTTAGCATAGACCATGCGTTACTCCATCCCTGAGGCCAAGCTTAGTCTTGAATTTTTGCATACATTCATTTAATTGTGTTCTCTTGAAGTCTGTTCACAATTAGTCAAGCACCTTAACAGGATAGTACCAAATACACAGGAGATGTAATGTTAGTCATGTATCTTTGTGCCATTTTCTGCTTCTACCACTAGACTCCAGTGTTAAATGAAAGCTGGTTAGCGTTAACTCTCAAAATACGAACAGTCAATTACCGACCGGGATGGGGGGCAACTTATAACTAACTAACTGTCTCTAAGAATGTAAATAACAGTCATCTTGTTATAATTTAAAGGATCATATAATCTTATATCCATGAATATGAAAATATTTTAAGGTGAAAATGAATTTTAATACAGTACACCTAACCTAACAAACATCATAGCCTAGCCTATGTTAAACATGCTTAAAACACTTGTATTAGCCCACAGTTGGGCAAAATCATTAACGCAAAGCCTGTTTTATAATAAAGTGTTGAATATCTCATGTTATTTATTGAATAATCACACCCATCGTAATGTCAAATTATTGTAACACAGACCATCGTAACCTGGGGACCATCTGTATAAAAAAGCTGAATCTTATTTTGCTGGCAAAAACAGGCTACATCCAGTCAAAATTACATGCAGAAAAGACTCAATAGAGAAAAGTGAAGTAAATATAAAGAAGGTGGCTCATTTAGTTCTGTATTTTTTGCTTGTTTCTGCTACGCAGGAGACCCCTTTGACTTGCTATACTGATGGTAAGGGCATTCTGGACTGAAACCTGCATTTCAGTACTATACTACTACACCAATTCAGCAGTTGGTTCAATAAGACAAGGCTGAGAATCATGTGTTCAGTCAGAAAGGATTGTATGCATTTACTGCCATTTTTCCTAAGAACCATGTACTTCCATACTACATTAACAAAGGAGAATCCATAACTAGAACAGAAAACATATTCTACAAGTATAGCCCTCTGTCTTGTTCCATACCCACCATCCCATTATCAGCGTCATGAAAGATCCAGGACCTAAGGAATATCTAAGAAGTGTGTATTTAACGACCTTAAATAATTGACATAGATGTTTCAACTGGAAATTTAGATTTATCACTTTACCTGAAGTATAATAGGAAAGTAAAGCAAGCAGAAGAAACCTATGCAAAGACGGGAGAAAATGCAACCAATCTGAATGCATAGGAGTGGATTCAGGCCCTGGAGGTGTGGAGTGTTCTTTTAATATTTGACAATTCATACTTTCCAGTAATGCATAGCCACAGAGATCTCAAGTTTCAGAAATGCCCATGTGTAACGCAATACATAGATACCCTTCATTTGCAAAGAGCAAGGGTCCAGCAGTGCATGGATGTCTGCAGGCCAAGAAGAAGTGGTTTTGTCCCTGGTGGCGGGTTTCTTCCCAAATTCATTCTCACAAGCAGTAGTTTCACAGGGTTCACACGAAATGTTACTGGCTTGATGAAGGCTCCTCACATCATGCAACGTCATTTACTAATGTTACTAATTTACTAATGTTACTAATGTTATTTAAACTAGCTAGACATTTCATTGTACAATATCTCAATTTCATAATAAAATACAAGAAAATATGAAGTAATTGTGTTTGCAGAATGTGCAGCTGTAAAGTACATAGATAAAAGAATCATTATAACTTTTTACTGGGGTGCAATAGCCCTCAATCTCATAATTAGAGATGCCCATTACTCCAAGTCTAATGCAATGATTGCTAATTCCTGGTTTGATCAGAAGGCTCATGCATGTGGATTATTATGCATAAAATTCCACTGTCAAAAGGACACAGGGGAAGTTTTTAATCACATTTGCAAAGTAATATAAAAACAATGTCAGCCAGCATCAATAAAAAACTATCTGCCTTGATTGAAGCAATTACCATGCTAGACGTAAGTCTGGCCAGACAGGTTAATTCAGGACGACTGAGGAAATGGAGATGTTGTGAATAATATATATCTAATCATTTTCTAAATCGTGCTTATTTGAATTTGGATATATATGTATAATTAAATTAATGAATATGCTTGTGAAGGTTTTTATATGTTTTCATAGTACTAATAAACTGATGATAGGAATTTTGAAATTGTTTTTTTTACTTTGAGTGGTATGAACAAACAGCAGCTACTTGAATGTAGAACATTCTCACAAAGATCAAAATCCCTAGATATGAGGGGAAGGAAATATAAGTAAGCCTGAAGTTCAAGTAAGAATTCCCGTACTTCACAAAGCATGCATGCTCTGAGGGTGTGTCTTAGCGAAAGAGAAAATGGGCGGGTGTAGCACACACCAGAAAGAGTGGGAAGAGGGGAGGGGTTATCACATAGAGAGGTGTGGAGCATTTGAGGAAGCTGGTTTAATATAAAGGAGGGGTGCACTGAGTCTTTTGAGAAGAGGAGTGCTGCACTGTACCACAGAGACATTCACTGGAGATAACTTGTCATTTACAGGGGGGCCCATCAAAGCTGCACCATGGGACGGCAGAAGTTCCTTCTGGACAAATTGTCACGGTCCTTCTTCATCCGCAACCTGCTGATACGGCAGGCTCTTGCTGAGTGCCTGGGGACCCTTATCCTGGTGGTGAGTTTTGTTTAATCCATGGCTTGTCCACTTAATCTACTTTTCTGTAGTCTATTTTGTATATTTTTCACTGATGGTGTAAGTTTCATAAATTATGCAAACATACAGAACATGCAATTAATATCCAGTACAATTACTTTTTACTTACTTCATGGAAGCGTGCAGATCAGTTTTCCATGAAGTACTACTTTCAAACTGTGAGTCAGATGATGTATATGGAATAAGGCACCAGGCTGCATTTGATCAATATATATATTTGTTTTTCCAGATTTACAATTTTAGTGTTTTATTGTGTATTTTCTCTTCATGAGGGCTAAGGCAGGGCTTGTATTCATGCAGAGCACTGGGTTCAAAGTAATAGCATAAAGGAAAACTGGCAATTACATTCAAAACAAAGCAATGTGATACAAAAATATATTTCTCTGTACAGAGACCAAACCGATGTACACAAAAGTGTGCAAATGTAACATCTGATAAGTGAAATGAAACCTGATTGGATACTAGGTACATGATCTAACACCTACCCTCAAGGTACTTACAGAGCATAATAAAGTGTGTTTATTCAAGATATGTGAGAGCACTCTATTTTCTGATGCCATTGTATACCCTGGTAAATACCACTGGACATGAAGACCGTAGGTGTAAAATTTCAAAGCCCGTAGTAGTAGCTCTATATAGCTATTAACTACTTTCCTATAGCTACATGGTTATGATGTAGGTTGGCTTTGGTGAAGGTGAGATTAAGTCTTCATCTAAGTCATTTAAAATTTCTTTTTTAAATTTCAGCACTAAGAAAATTTTGGTTATATCACAAAATAGGGAAATCAGTATGACAGGACCTACAGTCTTAAAATGTAGTTACATTACTCTTGTAAAGCCTATGCACTTTTTCACTGACCGATGTTTAAGGATGGATTTACCTGCCAAAGCTCATTGACCCATTGCAGAAACAGAGAAAGGAAACCCAAATGTTTTATTAATGATCCATACTTCTGAGTCAACAGGATTCCAGATATATGTGCAAATGTAGCCCCTTTAGACTGGTTGTGCCAAAAGTGGACACAAAGCTATTAGAGGAAAGAAGCAAACAATAAATAACAGAATTTTCAAGCAGTAATCCCTATTTTCTCCTTGGGTCAAAGCAGAGTGTCCAAACAGGGTGAGCAGGAAGGCATTAACTATTCATAAGAATAAGATTGGTCATGTAATCTTTCCTAGGTGGAGAGAATTGCTGCTCTCTATTGAATGTTTTGAGACAAAGCGTGCAATGTAATGTGTAAAAAGATGTGGGTAACTGTCATCTCCAGGTATGAAATGTTTGCGTGGGTTTGCTTCAGCAGAGAATACAATTAAACAAAGCATGTCTTATTCGGAAGGCTCACTGTGATGAAAGTTTCTGTCATGGCTGAGAGTGTTGTTCCATTTCTCAGGAAGTAGAGTTACTTTTCATGCACATTTGCATTGTTAGTGACATTCAGATGCACTCTTTTCATGCTCAATAACAAAGATATTTACTCAGTTTAGATACCAAAATTGTGTTTATATTGTGGTACATAAGGTGTGAAGATCCAGCATAAGGTAGAACAGCCTGACCAGAAAAGAATTATTGCAGATTAAGACAGTTAGTCACACCTGAGAAGACAGTTCAAGCTGTGGTTAAACTGAAACCTTCAAAGCAAAATGTGACCATGCTGTACTGGTGTCTCTCGTTGTCTGGCAGATGTTTGGCTGCGGAGCAGTAGCCCAGGTGGTGCTCAGTGGTGGATCCCATGGCATGTTTTTAACTGTCAATTTTGCCTTCGGCTTTGCTGCCACCTTGGGAATCCTGGTTTGTGGGCAGGTATCAGGTATGTGCCATTCAATCTTAACTTATTCTCAACCACTCTACTATTGTTTTTTTCCCCTCCAAGAACAAAACATAGAGAAACAAATAATAAAAACTAAAAGAATATACATTCACAACCATTTGTGTCAAACATTTGCAAAGTCATGTTTTTTGTTGGATGTTTGTATTTTCATTATATATATATATAATGAAAATAAAATGATATATATTTAAAACATATAACATATTATATATATATAGCATATATATTTTATATATGTTATATGTTTTAATGTTTTAATGTCTAGCTTAGTACACATAGGCTTGTTCATTTCAGCATTTTCCCACCATGTTCTTATAAAAGCTCTCACTGTTCTTTTACAGGAGGTCACCTGAACCCCGCCGTCACCTTTAGTTTATGTCTACTTGGGAGGGAAAAATGGAGGAAGTTTCCAGTATATTTTGCCTTTCAAACTCTTGGTGCCTTCTTAGGAGCTGGCATAATTTTTGGCCTCTACTTTGGTAAATCATTTTAGATTTCCAATGGTTTTGGTTTCCAATAATGTTATAACTATAGTATTTTCAAAACTTTGACACGTTTACCGGATCAAGTCCAGCCTAATTCAAGCTGGCAATAATAAAGGCCTTTCTAAAACAGCAAGAGTTTATTGTCAGTGGTTAATCACTACCCGTAGCTTTTAAATATGGTTATACTTAAAAATGGCAAATTCATATAGTAGTTCAAGTCACTTATGTGTTCTATGTCTTTCTCAGATGCAATTTGGAATTTCAACAAATCAGACCTCGTTGTCATGGGAGAAAATGCCACTGCAGGGATCTTTGCCACATACCCCTCAAATCACCTTACAGTCGTTAATGGGTTATTTGACCAGGTTTGTACCAGGGAAACATTTCCGTTGGGTAACTTTTAAGAGTATGATTTTTTGATGACCTCATTGGTCTGCATTCATCACCGATTATGGTTTGTAATACCACTTAAGTTGGGTTTTACCGGCATGCATATAAGGGTATTCCCTTTATACTATATTTAGCAACCGTCACAACTAAATATGGGACTACATGAAAACGTCATAAAAACACTGAACTACAGTTATAGTTAACAAAGCAGTACTGAGCTGCACAACATGCTAATATAATTTTGTCTGTTTGAATATGCAGCTGATTGGCACAGCTGCCCTCGTGGTGTGTGTGCTGGCAATTGTGGACCCATATAACAACCCCATCCCTCGAGGACTGGAGGCTTTCACAGTGGGATTTGTGGTGCTGGTCATCGGCCTTTCCATGGGCTTCAACTCTGGATATGCTGTCAACCCTGCCAGAGATCTTGGCCCTCGTATCTTCACTTCTATCGCAGGCTGGGGAACTGAAGTCTACTCGTGAGTCACCTACCTTTCTTTCACGTAGCTTCTGGCATGCTGCATTATAATAATTTACGTTTTGTGCAATACATTGACAAAAAATTCACGATGTCATATAATTTTGCCACAAAAGACTTTGCCTTTTGTTTTCTCTGCTCATGGAAAAATATTAAGTAGGGCAGGGTTTGCTGCCTTACATTATGTATAATTTAAAGCATAAAACATAAAGGCTCGTGCCACAAATTCAGACTTGGATTTGACAGCAGAATCCTTCTATATGTTCTGATTTATTTCTGCTGATATGTGATACAAACTATCCTGAAAGGATTACAGTGGAATACATTGATTATTAACATATGACAGTAAAAATTTATTATACTATATAGAAATGTTCATGGTGAAATATTTTCCATTGACAGCTTGTCCAGGAACTGATAAATCTCAACTCTCTTTCTCCACATAGGGCTGGCAGATACTGGTTCCTTGTCCCAGTTTTTGTTCCCTTCCTGGGGGCATTTTTTGGGACTGTGGTATACCAGTTCATGGTGGGATTCCATGTGGAGCAGGACTCGAAGCGGAAGGAGGAGGATGAGAACCTCAAACTGACCAACATGGCCTCCAACGCTTAACACTTTCACCACTAATTATCTGCCCATTTCGCTCTCATTTCCCTGTGACACTCGTTTTCTATCATAAGAACTTATTCTCTCAGTGACAGTGTCCGTTGCAGGGCATCCCTGTCCACCCTGCTGTACACTTAAGAAAATCGGAGGGTAGCACATAAGTTAAAGCTGAGTGACTGCCACAATGCTCAGGTTCCTTTGATACAAAATTTGTTGTTTCCTTCAGCATCTTTGCAGTTTTCTACCTTATTGTTCCTTTCATTCTGGGTTGCAGTCATTTACTTTTGTCACTTGGATATTTCCTCCATAAAAGGGAAACAGGTCTATTCTGCATCAGCACAGAATTATATTAATTCTCCACCAAAAAACAAACAAAAAAAATAACAGCTTGCTTAAAGAAATTGTATGGATAGTATTGTAATATTATATATTTTAACCAATGTAGAGTTTTTTACATATTTACAAATATTTATGTTAGCTTAGTGTGTTTCTTAACAAAGCTTACTGTAGGCAGACAAAAGCAAATTCTCAGATGATCACAATTTTAATATCACTTCTTTCTCATGTAATTTTGCTTAGGATGTGCAAAATCTTCCACTTTGTATTACTTGTGTGCTATTTTTGTCAAACATTTCCTTTGTATTTTATGTAATTTTTTGTGTAACAATAAAGCTTTTTTGTCTCAGAATGTGTAGAGTGTGAATTTCAGGTCACTTCAAGGATGTTCTTCTTATAAATTTTTGTGTTTCACTGGTAAAAAAATACCATTCTTTAGACTTTGGGGTTACCAGTATCTCCAAATTGGATGCTTGGAAACAGAGTTCATATTCAGTAATACATAACATTTTTATATATAAAAAATACATTTAACAATAAAATACTACCATGAGCATCAGATCGCTAGCATGAAATGTTTACCTCTGAGATGAAAGCAATGTCTGCAAATCATTCTAGGTAATTCTAAGCGAATGAAATGTAAAATGATGAAATGGTCAAGGGTGTGATAATGATTCTTCAATATGACTCAAGCGAAGGTAAGAACTCCCATTTATTTACCTACATCAAGTCTACAGCTTTCAGGCTTAAAAAATTACTTTTAACAACACTTTTTAAATAGAAGTTTAGGAGTACAGGATAAAAGCTTAAATCTTTCAGAATATTGACATGGCCATAACAACTCAAACTCCTAATTTTGTCTGAAGTTTCAATAATTGTTGTGTTTTGATGCCTTAGCAACAATGAACCATGTAGAATTCTGAACACAGCAAACAGTTACCGGCTGAGTCTTATATAATTATGCAACTTACATTAACTCCTTGCTTTTAATGATTCCTTGGTGATCTCTCAACATAGTCTGTGTAACTAAATATGCATTGTTATAATCAACAAACACCTTAGGAATACAGTGATAATACCTGTATCCAGTGTGTGAAATATGGGGGGGTCCGACACCCCCGATTAACCCATGAGACCCCCCGAAAGCCTCAAAAGCAAAATTTAAACACTAGATTTACTCAAGTCTCAAGATCGGTATTGCGCAACAATAGGAAGATGGGGACCCCCCCGAATATTGACGGGTATTTCGTACACTGCCTGTATCTATTGTGATTTGCTTTCAGAGAATGACATTTTTTATATTGTAGGTTGCTCCAGTTGCTATAGAGTATAGAGTATATTTGCGGTTATTCATGCCATTTAATCCATGAGAATGTTGTCCAGTTTTATAAACGGTAAAGCATTTTTGTCTGGTTGAGAAAAGTGTGCATTTTTTAATTTACAGATTATCTAGAATATTTAAGTGCTGCTCCATGTTATGTCTGACTATGCAGTTATCATGCCAGAGACATAAGCTTCACAATAGCTACATCCCTCAATCAAACTGCAGTTATTGCTCTGTCATGGGATGACCGCCATAAAAATAACATCGTGACAAGTAAGGATACAAACCAAAATAACAATGTAAAAGCAGCTGTGTGGAAAATTTTCATTACAGATATTCCTACATCTTTTTTGACTGCAGGCTGCTCAGCTGTAATGGCTTTTACCGCCTCCAACCACTACTAAACGGAGAAATGGGATATTTATAGGACCAATTCCTGGGTGTAATCATGTCTTCTCAACCCTACTCAGGTGCACAGTGTCAGTAGGCGTGTCTACGCCTTCCCCTGAGATGAGACCATCTTGGTATCAAAACCACCTCTGAAAATCCTTAGAAAAAGAAACAAAAGCTGTAAAAACAGCACACATACAGACACACACTCAAACATACACACATTGTTGTATTTATGGTCATTTCCTTACAGAGCATTGTATTTTTATGGTATAGCTGGGTGCAGTAGTGTGAGCAAAGGCCTGTAATTTTCTTCCTCCTCTTACACGGATTCTGTTTCCCACAGAAGCCCAGTTTCCTGTCCTTAACCCTCATTGTTTGTGAAATAGGAAAATATACTTACTTTTTTTTAATTTTTGTTTTTGTATTTTTTGCCCTAAGGAGAATTAGACTTGATATACATTACTGTCAACTTATTTCTCATCTGGCCAATGTTTGTTCTTTGTTTTATTACCATATTAATGTCTGAAACTTAACATGCAGTCATGGACGTCTGGACAGCAAATTATTCCATAACAGTAGTTAGCAAGCACATGGTGTATCTATCGCTACGGGCAGATGTCCAGGCCTAGACATCCTCGGTTTCTTTGACTAGTCCCACCAACACCACTAATCCATGTTCTGTTGAGACCCAAAAGCTGACTCCAATGACACGTCTTTTTGCATGTGGCCCTTATGAAAATATGGGTAACTATCGTTTTCTTTAAATCTTACACTGTCACAGTTTCTACCAAACTCTCTGTTATGGTTTTCTACCACTCACTAGGCCTTTAACTGTTTCCTAAATTTCCTATATATCTTACTCAACTCAATTACCATCAACAGCTGACTGCTGTTTCTTCTGGGTGATGTTCGTCTCAATGAACGCCAGGGTGCTGGTTTCCTTCCCATGCTGTAATAATTTAACCTCTAGTTCTGCCTCTACTTCTGTCTGTTTCTGCTGTTAAAGCTAAAATTTACTTTGACCTAGTCTTTGGAAAGAAGTGTAGAACCCCTCATCTCCCCATTACTTTTCTTTGTCTCCGCACAGAGATGGACACTCGAGCTTGCAACTTGGACTTGAGTTGTGCACACAGTAACTTGAGACTTGACTTGAGACTTGTCCTCAAAAAACGTGAGACTCGACTTGGACTTGAGATTTGGGACTCACTTGGGACTAGTGAACAATAACTTAAAATGATTGTTTTCTGGTCATTCATTTGCTGAACGAGTGCCGGGCCACTAGCGATCTGAACAATGTAAAGTTTCTGTATTTTTACCTGCTGCATTTGTAAACAGCACTCAAACAAAAGTGTGCTTTTTCTCAATTATTACTTAGAATATCACTGAAATATATTAAAAAGATTAGAAGTTTGCTCATATCGACCACTTTTTTTTACCCTAATTAGCCCAACTCCTACGGGGAGGTGTGAATGGGACATTTTTGCAAAGGACCCTTAAGGAGTTTAACATATTTTGTGAAGTTGGTTCAGCATAGTTTGAGAGGTGGGTGCTTTGCTATACAGTGGGGCCCCCCTATCCACAGTTCCAGGTTTCTGCAGTTTATCACAGTTCTAAAAAAAAAGAAAAAAATCTTTCTACTGTCCAAAACAACTATTAGCACTACCTCCCTTGGCACATGTAGCACTGCTGTGCTGACAGCACACTGACAGCATATTGACAGCTCTGCTTCTCTGCTTCTCCTCCCCTTTGTTGTTTGCTACTCTGGTCTCATATGTCCTCGCTAACATCACTGCCATTATGACCCGACTGTCTTGTTGATAACTGAGTGTCCACATTCCAGCCAATCCATCAGATAATTATCATTTTCACATCAGATTAAATAAGTCGTTGGTTGCATCATTTGGGAAGCCTCTGTGCTATTCAGAATGTCTTCCCCCATCCCATATCAGATGCAATGAATTCTGCATATACAAACATTTCTCAGTGTCTGACAGATTTACCTTTGTGTTGCAAAGTTGCCATATGCTGATCACTAAGCAAACTACTGCAAATCCCTCCTGTCCGGTTTATCCCTGTCTAGTTTTACTTTAATCTAATATAAAACCTCTGCAAACATGTCTATCTCATATCTACCAGTTGGGTATTATATTACAGTTAGTGTTGGACCTGGGATAAAAGCGAAAAACGCCTCTTGGTATTTATCTGCATCTTGGGTATAACCCCAGTTTTTTACTGTTCACCAGTTAATAAAACTGGACTTGCATACCATCCTGCTCAAGCAGCTTATACAGGACTTTAATGCATGACTGGATTATAAGTGCATTACATCAGTAAATCATTTTGTTATTTAATCACTGACCACAGGTCTTGGTCCTCAGCCTGAAGCAGTATCATTGTGTAAGTGATTTGTAGCAATCTAAAGCAATTTTAAAATTGTGGATATATATCTGAAATTTTAAGTAACAGTTAGAATTAAAGATTATAATAAGGCATTGATTTGCTACTATGATTCACCTGGCTGGTATTACATGTGTGGTTATAGACAATTAATGAACATGCTTCTGACCAATCAGATTCGAGAATTCAGTGGTGCCATGCTGTAATAATGCTTACTGACACTCCTAATCTGTTAAAATTGGATTTCATGAGATGTACAGGAGGTGGACAAAATAATGAACTACACTTTCAAAAGGACATGAAAGAGCACTGAATAACTAAATTACCAATGCAGCTATAAAGGTTAGTCATATTGGGTTAGACGCCAGTTAGCAGGTCCGAAGAGGCCAAATGCTCATTGTCTGGTACATGATTAACAATAACTGAAAAATTAATGCATCAAACATCAAGACAGCAAATGTCAAACACAGTCATGCAGTACTGACCAACAGAGACAGATGGACACTTGACAGGATTGTTGCATTTCAATTAAAAAACGTGGCCTCAAAATTTACCACACAACTGAATCAACACCTTTGAGACCCTGTCTCAACAAAAACTATAGCTGTAACCTTCACATACATGGAATGCCTTCCATGTCTTCTCCAGGTACCAGATTTAACCCTAATGAGAGGTTTCAGAACACAGAGCTTGAGGTGGATTTCTACCTCTTTCTTCCTTCTAAGAACTACAGGCTGTTCTTGAAGAATGGTGCAGTATCCCTCTACACAGAGTCCGGGGCTTCTATGATTTCAGCTGTTATGAAAGTTAAGGGTAGCTTTAATCCTTATTAGCTGTTTGATCATTATTTTGTCCACTCTCTGTATGTAGCTTTGCAGGATGTTCTTCAAGAGATTTTCCATGGATATTTATACATATGGTTTTCCTATTTGAGGAATGTTACTTACATTTTGCATCACAGACATGTTTAGTCAGCCAGAGTCAGTCGCTTATGGGAATATTTTTGTTGATTTCTTTCATCTGTTGCTTTTCCATTAGCCAAACCCTTTTTCAGACATTCTTTCTAATTAGAATCAGAAAGTGCTTGTAATGACGCTAAAAAAAACAGGAAAATGCACAATGGCAATCAGTTATCTTTTGGATTAAGTTCTAAAATGCAGAAAAATATCTTTTGGCGCTAGCCTTTACATCTGGTATGATGTCAGAACTCCACGGTGCCACACACGGAGACTCAGAGAAAGATAGAGGAGGGGGAGTAGTAAGGATGGTGCTCTTTTCCGTGCATATCACTCCACTGTTTGCAAAATGCAAAGGCTGCGTAGCGGCCCAATCAAACCACTGTTCATTTACTATTAGGATATGTCATTTCCAGGGAGTACATGCCCACTAGATCCAATAATCTGTTGTTAGACAGCTAAAACTGCTATAAAAAAGCAGCTACCTTCCTTTAATGGGTAAGTGTGAAATGTCATGAATTTCAATACTTATTATGCATTAGGCAACTATATTTCCTCTGTATGCCAGTGTCAACAGCAATATGTATCTTAATCCAGTAACTCCCATTATGTGATATGTTGTACAGAGTTATATGCTCACCAAAAACTTCTAGAAACAGGGAGTGAATAGGCTTGGTGAAATTTGATGTTTGAAATTGTATAATTAAACGTGTCCACATAATACACATTGCTTCTAATTTAAACTGCAAGGTAATAAAATACTTTTTATTTTCTTTTAAAAGGTCCACAAAGCGATGGCTCACTGGTTCGTTCTCTTGCCTCACCCCCAAAATTGAAGGTTTGATTCCTGCCCCAGGCTGTTTGTAGCTGTGTTTTTTCCTGAAGTCCAGAAACATACACTTAGCTTCCTGAGATGTACACCAGCACACCAGGGATATACCCTTCATCACTGAGTAAGTAAAATATAACAATACTAAATAGCCGGACCTAATTGTCATGCCTGTCTCCAATCAGCAGTCCTAGCAACCACACCCAAGCAAACTAGCCCCCGCCTAATCCAAATACTAAAAATACCAGAGGTGTATAGTTCAGGTCCATAAAGTAAACATCCAGACCAAGATTTTGTTTCAACCAAGCATTTGATTATAAGGAGTCACAGTCATAGAGTACTCAATCCTGAACTATCCACCTCAGAAAAGCACAGTTTGTCAAAGGGAGAAATAATGAATCTCACTGAACTGGAACCCTTGTAAGTTACTGAATTTGTACCTTTCTAAATTGCTTTATCTGCAGTGATGATTGATGACTGATCAAAATAATGCCTGTTTTTAGGGCCTGCTTGTGGATTGTTGACCTGTGCGTCTCTCTTGAATGCATCTCATGGATCATCAATTTCATTCATTACAGAACAACCAACACCCAGGGTAGTACCTGCAGAGCTTCAAGTTGCCTTGAATAGGCAATTTCTACTCCCACAGTTTCTAGCACTCTTCCAGTGCCCATTTTGATTGCAGTGCCCAGATAAATGCAAGGGTTTTATGAGGCAATGTTCATTGTATACAGGTGCGGACTGGCATTCGAGTCGTTCTGGAATTTTCCCTGTTCTTGTGAGAGCTAGTCTTTCTTTCCCAATGCCAGCCTATATAATTATGATTGGCAGAACATACCAAAGGGGGAAAAAATTGTAAAATTTGGGCTGCTTGGCAGCTATTTTCCGAGCCGGTTTTTGTTGCCAGCCCATCCCTGAATGTGACCCACTACACCAAATGTTTTTGGTCTGACAAAGGCCTAGATTCACTTCTGTTATCTATTGACTTATTGGCAGAGCCCCAGAGACCACCACACTACTCAGAGGCAGAGATCAGGCAGTTGCAGATTATACTGGTGAGGTGTGAATCAGGAATGAACCTGATCTATTTACCGTTTATCATCATGACTTGAAGTGAATTCTGCCAGCTGAATTGGTCTATTGGACCAGTATTTCCAGTTTTCCATATCTATCGATAATCTACTTCAAGAGAAATGAGAGGAGATTAAGTGTTTATTTCGCTCACTTTTATGTCACTTTGGACAAATGTGTCGGTTAAAACTAATGCAAAGGTATCACATTAGATTGTACTGCCATTTGCTTACTCTACACATCCATGCATGCGTTTCGGCTGGTTCTCTCTGTATCTGGATTCCTGCCACATACAGAACTATCGATTTGCATTGTGGAAAAGTTGGACAGCTGGGAAAGTTCTCAGAAGGAGAGCACCAGGTTAGAGACAAGTGAAAAAAACAGCTTATCATGTCCCTCTTAACCTTTGAATGAATAATTGCCTGGTTATCATGGCTCTTATAGGCTCCAACATGACTGGGAACATCATTGATGAGACCAATTTGCCTCCTCAAGCCATCAAACCCCCTCTCCTCATTACAAGCAAAGAGAGAAAGGGAACCAATTTCTGAATATAAGTCTTGTCTTTCTAAATGTATAGCACTCCCTTAAAGTTCCACTTCCATCAAGTACTCTTGAAAAACATGACAAGGGTACTGGCAAAATACCAAGAATTCAGAATTTATTCAGGAAGGCTGAGGCCACCTTTGCATCACACCAGGGATTGTGCTGTAGACTCACGGCCAGGTACCTGCATGGAATTTATCCACTGTCTGTCCACAAATTGGGGGCAATTTGTCTCCCAGATCTTCGTAAATGGGATTTTTTTTGTCATATGTTACACCAGTGGCTGTGTGTATTGAACTGTGCCAAGGTTTTTCATTTCCATTGATGGTTGCTGGTTTTCAAAAGCTTGTCTCTCTTCCGACATTGCTTCCATACGGAGCCCACTTGGGTTCAGGTGAGAACTAAATCTGTAATCTGTGCCCATGGTTTTGCGAAACTGAGAGCACGGTTTTGCAGTCTGTTCACATGGTTTAGTAATTCGTGTGCACGGTTTCACAACCCATGCCCACAGTTTAGCAATTCGTGCACACGGTTTTGCAATCCATACCCACGGTTTAGTAATTTGTGTGCACGGTTTTGCAATCCGTTCACTACTTGTTGTGCTTTTTCCTTTGTGCTACTAAAGTTTTTACAGTACTAGCATTAGTGCTACAACTTAGAGTGAGCATGAAGCCCTGGAATGTTAACACTTTAACTCTGATGGGGACTAACTACACGGATGCGTGAAACGGACATGGCACCTAGTGTCCCAATTTTAATTTTGAAAATCTTGTCACCTGCCAGACAGAGCAATTGGAAACTCTAAATTGTCTTCACCCTATTTGACACTATATAACTGAACAATCAATCGTGCAGTAAATAGAAGTCTCCAGAAACATAAAGTCTGTCTAACAAGAAAGCCTGTGAAGCTAACATTAACTGGGTCGGTATGGATTGCTAAGGCGTACGCACAGACTGCTAATCTGCGGGTATGGATTGTAAACCATGAACACAGATTGCTAAACTGCGGGTATGGATTGTAAACCATGAACACAGACTGCTAATCCGCGGGTATGGATTGTAAACCATGAACACAGACTGCTAAACCGCGGGTATGGATTGTAAACCATGAACACAGACTGCTAATCCGTGCACACAGATTACAAATTTAGTAATCAGCGAAGCCCAGGCGGGGTCCTTACTTGCAGATTGTGATTTGGACTTGGAGTATATGTCACTCAGGATTGCTGTTGGCCAATGCCTGTCCCTTGACATATTGGATTACACTCTGCACGTGTTCTTGATCTTAAATTATTTAGCTGAGAGACTCATAATAAAATGTAATGCGACATTTAAGATTTACTGTCTTGTGTGTAGGAGCTAGAGCTGTTGCTCTTCATTGCTCTTCATATAACATATTGGGACATTCTAGGAATAAATGTCTATGGAGATGCACCTCTTTGGTATTTTTCAAACTGAACTATTAAATTCATTTTAGCCTTATTAGATTGGGGATACATTATATTGAAAATCATGTGCTTTTGTCTTGCTGGGGGGAGTATATATGTATTGTGTACTGCAAGAATGCTTTATTTGTGTTACGTTGAATCACTTCACCACTCCCTTGTTCATTTCTGCTCATTTTTGCCGTAAACCAGACCAGACCCACTTCATCCCTACTCTTGTAAACAGGTTGCATTCCTCAAGACATTCACCTAAATTAATTTTTGTTTTTCTTTCTCAACGTTTTTTCCCCTGAATGTTCTCATTGTTATGTTTTGAACACATCTCTGCCTCATCTCTGACCCAGACAAAATTGCTCCTAACATAGCTATTCTGTGTCCCATTCAAGTAAGTCAGCTGACCTGACTGGAAAAACTCTTACATTCGTGTTTGATAAGAGGCAGTAGGGGCTGTTGTGTGGCTTGGCGGGTTGAGACATTGTGCTTCTGATCGGAAGGTCGCCAGGTCAATTCCCAAAGTCAGTAAAGTAATTTCATCGTTGGGTCCTTGAGCAAAGCCCTTAACCCCAGTTGCTTCAGGGATACACTTTCACCCAGCTTTCAATTGTATGTCACTTTGGATCAAAGCACCTGCTAAAATAAATTTGTTTTTTTCTAGCATTACTACTAATACCTTTACCCATAATAAGTAAATGCTAATCCTAATCTACATAACTAAGTCTACATCAAGACTGGAGATGGTGGAAGACACCTAGGGGTTGTAACAAATCCAAAATTTCCATTTTTTTTCCCTAACAAATCCATGATATGTATCGGATAGACCTAAGAACCGATGGACCTGTTTTCTTCTTTGAGGTTTGTGATAACTGGTGACACAAGAAATATTTCAGGTTTTAGTGTCACTTGTGTTCAGTGGAATACAGTGAAATTCTTATACCACAGTTGCAGTGGAGAGGATGGGTGTGTGCAGGGTTTAGAACAAATGGTATTGCATTGGGAGACAAGACAGTGCAATATAAGAATAAGTAAGTAATGAATAAGTAATAAATAAGTATATGGGGATTGGGATGTGTAAATAGATAACAGTATGGTAAATAATATTGATAAAGTGGTATATTAACCAGAGTGTGCTAATAATACAGTGGGCGGACAGATGCAGATCACTGTACTGTTAAATAGCTTGGTGGCTTGGGGAAAGAAACTGTCTTAGAAACCGGTGGTGTGGTTGCTGATGCACTGGTAGGGTTTTCCAGAGGGCAAGAGTGTGAAGAGGGTGTGAGCTGGGTGGTTGGCATCCCTGATGATGGACTCGGCCCTCTTTTGCCAGTGGCAGAGGTAAATTGACTACAGTTGAGGAAGATCTGTGCTGATGATCTTTGAAGCTGTCCGGACAGTCCTTTGGAAAAGTTTCAGATCCCAAGCAGTTGGGTTTCCCAACCACAAATCCAGTCAGAATACTGTCTGGTGCTGCAGTTGAAATTCACAAAGGTTTTGGTTTCCACTCAAAGCTCTTTACCTCCTCAGGAAGAACAGCCTCTGCTGCGTCTTCTTGAGGATGCCGCTGGTGTTCAGACCATGAGTCGGTGATCTGGATGTTCAGCAACCTGAAGCCGTCTCAACAAGTGTTCCATAAATTCATAGTGGGGAGTAAAGGCCTCTGATCTTTCTGCAGATGACAATGACCTCCTTTGTCCTTGACAATATTCAGGCAAGGGGTTATTGCGGCACTTTTACTTCCCTTCTGTAGGCTCCCTCATCATCCATCATGAGATCCATCACAGTGGGGTCTTCCACAGACTTGATGATGCTGTTGCCCTTATGTTTTGCCATATAGCTATAGGTGAACAGGCTGTACAGCACCAGACTGAGGTAGCAGCCTTACAAGATTGCAGTACTGACCATCAATGTGGATAATCTCCTGTTGCCAATTTTCACTGTCTGCAGTTTATTTGCTAAAAAGTCAAACACCCAATCACAAGTGGGTCTGCTCAGATAGAAATCTCTTAGCTTTAACACCAGTTTGGATGGTGTTAAATGCTGAGCTGTAGTCGATAAACAGCATCCTGACATACACGTTCTTTATTTCTAGTTGTCCCAGAGCAGTGTGCAGAGTGTACAGGGCGAGGAAGATGGCATCATCCATGGATCTGTTTCGCCGGAATACAAACTGGAGTGGGTCCATATTGCTATTACAACCAGTAGTCGTTTAGGCAAGAACGAGTAGCTTTCATTGGCTCAGGCATAAATGTGGTCTTCTTAAAGCAATACAGCACAATATACAAAGACTAAGACAGGTTGAAGATGTCGGCATATACCTGTGACATGCCTTCAGGACACATGATGGGATGCCATCAAGACTGGAGGCTTTGCGAGATTTAACCTGTTTAAAAGCGTTACTCATGTCAGTCTCTGACACTTGTAGAATGGGTCTGTGGGCTGAAGACACCCTTCTGAGCCGTGACCCTGAAACCGGGGGTAGAAATTGTTTAGCTTAACTGGGACAGAAGTGAGGGTGTCTCTAAGCACAGACGGTGAGATTCTGTAGTCCATTATTGCATGCAGTCCTTTCCACAAGGAATGTGGATAACAACTGTCGTTGTTGCTCTCCAGTGAACAGCTGTATATATCTCTGGCTTCTGGTTGGGACTGAAGTGAACAGTCTGTAATGGCACAGATGAGTCCATTCGGAATCTGACATGCAGAGCCTGTCACCAAGACAGCACACTTGACCAGATTCACAGATTAGTCCTTTAAGATGGGCTAGTCAGTCAAACCCCAGCAGTCTTGAAGTTAAGATTCATGTCCAACACCATACTTCCTTCACCTTGAGTATGAGTATGCAGAGACTGGAAGCAAAATCATGGACGATTAATCAAATTTGCCATTGATCAGTCAGAAGTATGGATGTGCGACAGACTTGTAGGTACCTTTGAAAGTATTGTAGCAGAGTTTGAGGGGCTAGTGTAGTACCTATGAAGGATTTACTTTAGGTTTTGGTGGTTCAGTTTTAGGTTCCAGGGCGATGATAAAGATAGCTTCCGGGTGCTTGTGCTTTTGTTTACAAATAACTGCATGCAGTTAGTCTAATGCAGTGGCAGCCACAGCCTCTGGCAGGATGTAAACAGCAGCAAGCAGCACTAAGGAAAATTCTCTGAGCTGATACTGTAACACTCGCAAACAAGACTGGGAAACCTCGGTACACCAGTTGCTCTTAATAAAAAGCACTAACTGTCTCCCTTTATCTTGCTGGTACTGATATGGTAGTGTTATTTATCCAGCTTGTTTTCTAAAGCCTGAAGGTTAGCCGGGAGGATACTGGGGATGACAGGCTGGATCGAATGCCACCGCAGCCTTGTTAACATACTGCTTCATTGCCCCCTCTTCCACCGTTTTTATCCAGTAGAAATTCTAGGCAGCCTGATAAAATGTCACGTTGGGGGGGGGGGGCCGCCCCGGGGGGGGGGGGGGGGGGGGGGGGGGGGGGGGGGGGGGGGGGGGGGGAGGGGGGGGGGGGGGGGGGGGCGGGGCGGCGGGGGGGGGG
>JAODKC010000044.1:22908022-22986592 GCA_026777985.1 Mormyrops attenuatus | reverse complement strand
ATTTTTTCCAGTATCAATTCTAGGCTCCCTGATAAATTTTCACCTTTCCCCCCCCCCCCCCCCATTATGTAATTATAGAATTTTACATATTTAAGGGCCCTTATAACATCCTGAGGCAGGGTACCCATGCCCCTTTGGCACCCTCGGTTTGGTTAAGGCTTTGCAAAGAATATCTTCAGAAAATTCAGGAATGTTTTTTTGGAACACTTGTGTCCAGCACGTGTAAAAACACTAGAAAAAAACAAGTAAAATGACAAAGTAGGGCAACAGCATCTCAAAACATGTAAGATATCACCATCTTGAAGGGCAGAATGGCCTCCTCTCATTTGTAAATATCTAAAGTTCTAATCTTGGATCAATTTGAGAGAAGAATAACTATTAGCTACAATCAGTAAGTAAGTCCCAGGGCCAAAGCACCTGAAATTAGTTTAAAAGCAAAGGGAAGACAGTTTTTTCCACTTCTATACTTTAGATTTTTTTTTCCAGAAAATTGCATGGATTTTTAACCAACTGAAACATGCAACATTGCCAGACACAGCCAGATTTTCTTGTTTTGAGAGAGCCATGGGATATATTACAATTGCACCTTCTCGGATCCTTTCTTTTTGAGATAATGACCGTCACCAGTTTCTGTGGTTCTTATCCATGTTATGCATGAGTTGGAATGCAACTTGTCACCACATGATTTTTTTCCATTAGTCAATAGGTTTTAAGTAATTTTAGTTTAGGCCATATAATATCATCACTTTCTGGAAGTTGTCTTAACCTGTTGGACTGGTACGCATGGTTACTAATTTATGAATTCCAAAGAAGAAATGAGCTTTTAATGCAACCGACATTAATATTAAATCTGTATATTTTATTTTTGCTTTGCAAAATGATAAGCTTAATAGCATGGTAATTACTTAATGATATGATAACAATATTCTATGTTGTAAAGGGAATCAATGGATAATTATTATGTAATGAATTTAATATGAAAAAATTATCAGTTTTTAGCAAATTCAGTTTTATTTATATTTTATTTATTCAGAGTATCGTTGTTCATACTGTAGGTATGAACAAATAATTATTAAGAGTCTTGCTGTTTTCATATTTGTTTGGAAATAATAATATAGTAATAAAAATGATGAAATATTTTTCAGAAAAAATAGTTTTTTTAATTGTGAGCCTTGAAAATGGCCAGTTTTGCCATAACCAGATATTTTGCGGCAAAATATTATGTTGAGAAGCTGAGTCATACCTCACTGTCAACAGTTTTAAGTCATATTCCCCCCTTCTGCTTTCTCTTGCTATTTGCTTTTTACTTATCACAGAATTGTATTGTTTTAGTGGCACACCGCATTTAATGTCTAAAATCAATCAATATTAATTTAGCTTTCATTGACAAATTATCATTTACAAAGATGCCAATTGTCCCATGCATTTTTTATGACTCATTTTTCCATTCTCAATAACTACACCTCTCCCCTCACACCAGTTCAATCCAGTTGTTGGACTTTGTCTGAACTTGGCCTGAAGGAGACGGCTTTGAGCATAAGGTGAATTTTCTAGTCTGTTTTCTTCCTTGTTGAGTTTCCATTTCCTATTGTTGTGACAGACTCAATTCTTTGCAATGTGTTTCTGATTAATTACTTCAGTTATTCAACCCTTCCCAAAACACGGCACCTGTGAAATGGCCCCAGCTCTTATTTTCAGAATGGAATATTCAAATATAACACTTTGTTTTAAATAGACAAGAATACTTTTTCAACATTTAAAATATTGTGGTGACGTTTGAAATTTCCCTACAGTTCTGAGAACGCAGCCTAGACATTGGACCTTGAGATATGGCAATATACACAGCCTATCCTATGCCCTGGATGGAGGACCTTTTACGATATACTTCAACAGCTGTGCAATGTCTGTCTACATAATAGTCTCATAGTGTATAATTCATAGGCTCCAGAATTTGTTGTCTAAAAAGCCATTTCAGCTTTTCAGTGTTCTTACAAACAGCTGCAATTACTCAACTGCCTGTTTTCTGTTTAGCTCACCATCTACACAAGCTCCTAAGAGAATCCAGATTGTGGTAGATACATTGTTGGGCACAGGTTGTTCAGTATTTTTTCTGGCAGATAATAAAACTCAGCCACTGTTGGACGTCAGCTCTTATAAAGCTTCATGTGCAAGCCATGTGTTCTCTTCTGTAAGCACTCGAATAAACTTGATGCTGAAGCATCACGGATAGTATGTATCTAAATGTACTGAAAATGATGCTTATCAGCTATTGATATATTGCACCGGCATGTAAAAGTACAGTTGCACAAGAACTTTCAAATATGGTATTGTATGTGGTAAATCCCATTAGCCAGATGTTTATTAAATGACACATCTGCAACCTTCCAATTGAAGGAAGTTGGTATGCTATTTTCCTACAATTACAGTACTTTCTACCATACAGAATTTAATGAAATAGTGAAAAGGGTGAACATCTAATGTCAGGATAGAGGGTGTGGTGACGTTCTCAGCGGGGGAGCATAATAACATTGAGTTATTTATTTTCTTAGCTCACACCCATTAACTAACAGGTGCCCTGAACTAACAGGTGAAGTTCAGAAATCAATGAAGAACGAACCGGTTAATCGAACGACATGAAAAATTATTCTGGAAACCCTGTAATTTCAAGAAACGGGCCCCTGCTCAGACGCGTATGTGTATGGGAAAGTAGATTATTGAGGAAGGTACTCTGACCAAAGTAGATGTGGAACTTGTGTGCGCATGTCTGGGAGAAAATCTGCACAAGAAAGGCATGCTAGGCTTCATGTGAGTTACATTCAGAGAGTTATGCGTAGAGCTGTTTTGAGACAAGTGCAAGCACAAACATGTTCAGGCTCCGAAAGGAAGATGATAGGAAGTGATTATAGAGTGGTGATGGAATTTCTGCTCTTTGGCTTAGTAATTAGGTGAACAGTCTGGTCTTTTTTTTTGTCGCAGGCAGGATAGAAAAATTTTGGTTAACTTCATATTTGTCTAGAATTATAATAAAAATCGTGACATTAAAATTGTGAAAAATAATGAAAAGGAAGTGATAAATGTTGATTATGTTTAAATTCGAATTGTGAGTATTGAAAATGTTCTGCTATCATGTCCATATCCACCATTGAGGACACCAAGGTATTTTATTCAATGATACGCTGAGAACAAAGGTAACCGAAGGATCAGATGTCAGTGTAATTAAGTCGGATTGAAGCATTAAAATGGGTTAATAGTCCATTATTTACACTGTAGTCTTAAATTTTTTTGGGAGGACCATGCCCCCAAACACTATTGACCACAGAATTTTTAAGATCCTGGCTATGCCCCCTGTTTGCGATGCACAGATATTTTAAAGGAGAATATTATATTTAGATTCTGATTCATACCTCATTGTGAACTGTGATCAGAATATATTTCCTTTTTATTTATCAATGAACATTGTTGCCTGAGTCTTGGTGTATTTTCTTAGTCGGACACCACTATTCCACATCTTAAATTTAATGGTGCTTTCATTTGTAAATTAATATACTGTTTATGATTCCTTTTACTCTTAAAAAGAAGAGCTTAATTACTGAAATAAATCTAAGTCAAGTTTAAATTTTCCTAAGGGCAAACCGCAACAACACATTTCTTCCCAAATGAACTGGAATTAAACCTCATAAAAAAGGTTATATTTTGTAATGTTTGGATTCCTGGGTACATGCAGTCATTAGGTCTATAAGGTAACAGTAAAGTAGTGGCCAACCTGTTTTGTGACGTTAGCATAGCTTGAAGATCAGCCCAAATAGTCTTCGTATATAGTTGAAGTGGGTAGTGAAATGCTTGTGCGTGACAAATACATATATTCACTTTGTTATGAAATATAACTAGTGGCTGGCATAAAGCCAAAGCCCCTAGGCATCAATCACTCAGATACATTCCACTCTCAAGAGACGCCCTACTATATGTTGTAGAAACTTGTCTGGCGCTGTGGGTGTGGTTAAGCTGTACACACACTCCTACATCTTTGGCGCTCTAATGTAAAACCTGCCTTTTGTCCCTCCTTCCCTATTACTTCTTTGAAGCAGTTTGTACCAGTTACTGTTTGTGACTGAAACACCTCACTTCACATGCCACCCTTATAACCTTCCATGAGTCATATTCCAACTGACAATATTAGTGGTATTAGGTTAAGAAAAAGTTTTGACCCAATCAGTGGAAAGGAACCGCTGGCTTGTTTACTCTGGTTCTGACAAGTGTGTGCAGGTGACCGTTTTACCTTGCACATTAAGTTTTCAAGACCTTGTCATTAACAGACAGAAACAGCCTAATAAATGGTATTACAGACCAACAGGTACTGAGACCTGTAGTCATAACAAACCAAATGCCTTATCATAAGAATACTTAAGATGCAAACGTGAGATTAGAAACAACTAATTTGCCTCATTTCTTGAAAACCACTTTATCCCACCCAGGGTAGCAGTGAAGCCAGAATAATCACAGAATTACTGAACACATTTCCAGGTATAAGCTCTTCCTATAAATCTATAATATGAAGCAATAGTGCGGTTTTGTAGACACAACAGCTCTAATGAGTCATTTAATATCTAGCTGTACCCCAAAGAAACCAACTGTCATATTAAGAAGAAAATTGTCATGAAATGGCTTTTTAAAAAGTACCAAATTAGCTAGATGGTACTTACCGTCTTAACTCCTACCTGTTTGACCATCTCAGTAAGAAATATTAGATGTCTCACTTAGGACGCCTTTTAATTTTAAGATATAATGATTTTAAAGGATCATAGACAACTTCATTTCATCTTCACTCACTTTATGACACGTGGCTAGCAAGAAATTTATTGGAAAATTTTGAGCATGAAATATGACAAATATATAGGGACATCTTGAAATATTTTTATTCTTGACTGGTAAATATCTTGACCACTTTTCCTTCAGATCATCATTCATCACATTAATATCATTTAATCTGTATTCTGTTTCTTTTTTTTTTTTTTTTTTTAACTGTATTCTGTTTCTAATGCTGGGATTGATTTATGCTGATGAATAGTGTGATGTGCTAAATCTTTAGAAATACAAAATGAGTAAAATTCAGAAATTGTACATCTTTACACCTTTTACAGCAGACTTCCCCATTCATATGCAGGAAAAAAACTTCAGTCAGACACCTGCTAAGATTCTTGCATGCCAAAATCTCAACAAAAAAGTGTTTTCTTTCAAGTCATTTTCCTTTTAAAAAAAAAGCTTACCGCTACCTCTTACACGGAAATATAAACAAAGGAAAACAAACAAATTTCTGCATACCACTAATCAGCATTTCTTTTGTGACTTTGACACTGTAGGAGTAAAAATATTTCTTACAGAAATTAAAAATCTAGAACTATATGTCCCTGAGTGTAGAGCGTATGTGCAAATTTATGACCATCTTGGGAAGAGTTTGTGTGAATAAATGAAAACCATAACTCCAAATTCAGCATGCTGTCATCCACCGTGATACAGCGAGAACTGGCGTTTCAGAAAGGCCTCCATCTGGTAAGAGTAGGCTTACATTCCTTTTCGAAGAGTGTAGTGCATAAACTTTTAATTTTCTTTGGTGCAGAAAACATAAAAATAAATTGTAAATTACTGTGACAATGCTGCGTAAATACAAGTTGATTGCAAAAGCTGGTTTTATAACACAAGGCTAAACAATGCTGACACAAGTCTTGCTTCTTATGTCAATTAAGGACAAAAACACTCAAAAATCCAGACTTAACAGACCTTGCATGATGACACACCCTTTATTGTAGCTTCAGAAAAAAGAGTAAACACAAATGCTCTGGTATTATTTACTTAATAAGAATTCTAGGAACATATCCTGAGGAGTAGGTTTTGTTATTGTAGCGACAAAACATTCATTAGAACAGACTATAACACTGAGAGGCATAAAAGTATTTTCAACCATTGGCTTTGTAACTGTACCACCTGATGTTTTTTTCAAACATAAATGAGAAGCATAGAGTGAACTTGTACTGTCCATACTGTACTACTTCACAAGAATATTCCAAAAATGTTACTTTAAACTGATTAAGTTGGCTGCATTTCTGGAATATTTTGCTTGAAATTTGAATTTCAGATTTCTTGTTTTTATAAACTGCATCAGTCCATCATAAATTCCTTTATTGTTTTGTTCACACCTGGTCTCTCACTGCATATCAACTTAAATCTGTTTACTTTGTCCTCATACTTTTAATTAAAATAAGGCTTAAAAATTCTAAATGATTAATATGTACTGATTAATATATTTCCACATTCCTGGTTGCTAAAAGTGTATTTATTAATAATACATAATTAATTCAATATTAAGAATTTACTTGTTAAATATCCCAAACCAGAGAACTGGTTTCACTAATAAGTGTGTATTCTTTACAACAACCTAACAGCCATTTATTTCTGTGGAATAATTTATTTTGGAAAATGAAGGTCCATACACAGTGTGATCAAGTATTATGCAATACAATACCATTGTAAACTGCAATTATCTCATAATAAACCATAATACATTAATGGTAAGTCGATAATCCCCTAGCCTATTCTCATCTTATTATAATCATAATTGCACTAGTAGCACCAGTGTATTTTAATAATAATAATTATTATTATTATTATTATTGTTGTTGTTGTAATAACAGTTTAAAAAGCCTCTCTAATGTTATTTTGCCTGTTAAGTACCATGATGATAATACAAATCATCATGTTCATCAGTATATCTAACATAGATAAATATAACTAAATTGCATTGCAATAGAAACTATGTTATTTAAAATTTTAAAGATTAATACTGATGTTTTTGAGATTGAAATAGATGTCTTACACTTTTAAAATGTATGTGACACAACTTTTTTTTTTTAAAAATCAGCCTTTTAAAACACTATATTTTTAAGTAGTAAAAAATTAAATTCCTTTTGTAAAGAGTTGCCCTTTAAATGAAAATACATGTCATTTTTGAGTCACGATCACTATTTATGTTGATTTTTCAAGGTGTTGCAATAGGCCTACTTTACACATTTGTTACATCTATTTATGTACATTTACATAAATTTTAATAACCCTCTCTAATACAGCATTACAAAACAAACGGAATGTAGGACGGAACAGTTATTATTTCTTCTACTGTACATAAACATTGCACTGTAATAGATACTGGGGCATTGTTTTACTACTATATATAGATTAAATTCCCTCCAAAAACTGTAACAAATATGCTCCTTGGTACTAAGAAAACTGTTTGTAAATATTACAGAAACTGCCCTAGATGTGTCATTAAATAGCTTAAGGTAACAAAGTGGCTGCTGGGACACTTTTATAATCAGTCAGTCATGTTACTACTGTTTTCAAAAAGTGGAGTGATGCTCCCGTCCTTCCACTCAATCAGGATCTCACCCCGCTGTAGGGAAGAGGAGCGTCCAGGTCGCATGGGGTGCTGGGTGAGGGACGCCCTCTCACTGGGCACTGGGGAGCCTTGCTGAGTGCCCATCTCATTCGGAGTGACTGACCTGAGTACGCAAAGTATCTTCCTCTTCCTGGGAAAAGCATAGCAGAAGCTCATGGTCCAATATATATTAGTGAGGAAAAGAAGCAACTTTATATTGGAAAGTTTTTTAATCTATTCAGTGGTTTTTATAAAGCATATTAAATATTAAAATGTCTCGTAAATGTGTTTTTGAAAAAAAATACACTTTTCACATAATATTGCATCTTTATAGTTTAATATTCTCAGACCTGTTGTAATGGATGTTCAGAAGAAGAATAATCATCCCGAGAACCAAAGCCAATGAGCTGAGGACCAGCATGGTCACTTTCCAGGTCAGTCCTGCAAACCAAACACGCAATGGTTTGAAAGTCGAATTGAAAAATGATGAAGTCATTGTCGCCTACTCTGACAGCTTTGTTCAGCTTATTCTATTGTTGTGCTGCCACCTTTTGGGGAAAAAATATTTTCCGAGTAAAAAGATGATGATAACAGTGTTGAAGTGTAGGTATTTAAGAATGACAGAAACTATACGAGCCGCAAAGCCGTGTAGTCCTTAGAAATGAACTGATCAAATACTGCACCTGAACAATGTGGACTGGGGAGACGTGGGCATGTCAAAGCTGCTATTAATGTGTATTAAATTAATGCCAAAATGGTTTTTAATGACTGAAAATTAAACTGGCTCTGTGCAAAGTTGGAGATGAATGACATCCAGCTGTGGAAAAAATTAAAAGACCACTCTATATTTTCAAAAAATCTGCCTTTTAAAATCCTGTGGCCTGTACTACGAAGCGGGGTTACTGGCTTATGGGGGTAACTTGTCGGATTTAAGGTAGTCTGGGCAAAATGTAAGTGAACTAATATGAAGTCCATTTAAACTGTGATACCTTAAATCCGAGAAGTTACCCCGATAAGCCAGTAACCCTGCTTCGTAGTACAGGCCACTGGTTTAATCCTGGTTCTGCAGAAGGGTGCACTGCGAGGCAGGCTGTAAGTTTCTAAGACAGCAGGGCACAAGAACAAGTTGAAGCAGAAGACACTGGGAACGACCAAAAATACAGCAAGGTAGAGGGCAGAAGAAACTTCTGAATGCCAGAGATGACCGACAACTTATTTATGAGTGCCTCATAAATCGAAAGATGGCTTCAAGTCACCTTCAAAAAGAATAGGAAACAGTAAGTGGTGTGAAGTGCACTGCTAGGACAAAAGAAGCAGGACTGAAAACTCATAAAGCAAGAGAGAAGCCCTTCATCAATGAAAAACAGGGATGAGCCAGGCAGGAGTTTGCAAAAACAAAATAAAATATGGTCTCTTAAATTTTTCCAGAGCTGTATTTTATAGTAAAACTCATAACCATGTGTATGGGGAGTGGCTTGTGGCTCTGTGGTTTGGGATGCTGTATTTGTGACTGGTAGGTTACCAGTTCAAATCCCACGGTCAGAAAAACAATTTTACTAATGGTCCCCTAAACAAGCACTTTGTAACTTTTTGCAACTTGTAAACTAACATCTCCCAAATGCATGTATGAGAGTATGAACATATATAATGACTTCCACACCTAGGTATTGAAATATCATTATTATTTAGTATAAAATAAACACATGATTCATTACCCAAAGAAAATTAAAAAAAGAAAAATCTGTGTGAATATTTTGATTAGGTTAGCATGGTTGCCTCACACCTCTGGGACCAGTGTTCGAGTCTCTACCATGGCTCCGTGTGTGGAGTTTGCATGTTCTCCCATGTCATCGTGGGGTTTCGTCTGGGTACTGTGGTTTCCCCCCAGAGTCCAAAATCCATGCTGGATTGGAGATATTAAATTGTGCATGTGTGAGTGTGCCCCATGATGTATTGACAACCCTGAATGGGACAGTTGGGTTCAGGAAATGGATGGATATTAGATGACTCTGATTTAATTTCTTTTGTGTTTGAGTAGTGAGAGTATGAATAATACGGAGTACTGTTACAAAGGCACCAAAACATATATCTAAATATTACCTACAAGTAACGACATCCACCATCATTACCCCATATTAAGTGTGAAAAGACTCTATGATTAACCATAGTACAAACTATCCTTATTTTTATTATAATAATTAATTTTCCAATAACGACTTATCACTTATGTGGCAAGCCTGGAATCTATCCCCTGAATCACAGCTCATAATGAATCACACCCTGAACAGGATGGCAGTCCATTACACCTAATAATGCAGAAGTAGAGACACCAACTATTTCACCTAAGCTCAATGTCTTTGGAAAGAGGGAGGTAAGTGAAGTATATGGAGAAAGCCCACTGGAAAACAGGGTGAACAAAATCCACAAAAACAAACAAATCCACAACCCTGGGGGTGTAAGGCCATAATGCAGGGGTCTCCAACTCCGGTCCTGGAGAGCTACTGTCCAGTAGGTTTCCTATCCTACCTGGCTTCTGATTAGTCACACCTGTACTCAAGTAAATACCAGGAACAGGTGTGGCTCATCAGAAGCCAGGTAGGATAGAAAACCTACTGGACAGTAGCTCTCCAGGACTGGAGTTGGAGACCCCTGCCATAATGCCACCCAGAGTTATGGTATACCATGGTCACATTAACATATTAAAAGAAAAAATGACAAGAGCATCGTGACTCGTCATTTTCCACTGCAATTCATCACCGTCTTGTTAAACCTGTTAAAATGAAAAACATGATGAAACCATGCCGGATACATTTTACTACCCTGGAATATATTACAAGAAGATTCTAAAGGATGCGACGTATCATCCATACCATACTCCTGACTAAGGAAGGCCTTTGAAGAATCTTCAGGTCCTGAGTTTCTGGGAGAATGACTGATGCGGTCCAAGTCCAGCTTAGTGGGGTTTGGGAAAGCCAGTCCATCTTCCACTGAGTCTGCAAGAGTATATCCAAGAAAAAATTAAGTCAAATGTATTGATTTACACATTTCTCCACAAAAACATATCCCAAGGTAAATTTAAACGCAAGCATTTATAATCCAGTATGAGTTTTTGTGACACCATCCAAATGTCTCTGATGTGTGCATCAAATGTCTTTAGTTTGCTAACATTGAAGGATGAGTCTGTAGAGTAAAAAACTGAGTCATTGTGGGGGTGACATGCTAGATCTTACTCTGCTGCAGGAAAGTATTAATGCTGCTAGTTGAAGATGAGAGCTCGAAAGGAAGAATTTTCTGTTCTATATCATGTTCATTCCATTGGTGTTCACTGCAGATAGTACGGTTGCTCATTGTCCTCCACTTGCTTCCTTTGCCACGCTCCTTGGTGAGGAAGACTTTGTTGTGTTGTGCGCTGAGGTGCAACCGGCTCCCTTGCAGAGTGAGGTGACCCTTCTTGGAGCAGCTCCAGACCTGTCCTTCCCTCTCCTCACTGTTTGTCCCACAATTCTTCAAATGGATGTTCACGTGTCCCGGTACTTCTGGCATGCTCAGGCACTCTCCTGTCTGCAGACTGCGCAAGGCCAGAGTTTCAGGGTCCCAGTGCCATTCCTGAAGGGCTGAACCAGGGCTACATTCTTCAAGTGTCACTCCCCTGGACCAGGAAACTTGCAGTTGCAAACACTTCCCCAGGTGTTCGTTTCTGATGCCAAATCCCAGTGTCTCTGGGAAGAAAAGTTTAGGTACTTCAGTTAAATAACTCAATCTCCAATTTGGTTAAAGCAGTATTTTTTCCCATGATGTTATTGTAGATTTGTCAATTAATTTTCTGTTTTGATATCACACCACGTTTGTTATAAGGCTCCATGAATTCATCACCAGCATTAATGGAAAATCTACCAATAAAGCATTAATAATGTCTCTTTAAATATCTCAAATGAGTAAATGGGCTCTCTCACAGGAGAAAATGCTTGGAAGCTATGATTCCTGCTTGGGATTATTACTAAGTGTTACCTTTCAGTCTGGGGTTGAGCTGGGACATAATGCATGTGTAGTTATATAATTATGGTATTATGGTAAAGAAGAAGGGATTTATTTACAGCAGTTAGACACACACGATGAGACACACAACTAGCACTGGAAATAGATTTTGCTAAAACAACAATCAAAAAGCCAGATCTACCCCAAGCTACAAACGCTGTGCTTTTCCTTACGCAGAACAAAATAAAAGGGACTGAAGACAACGCACTAAATCTAATTACCTAGTTACCCCAAACACAACCACCAAATGAATGAGAAGGACATTCATGTTCTACCACCTGAGGTGGGAAGGATTGCTCAGTCCCTAATCACTGCAACAAATGACCGGTAAGCAATTGTTATGATGGACAAGTAGGAATGTACTGTCTGTTAAGTCATCATCCTTTTGACATTTTTTGACTTGTTGTTAATGAGGACTCATAAATCAAGTTGAACAGACTCTTTGTGACTGAAATAATAAAGGAATACAATGGAAATTAATATTTCTGTTATATGTTAAATACTAATACTCCCAACAGCAAATTACTAGCAATGAATATTATCATTGATTTATTTTAAAATACCTTGAGTATAACTTGACAAAAATAAAAACCACATGAATAGAATTTGGTTAAACAGCTTTATCGCTATTAAATTATCTAGTGTTGGTTATGAAAAATGTCACAAAAATGCGCATTTAAGTGTATGTGTGATATTTTGGCATATTTTTTTCCAAGCAAAATGTTCATGTGTTTAGAAAAGGTTAGGTGAATAATGTATGATCAATTTCACTCACCAATGTACAGTACTATATATATTAATGAAATTGATAAAATACTGTACACGTCATATAATAGAAAATTATTACCAATTTAATTTTAATTCACGTCCAAGTTACCCTGTCAAGTCTCCAAGTTTTACACTAATGCACGAATATATAATCTATATAACAAGTTACTCTTAGAAAAAATAAATAAATAACTTACAAAGGCGTAAAACAAGCAATAAGATTACAACATCCGTTGCGCCGAAAGGAGACGTGATTAGTAAGAAAAACAATCCTTACCATGGAAAACGAAAACGGTCAGAAAAAGATGTCGCCACCTCCTCTCCATGACATAGGCACAATGTTTCCGGCGGCAACCCTTTAAAAAATATTTAACTGAATAGGTTTTCGTGGTATTATGACATTCAACAAAATTATATCATACGAAATATTAAATGTTTAACAATTCCAAAAACAAACGTCAGTTATTCTTAATAATCCGTTAGTCGACAACACTACGTAACGACTTTTACGAAAAATGACTCAAATGTAATGGTATATACTGTAGTCTGTTAATTCAAAAACAGTTTACTTCTGTGCAATGCAATGTTATATAATGTTATTCTTGTTAATAGATTTTTGCTGCGCAATTCTATACAAAGCAGTACTTACGATTGTCGGTTAGGTGGAATCTCGAGCAGTGGGAAGAGTGCGGCAGACGTGGGTAGAATACTAAATAATGCACACGAAACTCTTTTATTCAACTGATTTATGTTGTTGTTTCAAGAGTTTCTTTTTCAATGTGCCCTTATCCGTGTCACAAATAAAATTACGTAATATAGCCCCAACCAAGAAAAAAAAAAATAAATCTTAATAACTCGTTTCTTAGAAGTTCTCGAAGCATTTTACCGACATAAAGGACACTTCACTGATCCTTTGAACATATTGTACGCATGCATAAACTTTAATGTAATATATATAATCTGGAGAAGCAAGATTGTACCGCTTTCAGGATAATTATGTATCAAGATACTCCTGAACAGATAGCATATCTAATAACAAAAGATAGATGAGTGAATTTCAGCGCATTAACTTTATTATTCAACTAAATGGTCGTACTACTGCTTTAAAAAAGCTAATTATTTTACTCAACAAAAATTTAAGCAGAACGGGATAACTAAAGTTTTTAAAAAATGTTTAGTTCTCGAGAGATACTCCTGTGTGCAGAATTATTATTGAATTACGATTGGCATTATGGTTTGCTTGACATAACTATTATATGTGTATAATATTAATTACATTATCTTTTACACTTCACTGCTTTATTTCATTGTGCATTATGGCACAAACAGAGATGAAACTATCACAGCCAACAAAAGGCTTAGTTGTATGAGATATCTAATTGTTACTTGACTCTAAGGATTAACATCAAAGATCTTTTATATTCAGAGTCTTTTTCTAAATACATACAATACTCCTTACAAGATACAGACCAGAAGGAGAGTGAATCTGTTTCCTCAATCACTAACTTAACTAGATTTGTACCTAAAGTTTCCAGGTAAGGTAAGCAACAAAATTCTTCCACTGACTTACATGGAGCCATACATACATATTTGTCCTGATATGGACAAAGGACTGGGTATCAAGGGTCTGTGAGGCAATTGTTATTACCGAGCTAGCCTACGGCAAGCCCAGAGGGCCAAAATCAAAAGGAAACAAGATAAATTGGGAAGCCCTACACAGGTGCAGCAAAGCGGGCTGGGAGGCGGGTGTCAGGCAGCAATGTCCTCTGGTACTGTCAGCATCTCCTGGACCAAGCGATGAGGAAGCTGTGAGTACGGAAGGGGTTGATGGCATCTGGTGCCCACTGCTTTAGGCTGCAGGAAACAGAGAAATCAAAACCACCCAGACCAATGTAACTGAGCGATGCCAGAGGGAGGAAAACATCTCTACTGGGGCCTCAAGGCATGGATCGCAGGGCAGGAGTTCAGGACCTGGTTCAGATTCGTCCATGGTCATCTCTGCCAGAGCTTCAGGTAGCAACGCTCCGTCAGATCTCTTCCCGGCACTCTGGAGCGTGTCCTTTTCATTTAATGCACATTGCGCTCCTGGATGGCCGCAGCAGGTTTAGCCATTATTGCCATCTAGTTCTGCATTATTCTCAGAGATCTCCCAAACCGCTCCTGCGAAGCATGGAGATCTCCCCATTGACTGGAGCAGCTCATCTCTGGGCTTTCCATGGTTGCCATTGTGACACCCCATCTCCCAAGACCTGCTGCGGTCTCTAAACGGGATCTACCCACCAAGCGTGCAGGTATGAGAGGCCACCCGTGCTGGCATGGCGCTGTCCTGGCCAATGCTGCACCTGGAATGAGAAGTCCTGGAGGCAAAGGACTGCAAGGTTATGTGTGACTTGGTATCTTTGGCCAAGGTACTGCACTGCAATGGGGCATGATCCATGATTAAGACAAAGTGATGGCCCATTAGGTAATACCTCAGCTTGGCAAGAGCCAATTAGGTAATTCCACAGCTTGGTGATGGCCCACTTGATGGCGAAGGCCTCTTTTTTCACTGTGGTATACCAAGTCTCCACAGTTGTCAACTTGAGACTCAGGTACAGCACCGAGTACTGCTCACCATCATATTCCTGGGCCAGCACTGTGCTGAGGCTGACGCTGGAGGCATCAGTCTGTACAATGAAAGGCTGATGAAAGCTGGGGGCTTTGATGACCGGTTCCGTGGTGAGGGAGGGCTGTTTTCCCTGTGACAACCCTTTCGGCCCAGCCCGTCTTGGTGAGGTCCAGCAGGAATGCCAACAGGGAGGAAAGAGAGGGGATGAATCGTCAGCAATATTCAATGAATTTTATTTAAATTTAGTGCCTTTCACAAAAGAGTGGCCCCAAGGCACTTTACATACGAGTGTGTTGTAGTACATTGCTACATCATTTATACAGAATAATAAAAAAAGCAGGAAAAGGGGAGGCAAAGAATTAAGGAAAGAAAGAAATCCCAATGGCAACGGAGGAGAGGCACCAAAGACTCCAATGTGGGGAGAAAAAAACCTTTGAGGGTCCAAGGTTGCTCAGTCCCCCCACCCGGGCATAGTAACATTATAGAAAGAGAAAGAATGGGCCTGCCTGGGGGCCTCCTTGGCTGTGGCAATAATCTCCCCCTGGGACTGCAGGAGGCCATTCCTGATGTGGTACTTGCACTTCCTGTAAACGATGGAACTTCTTTAGGTTGGCGGTGAGCCCTGCAGACCAGAGCCCCTCCAGCAGCCTCCACAACCTCCAAAGGTGCTCTGTTCATATTTCCAAATGCTCCACCACATCATCTACATAGGCCACATCATCTACATAGGCCACATCACAGACCCAGTGAGACCAAAGGACCTCATTCATAAGACACTGGAAGGTGGCAGGTGCCCTATATAGCTCCAAAAATATAGTGCAAGGGTTCACTAGGCGTACTGAAGGCAGTATTCTCCTGGGCCCATCTGTACAGTATGTTCAAAAGCCGTGAATACAAATTCAACATGTACACTACTTTCAAATGTTTCCAGTCATTCTTTGGCAGATTTAAAAGATGGTGTAATTCAGCAGCCGATTGTTTTGAGCCTGGCAGTTTAAATCACACAAAATGCTGTTCTGTAGGTGATGCAGATAGTCTAGATTAGTTACATGTAATAGAACAAACATTTGCTGCAGTACTAGTGTTATTAAAGCCGTAAAATATTTGTCATGTGCCAAGTGCTGCAGTTCATGAATTGCTTGAAGGACTTCAGTATTGTTGAGTACAGAATCTTCTTGTTGTACAAGAAATGTGATATCTGACATACTGAATAAATACAATTTGCAAATCAATTGCTGAGGATCTTGTATCTGTTTCTTATCCACTGTCTAAGACAACTGGCAAGGGTTGCCCTCTGAAAACATAGTTTATGGGTAAAAATACTACAATAGTACAATTTCAAAGTTGCCGACCTAGTAAAATATCTTTGATAGAAACAAACACTACAGTACTTATTGGCAGATGTTTTATCCAAAGTAATGCACAACTGAGAAAGCAGGATCAGTCAGTCCCTGGAGTAAATGGGGTTAATGCCCTTACTGGGAAAAAAGCACTCCACCAACCAGTGGATTTGAGCTAGCGACCTTCCAATGACCGGCACAGAGTTCTATACCCAATGAACCACACACCACCCCTAGTATAGCTTGTTCAGCCATTAAAGCTTTTAAATCAGGTTTTTAGTACTTATCACATTCTCAACATAGGTTTAGCAACTCAGAATTAGGAGAACAAGAACTTGTATACAAGATATCATGATGGCTTGTATTTCAATGGGTAACAATTTTGTGTCAGAGCAGAGCAGAGTTGTGAATATTGTTGAATTTGCACATGGACGGTTCTGAGATTTCTCAGCTTCTTGGCACATTCAAAAAAGCATGAACTGCGGTTTATTAGAATCTTAGTAATTTGCCACCAGGAAATTATTCATCATCATCTTTCATTTATTTGCTTGTACTTTGCAGAGCTATAATATGAAAAGATCCTAGAGCCCTTGTTGAAAGACCTTGGCACACTGGATAAGCAAGGGATTTTTGTAGGTTGTAGGTTTTATTCAGGCCATGGTGCAGAATGTTATTGTGTGCAATTTTGGAATACAGTTTTGGCAAGCAGAAATGCATGCTACAGTGGTTATGGCATGTAAAATCACTAAAATGTTATACTAGACTGAATATGTAAACTTTTATGGAGGACTGACACACACACACACACGGGAAACTCCTGTCTCTTTACCATCCAAAAGAAAAATCGTTATTAACACTTTTCAACATCGGCTTAGCTCACAGCTGCCACCCTTCGGGCATCAATATAAACTCATTTACATATATACAGTTGACAACTGAGAGCACATTTTTCATTTCTGCCAACACAAATGAAAGCCCACTAGAGGTGAGCCTTGAGTTACTAAATAATGTCAAAGAAAGGAGAAACACTGTTGTCCACAAACCGACAGGCATGGGTCCTTCAGCATGGAATAACTGCTTGGATAATTGAAAAAAATAATCATTTATGAATGTTCAGAATTAGAGTGTAATATGAAGATATGTATAGTGATACTGATATAAATAAATTATTACATTGTAAAATACATCGTATTATGTGGGTCAATCATAAAATAGTGGCTTTTATGTAAGAGCATACATCGTAGACCACTACTTGGTCGAGGAATAAACTTAAACAATTGGAAGAAAAAACAAAACTACTGTCGTACCGCATCGGGGAAGTAAGAGCAGGGAGACGGAATATCGGGAGAATACGGGTTTAATGATCAACAAGAGGGCAGGGCAGGCAAATGCAGACGGACAATACAATGACTGGACTGGGGAAACAAATTAAAACGCGGACTAAATACATAGGACTAATGGCATTAACAACAAACAGCTGGAGAACACGGGGAATCCACACGAGGTTAACGAGGGGGCGTGGTCGAGGAAGGGGCAGGACGAGCGGGCCATAACAACTACCTTTCTCCAGTTCTTTCTTTTCTTCTGTCATTTTTGTTTTCTTCATCTGTTCTGCAATAGAAATAAACTCATTTTGACATTGTTTTGCAGCACTGCGAACTTACTTGTTATCAAGTAAATGAGAAGTGTAAACTCGGAATTACATCATTTTTAAACTTTGCACGTTCAACCTGCAAAGTGGTAAAAATCACAATGGGGCCCCCTGCTGGTTGGAAAGCACTAGGCAGCTGATTATGTTACTTAGGCATAAGTCTGGCACAGTATATAAGGCGACTTTAGAGATTATGTAAACATTAACATTTCTGTAACTAATGGTGTAAGCTTGAGATGTTGATTGGGTTCAAAGGATGAAGGTAGTCTGTGGATTCAAGGTCTGTTACCTCTGCACGTTTCTCTACTGCCCCAAAGTACATCATCTTGTCAAGAAATGCCGGATTCACCCGTTCAAACTTCTCTGTGGTCTATGTGAAGATCAAATTGATCATCAGGGTAAACATGGTGCAAGTCACACACTCCTATAACCAGCCTGCCAACCTTGGGAGTTCTACCCTGGCAATCGAATCCGCATCCCAAATGCCTCCTGCAAGTTCCTAGTGGAAAAGGCAGAGGATTCCTGTTAACTATTGACAACCTGTACGATGTACAATATTTGTTTTGTAGCTATTTTTACAAATGTGATGCAAACTGCATGCTTGTGCAATGCTTGTATATATACAATCTGTGTGTGTATATGTGTGTGAAGTGTACTTATTAAAAATATCTTAAATTAGACTTGTTTTTATTGAGCATATTTAGCTAATGGAAGGAGTGTTTTCTAAGTCTTTTATGTGATGCTGGTGAACACACTATGCAATAGGTTAACTTTGATTTGAACCTGAAACCTTCTTTTATTTTGATAACATTTTTTGCTGAAAGAAAAAACAGAGTCACAAAAACCAAAGGGCTGTGTAGCAGTCAGAAGGGTTTATGATGTCCTTGCTGTCTATTCCTTTCCTCAGATTATGGGGGAATCAGATCGGTGTTAGTCTGAAAACCAAGTGCAGAGTTTACTGATCCGACTAACACAAAAAAGTTAAGTGATACAATGACTTATTTTGCCGTCCAAAATCATCCCATATCAGTGATCTCGCTCGCAGTCTTTATGGTGGGCGTTTCCTAACAGGTCATTATTGTAAGCTGCCTCCCTGTTTCATAACAGTAAATCCCTAGGCCAAACACCTCTAAAAGCTTTTCCCAACAACTGCTGTATTATACATTCCAGCAGACGGGGTGTTAATTTCTCTTCCAGCGATGATTAAAGGTCCACCAGAACATGTCTTCTGAAGTTTATTTAAGTCACAGACCTTTTTTGGAAAAGCATCAATGACCATGAGCAAACTTGTCATTGCATTTAGCCAACACCTGCATGAAACAAATACTGTATAACCTTGCAAACTCTGTTCCTAGTAAATATTTTTCTAGTGCTTTTTGCAGGATGTAAGCATTCTGCTCAGATATTTGGATTACCTCGTTCCCATTTATGTATTGTTATATTCATGCTCAACAACACTTTGTAGCTTGTTGGCCCCTCCATGTTTCTCTTGATTAGTGAGATCATAGTAGGCATGGTTTAAGAGCCTAGGAGTTTCTGAAACAGACACAGTCTAAATGAAAAGCACAATTTCACAAGATGTTTACACCAAGAAAACGCATATCTTTGAGGCTTTTCTTATTTAAGCCATGACATGTATTAAGATAAATGACACAGATCGCGCACATCACATTCATCAAAACAACTGTGATTGATAGCTTTCTACAAACCACCAGGGGGCATTCAGCTCCACACAAAACTTGGCCCTGAAGGGGATTTTCCTGCATCTCCATCCAGGGCTGGTCCTGGGTGTTCCAGGTCCCTAGGTGAGATTCTGCTGAGCCTCCCACCCCACAGCAACAGAAAACAATTTTGTCAATTCATTTAAATTAAAAACATTTCAGTAGCAAGGGGTTTCTGGCTGCTAACTAGTGTCTGTTTCATAAGATAACTAGCAGAAAACTAGTACAAATAACTCTAATGTCACGGAATGTAACCGGAAGAATTTCTTCTGATTTATTTCACTCACTCTTTTGTGCCACCCAATGGAATGGCATCGTAGGGCAGGCCTATCCTAAGCCTTGCTACAGCTGACATATGGGACCTCACCTTGGAGAGGTAACAGACCGGGATGGTAGAACATGCCAGAACTGGATCAGATCATTGCTAGTCTAGACATGATCTCCCCACACTTTCCAGTCAAGTCAAGTTGAGTAGGGTTATCGTCATTTCAGCCATATACACAGTACACAGTGAAACTAAACATTGTTCCAAAAGGGCCCTTGTGCAACACAAAGAACAAAAACACACACACACACAAGTGCTGGCAGAACTATACAGAGTGCAAGAAGAGCAAAGCGAGAGAGAGTGCAAGAGACATTAGAGCAACAGTACAATATTACAGGACAAGACAACATACAGTGCAGTCGGCAAAAGCAGTAACAGTACTAGTTTGAATGAATACAGTAGTATGACAAACACTGTATTCTAGCAGCAGAAATGTGTAAATAATGCAAGATTGAGCAACAGCAGCAATAGGACAGCAGCAGCAGTGTGTGTGTGTGTGTGTGTGTGTGTGTGTGTGTGTGCGTGTGTGTGTTTGTGTGTGTGTGTGTATGTGGGTACAGTTTATGATTCAGTTCTAATTCAGGAGTCTGATGGCTGGAGGGAAGGATCTTTTTCCCATCATGGCAGTTAAGGCCAGTATGCTATGGAACCTCTTGCCAGACGGAAGGAAAGTGTGGGAGGGGTGTGTGGGGTCGACCACAATGTTGATGGCTTTTTGTTTGCAGTGTGGCATGTAAATGTCTGCAACAGAGGGGAGAAAGACCCTGACACTTCCAATCCCCCTGGGCTGGAGAGAAGCTAGGAGACCCAGCCTACTGTCCACCGGCTCCTCACAAGGCTTACTAAGGATGACCTTGAAGCTTATCTCTAGTGTTTCAAAAGACTGTGGAAAGGTAATGGTAGTCACACCAGGACTGGATCCAAATCCTATCACGCCATTTCACAGGGCAGGCACAGATTGCATACTACACCATGTCCATACCATGTCATCCAGCAGGTACGATAGATTGATTTACAGCCCTGCCCGTCAGCCCTCTGCACAGTATATCCTGAGAGTGTCCACACAGAGGTGGACCTCAGCCCCCACCAGCACCAAGAGCTGTGGAAGATCATTGATGGCTACCAGGGCCTGGTTCTCTGGCCTCCCAGGTCATACTCATCTCATACTGCCAAAGGCCGTACTGAAGACAGATTACGGATTTAGTCAGTGCTTTTTCCATGATTCTACATAAAGATTTCAGCGAGATATAAACTGAAATACACAAGAAAGATACGTGGTCGACGATGCCCTCATCCCCAGAGGGTTAATAATAGTTAATTATTTTATTTCCGTTAATTCTGCGTAGGCACTGCATGATATTTATCGCTTTCTATAGCGATTGCTCACAGTTTTTCATTTTCCATTCCATCTACCAATAAACTGTGAAAAGGATTTTACTGTTGCTTCTTTTCTTGCGTTTCAAACTGCCTTTCCAAAGTGATGGGTGTGGGGTGCAGTGACATTCCAGACTGATGGGCCATTGACAGTATGCAAACTACTACAGGTGTGGGGACACCTATCTCATCAATATTCATTGTGTAGGCCACTGACTTTGAAAAAAAGAGTGTCACTCCAAAGTACTAACACTTTAGTAATAAAACCACATAAAATTTCAGAATGTCTCATTCACCCATGTGTATCCAGTGCCTGTGTGATAAGCTTCAGAGCTCAATAGTCTTGGCTAGAAATGTTTATAATGTGTTTTTTTTTTTTACAATTTCTCAGCATGTCTGAAATAGGTTTTTGGAAAGTATATTTTTAAAGTTGATTTCTAATAAAAAATAGAATAATAACATTCTAAGTGGTCTCAGATGCTGAGTTTGTGTTGAATAAAAGCTCATGTAAAACTTTGGGATAAATGTTTTTTAGATAGGTGAAATATTTTAAAATGTCAAGGCATGTCAGACTACCCCGAAAGTGGCTGAGAGGCCTCAGACTCCAGAGGGTTAAAGCTGTCTTATATTGCCTGAGGTCTGTTGGCCTACAGCTTAATGAACAGAAGTGCCGTTTCCTCCAGCCCTGACTCCTTTTCCTAGGACATTTTCATAGTCTCAGCTAATGGTCATCTTCCAGACACAGACCCTATACAGGCCATTGCTAATGCTTCCTTCAGGAAAGACAAATCAGCCATAATAGCTCCTCTCTCTACTACTCGCCTGCTAATGGGGCCATCGAAAGATTCAACAGGGTGCTCAAGTATACAGTTGGTCATTTAGCAACACCAACCTTGGAAAAAAGTCACGACTGATTTTCTGCATGTCTATTATGCGACACCCTACGTGTCTCATTTGGGACTCCTGTAGCAGCCACTCATTTAACGCTAAAGTCAAATCAGTAGTACCCAAGGATTCTCTGAAGAATCACAGTACTGAAGGAGCCTAGTCCTCATCTCAGCTCCCTGGATATTATCCATATCTTACAGCCGTACAGCAAGACAGGGAGCACCAGAACTCTAAGGGCTTGGACCTTCATCCTCTTGCAAAGATATCCGGAGCACCACACACCCCTTTCCAGCGACCTTCTGACCCCCCAAGCTCTCCCAATCCGTCAGCTGACTTCATAGGAAGAGTCACCAGAGACATGAATGTCACAGCCGAGGTAAGTAAATCTCTGAACGAGGGCGATATTCTCCCCACAGACAGACACACCACTGACTGCTGCGCCTAAGAAGTCATTGGTCTTGGTCTTCATCTTGGACACCCGCAATCCCAGACACTCAGATTCCTCGTTTATTCTCTCGAGAGCCCCGATCAGAGCTTCCTCGACTTCGTTAAGATCACAGCATCGTCAAGATCAGTAAATCTTTCTTCATTAACAGATGCCCCACAACTGCTGTACCCCATGACCCTGCCCAACACCCAGTCCACACAAGCATTGAACAGAGCAGGAGCAAAAACACACCCCTGGTGAACCCCAGAATGAACTGGGAAGAACACGGAGGATCTCCCTCCACTCTGCACAGCACTCACAGTAGCAGTGTACAGGCCAGCCATGATGTCTAGCAACTTCTGGGGAATCCCACAAAGTCTCAGGATATCCCACAGGACAACTCGATCAACTGAGTCAAACGCTTTATGAAAATCGACACAGGCTGCAAAGAACCTCTGCTGAAATTCACGCTTGTGCTCGATGACAACTCTCAGTGCCATGATGCGGTCAATGGTAGACTTCTTAGGTGTAAATCCAGACCGCTCCGGTCGCTGACAGGTGAGCAAGTGATCACGGATCCTGTTAAGCATGACCCTAGCAAGGACCTTACCTGGCACTGAGAGCAGTGTTATCCCCCTGTAGTTGTCGCAACCCAAGGGATCACCCTTCTCTTTCCCAACAAGGACTACAAGTCCCATTTTCCAGTCAGTTGGGATGATGCCTGACTCCCAAATGGAAGCAAAGATTGTCTGCAATGCCAGGAAGACAGCCTTACCACCAGCCTGGGGAAGATTACTCCAGATACCGCAGATCCCTGCGGCCTTCCGTACCCCCCAGCTGATTCACCACCTGTGCGATCCCAGTGAGATTGGGTGGTTTACAGCTGATTGGAGGAACAGCCTCGAGAACTGTGGATCCAGGGATGTCCAACTTCTTAGCTTTAAACAACTGCTCAAAGTAAGGACTGTTCCATCAGCCACTTTGACTGCAAGTCTCCGAGGAACAGATTCAGATAATCAATTCCTTTCTCAAAGTTAAGGAACATGGAGCCACTTTCACCCGAGTCTCCAGACCCATGGGGACTGATACAATCCTCATAGCCAGCCCTGTCAGTGCCAGCGGTCAAAGTTGCGAGTAAAATGTCTCCCTTAACAAGACATCACTCACCGCAATCAGAGCATACACTGAGACAACAGACAAGACACCCAAGTACCTTAGCCTGAGTCACATAATACGCTTGTTGAAAGGAGTGACATCAGACACCATTGGCAGGAGCTGACCCACTACAGCAACAGCAACGAAGCTCCCCCAACAGCAGAGGAAGATGGTCATCTTGCTGGAGTAACAAGACGTTCCACATGCCTACTCAGATGGGCTGCCTGAAACTGGGGCCGTAGTGCTGCAATGCAGCAGGCGCTGCCTCAGCACCACATTGGCCCAGATCCCCAACAGGCCTGACCCTATTAGCTATCCGATGGTTTCGACTCTTCCAGAAGGCTTTCCCCCATCTCCTATATGTTGTGTACAGCCTTCCTGCAGCTACTCCCGTGGAGAGCCGAAGGGCACCGTGCCTCTTTAGACTGAACTGTTGTGAGTTGTTTTATGGTGGCTGGAGTGCCAATCCCCCCACCTACCCCCACAATTTTTCCCTGCAAGTTGGAGGACCAACTGCAGGGCCAGATGCAGTTTAACATCATGCCTAGGACATAAGCCTATTCAAATAATGTATATTTGAGCACTCCACCTTGATTGTTGCCATAATGAATCAATGGAATATCTATTTTAATTATTCATACTTATTTTCCATGTTTTAGACATTTATTTCACAATTTTCTCAGATTATTCACATTCATTTTGGCAAGATTTTTGTTCTGTTTATCCTGTGTGTTGTTTAGTTTAGATTGTAATTACACTCAGTGACAAATAAATTAACCACCCAGAAGTAATGATCTGATTTGGATGTAATTTGGTACATGTGCGCAGGTTATTCTCCTCCCTATTAATTGGTGCAGGAGGTAGTGCTATCGTTCGGCAACTGGAGGGTTGCAGGTTCAAGCCCTGGTTCCTCCTAACCCCATCAAATTGTCTTTGAGCAAGACGCTGAACCCCAAATTGCTCCCGGTGTGCAGGTTGGCGCCTTGCATGGCAGCCTTTGCCACCAGTGTATGAATGCATGTGTGCGGATGGGTGAATGTGAGGCATGAATTTGTAAAGTGCTTTGAGTACTCGTAGGAGTAGAAAAGCGCTATATAAACACAGTCCATTTACCATGTGCCGACCAGAGATGAGTATGTAAATGATTTGATTTGCAAGGAATTGGCACATCTGCCAACTGTCACCAGACACAGAGGATTCCTCGTACTCGCATTAGACAGCATTACCGGCACTTGATGGAGTTTGGTCGGGGTGGCATTGTGGGTTTGCATGAGGCCGGGTGGTTGTACCATGGAATTGCCCAGCATGTGGGGCATGCAGATGTCACAGTAACCCGACACTGGAACCAATGGGCACATGGGGGCACCCCCACACGTCGTGAAGGTTCCGGTCATCCAAGACAGACCACACCAAGGGAGGATCGTTGTATTGTGCGCCAATCATTACAGAACCCCATGACACCTGCGCCTGCTATCTGAACACAGGTATTGGACTCTCTACAACACCTTGTGCCATCCCACACTGTGCCCTGACGACTGGCATCAGCCAGACTATAGGTTCACCGTTCCATGCATAGGCTGCCGTTAACATCAGCATAGAGACGGCTGCGTTTGGAGTGGTGGCATAACCGGGAGGCATGGACTGATGACGAATGGCATCGTACCATGTTCAGTGATGAATCTCGGGTCTGCATTACCACTGACGTGTGCACGTATGGCAGCGCTGAGGGACGAGGACCAATCCTGCCAATGTTGTGGAGAGTCACACCGGCGTTACTCCTGGCATCATGGTGTGGGGAGTCATATGGTATGACTTCAGGTCATCTCTGGTAGTGATTTGAGGGACCCTGATGGCACAACGCTATGTCAGTGACATCCTGCATCCACATGTCTTGTCATGTTGAGGTCCTCTCGTGGCCAGCCAAGTCCCCTGATCTTTCCCCAATCGAACATGTGTGGGATCAGCTTGGACATCAACTCAGACCCAGTGCCAATCTGCAGGATCTCAAGAGCCAGTTATAACAGTTGTGGGCCGAATTTCCACAAGAGAGGATACAACGCTTGTACGACTCCCTTCCGCACCGTATCACCACATGTATCCAAGCCCGGGGGGGGTGCCACACCCGACTGACATGGTATCAGCAGTATGCCTATACTGCCAACTCTGTTGCCCGTTTAATCTGATGCTATAATCATTGTGATGCAGTCACATGACCTTTCACCACATGCAGATTCATTTCATTTCCACCACTCCACCTGAGTGCATAACTTTTTTGTGACTGAGTATAGTTAGTTTGTAGTAGACGGATGAAAATATGACATCAATTTCATTCAATTGTTTTGTGTAGAAGGTAATCAAGCTCTTCATGTTGACATGTGCGCAGGTTATTCTCCTCCCAATTAATTGTAAAGAAAGGTGAGTCACATGGGAAGGCGCAAAAATCACTAAAATCAGGATGTGAATCAGGATGTGAATCAGGAAGGCCAGAGACAAAATGGATCACATGAAAAGCTGGCAAGGAAGAAACTACTACTTCCTAAGGAAAACATGAATGCAAGTTTTTCAAACTTCACTTAGCAGTTCCTGAATAATGTTTAAGGACGGCTCGTCAACTTTTTCGCAAACATGTCCACAGTAAGAACCTCAGGCAATCCACTTGTGACCGCAAGTTGAGGTGCAGCACATCAGGTAGCAGCAGAATAATCTGAAAGTCAGAACTAAGTACATATTTTAAGAATAAGAAAATTGAGAATTTAGGCAATCCTAGCCAAAATCCACAAAGTTGTGAAAAGAACAGGTCACCCTTCTAAACCCCCAAAAAATGGCTCAAATTGAATCAGTTCTCCATTGAACAGGCCAAAATTCCACCAAACTACCATTAAATGTGGCTCAGCAAGTATAGAAAGTGTTTGCTTGCAATTATTGAGGCTAAAGGTAGTCTAAATATTAATTAAATATAAGAGGGATTACTGTTTCCCATGGGAACATGCATGGAGCCATTTTTTGAAGCCTTAAGAAGACTATTTAAAAATGTGTTTTGTCAAGAACCCTACTAATGAAGTCAAGCTGGTCTTTGTGCCACATTGCAGCTGTTAAGTTGTTATTTGTTGTTATTGTTATTTTCATGTTTGTTGCTCATGAAAAAGTATGTGACATAATTATTAGACAGCTGCTCCAATGGTCCTGATAGACAAGATTCAAAGCAGCAGAATCAACATAAAATTGTCAGGAGGAATTTATATTTATATTACAGCATGAATACAGCATTAATTCTCAAGTAATAACTGGGTAGAAAATTAATGGGTTGCTTCACTTAGTGGTTGAGCTGGAATGTTGTAATCAGACAAGGCATATTTTATTCCTAGTGGTCAACTCCCCAGGCACAGCTATTTAGAGAGTCCATCAAATAAGTCTCAGGTTTACTGTGTTAGTGTTTATTTTTAGTGACAATATTGTTCATCATGCTCAGTTTCCTACCACTCTCTAACTCCCTGGGTTTTTAATCTTATGTAATGTTAGTAGAAATCACAGCTAATTTAAAGTCAAGAGAGTTGTATAATTTAATTAATAATGTCATAAAACAAAAACATATCAAGCCACTACTAAGGCTTCATTTGCAAAGCGAATGAGATTTCATATTCAGTCCAATCTGTGACAATACAAAGCTAGTTCTGTAGTTCATTTTTACAGGAAAGGTAAATAAGGTAAATCATAAGGTAAATCTACTATATTTACTGTTATTACTAATTTATAAATACAATTGTACCACTGCTTTTTAAAAAGATGCGTTCCAGGCCCTTTGAGATGCCAGAACTAGCTTGATATTTTAAGAAACCATTGTTTGGCTGTGCACTTGATAGTGCTGTAAGCTATATTTTCACTTCAGCCTATAACAGGTACAATGATAAATATTAAAAAAATGTTTTGGATGCATGCAATGCATGATATTATTGCTCTGGGTTTAAATCCCATTTCAGCTCCTTTACATGTTCTAAATAAAGGTTGTTTAACGGGACAGCTTATTTATAATATCAGACCTATTCTGCAATCTGCTGTACGGAATCCAGATACGTGTGGCCTCTGGGAGGTCTAGTCACATTTGTACAGAAACCTGACCTGCCGCCACCACACAAACCTCCGACCACTAGCTACAGGATCAACTGTCACTTGACCTAAGTAGTAAGTTCCTAGAACTAAGTAGTAAGTTCCTTGAACTTGCCAGAGACAGCAGATGGTGCAATGTTTAAAAAAAGAAAAGCTGGCAGATTCAAGTCTGTGGGAGGAACGTTCTATACCTCTGAGTTTTGTTAATGTCACCTTTCTTTTAATACAATTATCAAAATAATTCACCCAGTTATGTAATTTCCACGAAATAAATAAATATACAAAAACTCAAAAGATAATTATGCCTATTTGTAGTCTAGTACATACTAGAATCAGTTGCCAATTTAGTCCGCAAGTGAATATTTACAGCAGACAAAGTCAAGATGTTCACTGACTTCTCGACAGCTAAGAATTACAACATCTAAGATACGTGATCTAAGAAACTTTCAATTCCATTCCAAAGGCTGGTGACCGCCTATTGAGGATTTCAACCTGTGTCTGTCAGGAAAGGGGATCCATGGCCAGCCGGTGTTGCTGGTCATCCTGTCTCCCGTTATTTCCCAGGTTTGTCAGCTCCCAGTGTTTTCCTGTTTCCCTGGCTGCTGTGTGGTTTAATGGGCTAAGTAGGTGGGTTTTATCCACGTTTCATTTTTTGTTGTGGGTTCAAGGCTGGCTAGAGACCAGCCTCAACTGTTTGTAATTTTGACTGCTTGTTCTTTATATTGTTGATCTGTGTACTGTATTTGTGTTACGGTTCCTTGCTGTTCCCTGTTTTTAGAAATGTTTATTTACCCTGTTTTCCAGTCTCCTTTGTTGTTTTGGTCCTCTGTCTGTTAATTGACCTCACCTGCTCTTCATTGCTCCTAGTTTGTAATGCAAAGTGGAAGCGTTTAGGAACGACAGAAACTCAGCCACGAGTTCAAATCTGGTTGCTGGTTCAACTCCCTGAGCAGCAAGGTACCTCTGAGGTACCGTGAGCAAGGTACTACCCCAGCATACTGCCCCCTAAGCACAAAATATTAGCGGCCCACTGCTATGCCACGATGTCACATGTGGGTTAAATGCAGAGGACACATTTCACTGTTGTGCACTACATGTTTTGGTGTGTCAACAATGACAATCATTTACTTTCACTATTTCAGAAAGGTCATCTTGCTGAAGCTGAGGACATTTGGAGTATTTTGGAGAAGTATTACATGATTCTGCTTCACTACTTTCTGAAAAACATTTATGCATAAGTAAGAAGATTAGTACATAAAGGCTTTACGTAAACAAATGAATAGGTTAATAAAACTACAAAATTATATAATTTCCTTGCATATTTCAAGATAGAGCATGTTATTTTCTAGTGGTTTAGTTACAAAAACAGAAAAACTGTCAGGCATCACAATATATACCTTTGAAACGTCTAACTTTATAACCCCTTTAAATTATTTAATAAGTGATTACTTGTGAATTACCTGCTGTAAACAGAAAACAAGTAGGTTGCCCTGTAACGTGATACTTTATAACATTGCAAAGTATGAAATGAATAGATCTCTCCCTCAATGAACAACTGAATCCAAGCCTCCTTCTACGTATATAGTGTTATATTCAACATATACACTGTTAAGTACTATGTATTTCATGTTAGCCACCTGCATAGGTCAACTCCCTACTCATCATGGTATTTGAATGTATTATGTTCAATAATATTTTATTGTATTGTGAAGTTATACTTGAAAATGTGGTTTGTGTACTAATGTGTAATAATTTATTGTGAATGTATTCACTTTTTGAAAAAAACAAATGCATTTGTCTCAATCAGGCATGTGTGTTTGTGGGGTGGGGGGGGGGGGTAGACTGCCTGAGCATCTGCCTGCTTTTCCCTGATTTGAAAGTGGCCTCCGTTTGAGGTCCATTCATGCCAAATTTTCTGAGACCCCTCCCCTTTGGTCAAGCACCTGCCCCTGGAAAAGTCTTACCCCCAGCAGGAGAAACATATGGCCAAATGCTTCTTTTAGCTCTGCAGGCTTTATTGGGTAGTACACTTGCCAGAGAGAACACTTTGCACCCGTATGACAGTAGATGTCACTGTAGAGCAGGGGTGGCCAGTCTTATCCAGATACTGCTGCTGTTGTGCAGGTTTTCGCTGCAACTCACTAATTAGATTACTAATTAGAGGTCTGATTGGCTGAAGAGTCCTCACACCGGGGTTTGAACAGCTGATCTAAAGGTTATGCCAATAACTTGTACACACACTGGCCCTTTGCGGATAAGATTGGCCACCCCTGCTGTAGAGCAGTAGGAAGGATGCATGTTTTGCTTACCTGACAGAATTCAAACTCTAGTCTCCTCTGGGCCACTTTGTTATAGATGCTAATGCATACATGAATAATCAAAACTAGGTCCCTGGTGTGGGACATGCTGTGGTTGATTAGTGGGTAAAAGAAGTAACTTTTTCTCATATTTTTAGGTGTGCTAATTTCACCTTTGGAAAAGTGAGGACAGGCACATGCCACACTCAAACCCTGTCTTTACTTGTATTCACAACAATGTGCCACGAGACCTGTGCAGTGATCTCATAGCTTTCTTTTTCAAAAGTGAGTGAAACTAGATATATAGCTTCCAGATCCAAGACTTTTGTTCCTGAAGGACATGCCACACGTGTCTTGACTGCAATCCAGGTGACAACAAATATCACTCCCAAGATTAGACTCTGCTATAAGTATGAATTTAGAGGTGTCTGGATTAATACCTGACAGGTGCCTATTCTGTCTGCACCAATTTTTGGAACACTGGACTAATTTCACATCCAGAAATCCCTTGTATTCATACTGAAGTGTTTCATACAGTGGATAAATTAGTTAGCAGAAGTGAGTAAAACAGAGAAAAAATATGTATTGTTGTATTGCACAATCTGAAGTATGTCTTCTCGTGACTATTACTCTGGTTAGTATTACTACTAATAATATAATAATATAATAAAAAGGAAAAGAAGAACAAGAAGTACAAGAAGACGACTCAAAAAGATGATACAATAATAATAATAATAATAATAATGGCATATTTATTTTCTTTATGTAGGGGAATCTGCAGACAGTTGTATAGAATAGGGTCAGTTGTTGAACAGATTTTTAACAACTAACCCTGGATATTGTATACATCCCTTAATGCTCCCAGCAACAACTCTGACATTTATGAAATGTTTTACTAAAAGTATACAGAATAAGCAGCAAATAGATATCAGAGAAAATGTTGAAATCACAATTAATTGGAAAGACCAGCAGTGTACGTTCTATACTGGTACTTTGCACCTTTGCATAAGTGGTTTGTTGGTACCCTATAGGTAGACAAGATAATAGGTTATGTGTGCATCAGATACATGCTTTAACACATAGGGTAAGTATGATGCATTTTTTGTCCCCCCACCCCACATGCAAATGTGCAAATATCAAACTTCGCCTATAACTTTAAGTCATCTCACATTGCATTGCAGGAGTCTGTCAAGACCAGAGGGACTCTTATACTTCAGGATTAATTTTAGAAGGGGAACTTGAAAAAGAGGATCCTTACAAAGCTATTTATGTGCTTATTAGTTATGTGGAATTTACAGTTACAAACTAAGACAAGTAAAGGACATAGTATTCACAGTAATGAGGATACTGTATTTCCCCAAGGGTTTGACTTTAACACCAGGTGTTATTCATCATTTCCTTGTTATTGATGTTAGTTAATGTTGAGAACCACAGAAACCAGTTGACTGCTGAAACAAACACCAATTATGCTACATTACTAGAGACTTACTTATAGTACATATGTACCCAGAAAGGTTGTTGTTGATAACTGATTCATTGAGCTCAAAATCAAATCATACACTGCATGTATTGTGAGTGTTGCTGACACTGTACCATTCAGACATTTGGTATTACTCCTATCAGATGCTTATCATGTACCTGCAGTGTTTTGAATGTATTCAGTAGGCCTGTCTTGCTCTCATAACATAGGCCTAATTAGCAAAATTTGTAGCAGAACTCCTACCAAGATTCCACCAAGATTTAATAACTGAAATCCGTCATGATCCAAAAGGTCCTTCCGTTTTTGTATTAGCTAAGATTTCCCCCCTCGCCCCCATCCCATTTTTTTTCCTTTTCAATCTCCAGCGGACCAACTGATTTATGCTGACGCTATTAAGTTGCCCGTTGCTAATAAACAACGTTGCCGAGAAACGACGCAGGAGACAATGGAAATTTAAAAACTAGTCATCGTGGAAGTTTTTGATTTTGATTAGATATTTCAATGAAGTATTGCGATGTATGCTTTACGTTTACTTATCATTTTTATAATATAACATTTTTATAAAATGGCCGGAAATCATGGAAGTGACAGGGGTTTGATTTTTGTGTGTTTGATTTAGAGTAGTATTGCAATCGGGTAACCTCGTATTTATTCAATGTACTAGAATCCGTTACCATGAATATACAGTATTTGCCACAATGAAACGCCGACTTATATAGCTTTAAATATATCTTAAATATGACTTTCAAAGAGAATTGATACACTGTCGTTGTTACAATTAGAATCGATAGATTGTTTTTACAGTGATATAAATGGTTGTTTTAACAATTTTCTTTTTAAACAGGTATACTCATGCATGTGCTTAAACGTAAATTGTAAAGGGGGGGGGGGGGTAATTAAAACCAACAATACAACCCCCTGGACCCCTTTAAATGAGTGGAGACCTCAACCACCAATGCTCAACCCAAAGTTATGCCCTTAATTGCTCATATGGCCCACGCACTTATGTCATATCCCTGGAAAGGTGATGAGTAATTTAAACCACGTCCGTCGAAAGGCTCAAGTGTTAATTCGAGTCTTTCTCGGATTTAGGTCTATCTCGACGTTCAAAGCAGATGCTGGTCCTCCACTTTATGAATGAATGGGTGTGGCTGAGGTCCGCTTGTTGATAGGCACTGACGTTTCCGCCCAACTATGTCGAAGCGCTAATTGGCTAGAGCCAACAGGAGTGAAAAATACATCACAATTTCAAAATGCTAATTCCGGTAAATGTGACGGTGCAACTAAAATGTATACGTCAGTATTGGAAAAATGTACAAGAGACCGATCGTTTATTTAAAAAATCATATACTGCATTATAAGAGACGCGTGTTGGAAAGTACTGAATGGAACAAAGAGATGTCTCAGGATTTTTCGATTTCTAGGATTTCCGTTTCTGATGGATAAAACAAATTCTGTTCAAATAAAAATCGAACAATGAGCTCTACTCGTATAGCTCTGGAGAAACCTAACAATAAACCCTCTATTGGTAGGCAACAAAACGTGGTTATTAATCTAGCTCGTCATTGTCTTGCAACACTTGTTGGCGTGGAGATAGCCAAGAATGCGAATAACGAATAGCTACAAAGAAAGAACCAAGTATCTCCATAGGAAGCACATAGAATTTAGAATTATGAATACAAGGATCATGTTGCAGTGCTGTAAATGGAGAAGGAAAGCCGAGTTACACGCTGCTCAGTAGAACCTCCTTTTAAAGGCGTGACGATAACAAAGGGACGTGAAAACTTGCATCAACATCAGTGAACAGGCAGCACACAGTGACGACCAAGTGAGGCTGATTGCTGCGATGTACAGTTATTGCTTTGTTCTTGGAATCTTTATAATTGAAGCGTATGGCCTATGATACAGTTTACCCGAGCTCCAGGGGCTGTACTCGAATCAAAGCTAACAATATGAAGACGGAGTACAGCTTTTACTGCACGGTCCAGTAAATGAGAATCAAGTTCAAGTGCTTCAAATCAAAGGTTTTGTTTCAGAGTTCTTATAAGAATCGAAGTCCTTCTGTAGGTTGTGTATCGCTTTGTGGCGAAAGGCATGTAAAAGAAAACACGACAATCCAGTGGAATCCAAAATAACTGCAAGGGAGGAGCGTGGAAGACATAGCTAAAAGCCCAAACAACATTGCAAAACTGACGGACAGTTGAAGGTAAGCCCGCTGGTTTGTCTAAAAATGCCTATGACCCACGCAAGCTTACATAAAAATCAATATGTGCATGCATTTTTAACAGAATGACACAAACTGGAATAATCCATTTAATGTAATGGAGTATTTAATGTATTTGATTTGATATTTACTGCTTTTGTAGCACATTGTAGTGTTGCATATAAAGCAAGCATGTCTGCCATTGTCAATGAAACAATTACAAATTTCTTATTAGTTAATGACTAGTGTAACACTTTACTTCATTATTGTCAGTTCGTTGTGTAAATCCAGACACTGGCAATATTTGTTGTTTTTCTCCGTCCTAAATATTGCAAATGAACTTTAATATGATGTGAGTAGAATTTTGGGGTAATAGGTTATCAAAAATATCACTTGTTTACTCCAGTCCGGTCATGCATTCTTATGAATATACAAGTAGGGATTTGCCTCGGTCGTGATCTGTTCCTTTGGAGATAATGGAGCTACTTTTTGTTTGTAGGAAAAACATTATGAACAAATGTTGTGCACAAAGTCCATAACTTTTCCTTTGACGACCAGTCAGAGCAAAGTGCTACGTCCGTGTTTCTAAGTAAACTAAACTGGAAAAGCCAAAATATTTAGATTTAGATTCTAGTATATATACTGCATGTGGCCAACTAAACCCTAACTCAAAAAAAACTAACAAAACTGTTCTTCCTTCACAAGATGCACAGCTGCGCAAACAAACACTGAGCAGCAGTGGATGAAAGTTCATATTTGGATTATAGCTTTATACATCCACTGTTACTTCAATATAATTTCTACAACATAAATTTCATTTTTTGATTATATCCAAATACATAACAGTATGACATAACTGTTTCATACTGGAATTATTCATCTTTTTAAATAATTTTGCAGTGATGCATTGCAATAAAATGTTAAAGAAATTCTGGAATCTGTGACATAAGACCAAGTTTTTATTTTGCACTATCAAAGAAACTTTATATATGCTTTCTTTATATTTTGTTGTTTATTAACAACATGGTAAGTTCATTTTTAAATTTTTGTTTACCATTTATAATCCTTTAAATGATTGGAGCCAGGATTACTAAAATTTTCTGGAATACTTACTCTTTCTCAAATGAAATGTGTAAACATCAACAGAGATTTGTGCCTATAGGAATCATTCATAGGCTTGTAACAGCATACTGTTCACTAACAAAGCTGATTATTCTACTTCTATAGATTGTTTGAGTACTCTATATTATCACAGAATGGCTTAAATTACTATTTTCTGTATTTGTTTATATTATTGTAACTTTTCCGTTATAAGGTTAGACTTGTTCCATGGAGTAGCTGGAGGGAATTGGGACTGAATATTTCCAGCAGTGCTGCACTCCAAACATTCCAGCTTGTTAAGGTCTGAAAGGGTCAACCCTGCTCAAACAGATCCCATGTGAGAGTGTGTCAGTGTACTGTGTCCCTGCACACTCCGTGCATCCGAAAAGTATGAAGAGGGGTGTTGCTTTCATTCCAGCTTTTAGTAAAGGGCACACTTCTGCCAGCAACAACCAAGTGTGTTTGAACGTGCAGCCAGCTGTCACTAAAGTTTTGAAGTTTAGAGTCCATGTGCAAAACCAATGTGAGCATTAGGTTTCAGAAAAAGATCATAAATCTTTGGGAGTTGTTCATTAAGGGCAGTCTTTTCTGGATGAATCAATGATCTGTATGTGTATGACCTTTCCCGCCTTTCACTTTCGTATTACATTGCTTAAACAGAATAGTAGCCTCTTAACTGATCAGAACGATTATTATCAATATCATGGAATATAATTGCATGTTATACTAGTTTTTTGTGATGCCTGCTTCGGTTTGTAAAAATGGTCTACCGTTAATTGTTTTACATAAAGGTTTTTTCCTTTTGAATTTTCTCTCAGATTTTTCCTCTATACTGTTCCAGTTACTGCTCCAAGAGTCTTGGTAATATAAAGTAAATGCAGTTATCTTCTGTTTTCATTCTCATACACTACTTGTCATGAGCTAAGATAAGTGCGTGCTGCAGTCCTTTGCCACCACGTGTGTTTTTTTTTGATGGTAAGATGATCTTCAAAAGAGATTGATTCCCATCATGGGACAGGAGAGGGTCCACATGCATGCCTAGGCAGTCACAAATACATATCATAGCAGAAATGGGAGAGGGGACATCTGTGTGAAATATCTCTGCTCTTATCGTGTAACTGTTGGATTGCAGGTGTATAGCGCCCACTATAGAAATGGAGCCACACATAGCTGAAAGGATATTCCACTATTAAGTAAAAACATCTGATAATGTGTGTGCTAAGATAAATCTTCAAAAATTGGATACTTTTTGCCCAGAGTTATCTATTTAAAATGCATTGTCTTTTGTCTATCTATCAAAACATAATATTTGGGTGGCACAGTAGCTCCGGGGGCGGCACTGTTGCCTCACACCTCTAAGGTTGCGTGTTCAAATAACTCCTCTGTTTATGTGGAATTTTCACGTTTCCCCCAAGTGACACAGGCTTCCTCCCACAATCCTAAGACATGCACTTTGGTTAAATCTAAGCTGCCCATATTGTGTCAGTATGTGTATGTGCCATGTGAAAGACTGGCATCCTGTCCGGGGTGTATTACACAGTCTGGAATACATTGTGTTTCGGCCCAGATGCGGACTGGAGTCTGCCACTTGAGTACCCCTGTAGGGGTAAACAGAGGTAAACAGTGAGGGAAGAGTTAAAGGATTGTAAACACAGCCTTCAACTGTTAGGGGCAATTGTGGAACCCATGAGGGATCTAAGTGGCTCTTTATCATTGAAGCAAGTATTCCAGCTCTGAGCTCAGTGAGATCTCGTCTTATTTAAATAATTGCATCATTATAAACCCATACAAGTCTGGTTGTAATGAGGTGAGCCACTAAACCTATGTTACGTATTTGTGTGTAATGGGTATCTGCACATTTGCAGCTTTGTTACTCAAAATAAGAATGAAAATGATGGCAACCCAGATAACCATCTCTAATCTTTATCAGAAAAATGAGGGGTGAGGTGTTTTACTTTCTGATTGGTTGAAGTGATATGAAGGCAGCCTCATTTGAGAGTACGCATTTGATTTAGCACACTTGGGAAGTCTTGAATAATGTGGTTATCTATTCCAGTTTTTATCACAGATTGAGGATAACCAACACCCCCAGTAGATACTAGGTTACATTCAGTATCCCAATGACTACATTTTAGAATACTGACAAATTCATCACCTATGGTCCTTCTATTCCATGTAGACTAAAAAATGACTCCCAGGTTTTAAAGAGAAATCAGTTCTCAATGTCTCATGTACTCCTAGCAGAACTTAATTGCACAGTACTTCCACAACTATAATGAATGGAAAGAGCCTGTGTATTGTGAGAAATAAATATTTTCCACTGAAACATATTCTTTCTTTTTCATGTCTGATACAGTCTTCACCAGTCTCATGTACTGTAGATACAGCATACTATAAACCATGCAATCCCAGCTCTCTCTATAATAGGCCATGATGTATGGGACCCCAAAGTCACAGGCTGTTCTGGAAATCAGGGGCGGATGGCCATGCCCCCCCTAGTAAATACATAGCCACCCAAGTTGCCACTACTAAAACTAAAAATCAAAACAAAATCAAGGTATGATTGTGCCCATTAATCATAGTCCTAGTACAGTTGGATCTGCTCAGTTTAACATGCACACTATACAGAATTATTTTGAGTGGCGCCCCCCTCTGACATAATTTCTAAATATTTATTTTACTTCTTAACTCGTCTATGTGAACTACAGTGGACTTTTTAATCATTTATCTTCACATTGAAGAAGTGGCATGCATGCAAAGAGGTAAAAAACACTTCCATCTTTTGACCTACACACACACACACACACACACACGGCCATTTCATTGGCTTTGATTGCAGTGTTACTATGGCTTCCAGCTGGAGTCTGTGAGAGAATTCTCCATTGAATACCAGTGGAAAATTTGCCATCCACAGAGCAGGACTATGGGTCATAGTTTTCAGGGCCATACAGCTCCTGCATTTGGTATGGCTAGCCTTTCCCAGTGGACCTAAAGAAAAATGCAGAACCTCATTGAATTGGCCTGGGTTGGGGGACAAAAATCTCTAGATTAAACAAGGAAGGCTTCCGTAAAAGAAGTTTTTTCCCCTCCCCCAAGAAAGTCATTGGACTTATGTGTAATACCTCAGTCAACCAACAGACGTCCTCATAGGTATATTTGTTTTGGTTAATGCTTCGATCTTAACCATCCAGTCGCGTAATTATAATGCATGTAATATTATTCTATCAGTGTCGTTCGCACCATACGTGCACCTGTTATGGTAGTTGAGATAAAACACGAGCTACTGTGTGTTTGAAAACTTATATAGTATAAATATGTATTTGAATGGTTTTTGCCGCGCTTTGTTACATGACCACTGTGAATAGTTGATTAAGCAGCATGGTTTAAATTGCTGCCATATGGTGTCAGCCGTTTCAATATTTAGCATTAGACATGTTTAACCAGTTTTCCGTTTTTAAATCTTTCAATCTAAAATGTAAAGTCTTTCCTATTCTTGCAGTGAAATGTAGGACAGACCACGAAGCCGGATTAATAGGTTAAACTGCTAGGCCTATCTTTGTGTTTGAACAGGGCTTACTGACACCACTTAACTGTTTACATTTTTATTTGGCCGTCTCTTTACGGCTACAGATTCCACATGACAAACCTGTTCCAGCGCATGTTTGTGTAGGAAGCCGCAAATGCATCAAAACATATAAAACCCGCCCACTGTCCAATTACAGCCGACGGAAGCATGACGTCACCTCTAGTGCAGGATCCCGCGAGGGTGATCCCTTCTAGGAAAGATGTCTTCGGAAGGCTGTAGCTGCGTGCTAAACACAGGTTTTTGTTATTGCGATATTTCATCGAATTTCATTTGAACCTTATGGAAGGTTCCATGCACACGAAGCAAACGTGAGAAATCTAAACAACGCTTTTTTGAAGTTAATGTTTTTGTTTTTTTTTTTTTTACAGAATATATTAAATGCATTCGCAAGATCAAGAGTGATTCTTCTGTTGTCTATTGAGCCCATTAAGGTGTTTGGTTATGTCATCGATTTTTAAAATCATGTTACCATTTTCCATATACTTTAATATGGATTTCTTTTGCTGTAGGTTTCTTACATTTATATATTGAAAATATATTTAGAAGCCGGCAAAAATCCATTATATTTCTCTGATAAATGTCTGTATGAGAGGTATGAATCTCCAATGATAGCATAGAATATTTGTGCAAGTTACCCAAGTATCCCTAAGACCTCCGGCCGGACCTGTACGCTACAAGTGTGAAGATCACGTGAATTACTTTAGTTTTTTTTTTTAACTGGCGCGTGTTTGTTCCGCTGGAGCCCTAAGTAAGAAAACAGTGTACTGGAATATTCGTAAGGTGTGCTTGGAGTGCCTTTGTGTTTCTCAGCCACTTGCCTGTTTGATAAGTCAGAGAGAATAGTAAGCCAATAAGATCACTTCTGCGATCTAATTCCACTTTCATCGTATGCGTACTGCATGTTAATTGATGTGATTTTCAGTCCAGTCTCTTGTGTTTTTATGACTCCTCATTGTTATTGGTAGCAATTGGGGCAGCCTTGGGGGAACATGATTCTGATTACGTGAACAGGAAATCTGCCCACAACATAGTACAGAAATAACAAATCCGTTTTCGAACATAATACATTTAGCATATGGGTCTTCATAATCTTGGGTTATGCACTGTTATTTGAAGTCACTTTCTAATATCAATATATATCTTACACAGATGACAAGTATTGATTTGAAATGACAGGGGTTTGGGGGTGACTCAAATTTGCAGTGAGTCTGTACATGAACTGCGAAATATTTGCCAATGAATTACAACTTTCTGCCTAAATTATTGTAAATAGTGCTTTGCAGGACACCTGCATGGGCTTTGTAGGGGAGAGTGGAGAGTGGCTATATCTGATGATTCCCAATTCCATTTCTCAACCTGGAGCCTCAGACTCATTTTAGTGTTGCACTGGTAGAAATACAGGCCAGAATAGAAATGACCTTTGGTATACTGAAGGATGATTCAACTCCCTTAATTTATTTAGGGTTTCCCCTGACAGACCATGTGACACCCTGCTTAAAATCAAGCTCTATACTACATTTGTCCCTTACAGTCTCTGCTTAAATATTGAAATCAATGGAATAAACATGGTCATTCATTCATTCATTCATTTATTGTTGTGCTTCTCCATGTTATGTTTCACATTGAGGACCCATACATATTCCTCAAAACCAGTGGTGATAATTATTTGCCCTTTTGCTGAGAAAGTCGTTCTCTCACTCAGTTTTTAAACTTGTTTACTAGTAAATGCCCCTTTTCATGGCAATGCTATATAACTAAATACACAAAGCCTGAGCAGATAGAGAGCATTATTATCCAGCCTCGTGGTGCCCATTACCCTAGATTGGTAATGTTTGGTTTTGTCAAGCTAGCTATCCTGAGCAAATTCCAACTTTAAGAAACTTTTTCATGGTACAGAATTCCTAATAAGTGCGATGGAAATTATTAGATGCTCAGCATCGATTGGTCATTTTTGACTATATCAAAATATGAATGGTTTAGAGCAGGGGTGTCAAACTGAAAGGGTCTTGTAAAAAAACACAGATAAATTTAAGGGTCATCCTTTCTTATTTATTAAGTTAATAACAGTATGACCCAAACTTTGCCATAATTTGTTTGAATTCTTTACTGTATGTAAATAACATTCACAAAAATAAACTTTGTAGTGGACATTATTCCTAAAAATCTCTTGTTAAATAAAACTGAAAAATATGTACAAAACCCTCTCTGAAGAGGGCTGATGAACCGTTTATCTGATCTAACGTTATCCATTGGTTCCTTCTTTTAAATGAAAAGTAGGTTGAGTTTAGTCCCGAGAAATCAAAACGAGCATATCGCAACTAGAATGTTTTGCTGAATTTTATGCTAACTCTCTGCTGCTATATTTGTCAGCAATCAATTCTAGCTATCTTCTACTCGCTTCTTCTGATCTTAGTTGCAGGCTACGAATAGTAATAATAAACGATATATGATGCGCAATAGATTCAATTGCTTGGACAACAAAAAAGAAAAAAATATTTCTGAAAGATATTTCTCAGTATGGTTGGTACAGTTGTGATGTACAAGTGACAAATTGCCACTTTTGTCATAGTACACTTCTAATACAATACAGCGGGGAACTTACATACTTCCTGTAGTTATACATATTTTTGTAAATGTTGGATAAGAATTTAAATTGAAACTGCCAATGTGGCTTACGGATTAATTCTGCAACAGTCAGAAGGAAGACATTTTAGTCTAACAGACAAATGGGTTATGTTTTGAGTGTATCCACTTTTTTCAGGCCAGGTAATTTCTGTGTTAACTGTTAGGAGTGTTCACTGTTTAGTGATAGAGTTATAATTACAATATTTTCTTGTGTTTTTTTATGCCAAAACTAGAGATCTACATATAAGTTGACCTCAAATGCTTGTAAAAGAATATCTATATGTATGGGCAGTGCTTTGTGTAAATATAGAATATGTTGTTCATTTTAGCATATGCCATGTCATTTGCCATTTATAAAACAAAGGATATGGATTTCAATAGGTTAAAATTATTTACTGGGGTACTTTCAAGCATGCATTTTTTATCCAGCGCGATTAGGTTGATGTCAGGTGTTGGATTTAAATTCTCGGATGACAATGGTGGTATTCAGGGAACAAAACTATGGCACCAAGTAACTGACAGCGCCTGTAGCCATTATTAGAATCGCAAACCCTTTAAAATTTTATATTTCTTCATTCAACAAAATTGCAAGACTATGGAGAAAAAGTGACATGTTTTGACAACTCAAAACCAGATCTATTTATATCTATTTATTGGTGTCATATAACAAACCACTGGTCACAATGGACCAAAACATTGCTAGTGGATGACGATGCAACTTTCAACCCCCACCCCGCAGCACAATATACCGAGGGAGACACCACCCCCCAGTCGAAAAAATATCGTTGTGATTCGGTAGCTCACGAGAGTATTTTCTTTGTGAAGGTAACTGTCAATGTGAAACAGGTTGGAGATCATCCTCCTAAGATTTTGGTGTATAGTGAACTATACCAGAGTGCAACTACAAGGTTAAATAACTATCAGAGGCCTGTGTATGTAGAGACTTGCTGGGATTGTGATCACTGCTTACATTGCCCTGTTCCGATTGGATCCTTCTCATGGGGAACTCTAATTATGGTACAACTGAAGAAATAAGAAATGGTAACATGCATATAATCACCTTGCTTTTAACACAAGAACATGTTAAAAACAGTGCATTATCTGGATTTTCTCGCTAGCATCCTACAAGCATATGGCTGACCATTTGAGACCATGAACTGCCAGAAATGTTAGGGAGATTGTCTGCCCGATGGGAAAGTGCCAATTTTAGTGTACTGCTTAGACAGGGTACCCACGGTCATGGAAAACCAGGAAATGTTTTGGAATTTTGAAATCATTTTTCCAGGCCCTGGATAAGTTTTGGAATTCTTGGATAGAGAGGAAAAGTTTTGGAAACTAGCCTTGTTCACTTTTGTTTCCCGCTTCGTTACTGGCACCACTTGACTGTTTACATTTTTATATGGAAATGTACGAGCGGAAGTCAATGGTTAACTACCTTGGTAAACATCCGTTTCCGGCACTTTTACTGCGCAGATTTTGCATATTTGAGATCGCTGCTTTTTTGCTCGCTATTCCAGTTTTTATTGTTTTATTTATTCATTTTTTTGCACGTATTTGAATTTTATTGATCACAGTTTCCTGTGTTTGACTCCGTTTGCATCTAGCAATCATAAGGTGTGTATAATTATTTTAATATCGGGATTAATTTTCTTAATAATTGAATGCTGCTTGCACATTGGCGAAAGTTGTCCACCGTCTGTGTTTATTTGGTAAGCAGATTGGATATTATCGTACCGAATATTGTAGTATTACTATCTGAAACGGCATGATCATCAAATCAAAGCAAACTTGTGGGTTTTGGAAATTTTTCTTATGGTACTGGAAAAGTTTTGGAAAAGTCATGGAAATTTATTCTGCCAGAATTGGGGGAACCCTGTTAGAGCTCTTTGTTGGAGATGATTTTAAGATATTGGGATATAAGAGTAGGGACCGTGGGGACTGTTTTTACCTCATTGTCAACCCTTCTATTACTGTTCTATTACTGACTAATTGTCCCGCTCTTCGACTGTGTTTTAAGGTCAATCAATTAAGTTCCACTTCCATAAAAGATTACATCCTCCTGGGTCTGTTTTCTTGTCATCCTCTGCCTTAGATGCTTTGTTTTTACTTGAATGTCACAGGAGAACCTGCCAAATACAGCCATTTAACATTTGTTTCTTTTTGGTCACAAAGTATTACTTGGGTTAGTTATTGCCCAATTTAAGACTTCAAGTTCAGTTAATGGAACTGTTTAACTTTGATCGTCCATGTCTAAAGCACTCAAAAGGAACTCTTCAGAAGAGTTGTGATAATGTTGCTAAGGTAATGATACCATTGTGTGGTGAGACCAGGTCAGCAGAGTAATCGCACATACGTTGTCTCATTCACTGTTTTCTTGGACCTGTTGCTAACAGCATGGTTACTTCATTGCATCAATGTTTTCCAGCCTGGTCCCCAGGGATCCATTGGTAGCTGGGAGGGAGCAAAAATGTGCACTTTCTAGGGGTCCTTGAGGACCGTGTGGGGAAACAGCATTACTCAAGAGGTCTGTGCTTGCTCAGCAGTAGCTTTCCATCGTATTTGCTTCACACACGTGACGGAGCATGTATGTGCATGCTTATCACATCCATAGAATTGTGGAAAAACTTTGGAATCATCTGGAATCTTGCATTACATGTTCTTAGAATGTCATCTGATCATGTAAGCCATATGCATACATAAACACAACCTGGGTAAATAAATCTTTTGTCATTTTCAAAATTTAATTCAGACTCTCAATGAGATGACATGTGTTAAACCTCAAATCAGCGTGGGTAACAGCATAAGAATGACAGCAATGCCTAGTTAATGATCTATAAAAGTTCACATGTTCTGCAAAAGATATCCACATGGGTTAATAATAGCGTATCCATAACGTATTTGATCATATATTGAGTCTTTAGCAGGTAATAGTCTCTTTGATGTTTGCTCAGGATGCTTTAGATGTAGCTTGACCTCACTCTTCCTGTTGCGCTAGTTAGTCGTTGTCTCATGACAACTATTGTGGTTTTGCAAGATCAACTCCTGTCAGGGTGAAAAGTTGCACAAGGACCCAGTTTGAATAACACCTCTGGCCTATTTTTAATTTAATATTTATTATTAATATTGATGAAATACATAAGAATATAGAAAAATACTCAAACTTGTATAGTGGAGTTGTGTCAGTAGTGGAAGCCACAGCAATAATTGTTCTGAGCTACCTCCATCCATCCATCCATCCATCCATCCATCGTCCCCCACTTATCCAGGTCTGGGTCGTGGGGGCAGCAGTCTAAGCAGAGATGCCCAGACCTCCCTCTCACCAGCCACCTCCTCCAGCTCCCCCAGAGGGATACTCAGATGCTCCCAAGCCATTCGAGAGATATAATCTCTCCAGTGTGTCCAGGGTCTGCCCTGGGATCTCCTCCCAGTCAGACATGCCCAAAGCACCTCCCCAGGGAACTGTTCCAGAGGCATCCTGGACACCTCAGCATAATCTTTCAATGAGGAGACCATTTTAGTAGAATCTGTGTGTATGTTATGTAACGTCCTATGTAGAATATGCCAGGCAAAAAGGCAAACGTCAATTGTCACAAAAGAAGAGGAATTTCACCCAAATTTAAGATGTTTAATACGTTATAAATGTTAGCCCTTAAAGTGATAGTACTATTTCTACTGTTGCCTGCAATCGTATTATAGTAATACATAATATACATATTATTCATATAATTCATGGTTTTGGGGTAAATGACTACCTGCTTTGAAAATTTGATCTCTCTTTCTGTTACATGACAATTACAGAAATAATTCACAGACAGCCTAATCGTACAGCGTGGCAATTTTATAGCCACTGTATCTCTCTTCTGTACGGAGTGTGTGCCTGGTAGCACGTCGGAAGACGACAGCCCCTATGAACCAAGAGGCAAAAGTTCAGGTGACGGTTTTGCCACCCCCTCCCCTCCACGCTGTACTTTAGCAGTGTCAGGCTGACTCTAAAGCCAGTAAGGTAGGCTGTTTCCTACCAGCACACTGCTTGGCAGTTTGTCTCCAGGGAAGTTTTGGCATTACACAGACTGACTGCTTTTCTAGGCTGCATATGTGTGTGCATCGCCTTTGATAGTATTGGCTCGCCCGTCCGGTCGGTGACATGACACAGGTGAGCTCAGTGGCAGTCTTTTGTGTCGACTGAATGGGTGACATTTTGATACAGGATAGGATGTCATTCTTGGGAAGCTGAACACTATCAGTGTTAATGGAAATATGTAGCTCTTAAATATAATTTAACATGTTTTATATAATGTTAGAAAGTGTCTGAAAATACTGGGGGGGGGGGGGAGTGGGTTGGGCTGAGATTATAACTTTTATGATTTCCCTTTACTGCCAGAAGGTGTAAAATATATAAGCAGGCAATTTGTGCAGAATCCACTGTCACTAGTGCAATTTTATTTGGGGATTTCCCTGCAAGATGTCACAAAAAAGGCTGCAAATCATAATCTGTAGCTGTAATCGCTGTTGGTTTCCTAAGGGTAACTGTTCCTCTTGCAGGGGGTAGGGGGACATCTCTGGCTAAGAATATGTGCCTTCTTGCAGGTGAGCAGGCCAAGGCTGTAGAGTTGTTTAACTTTGCTGAATGGCTGTTTCATGGATGCTCTCAGTCAATGCCATGTCCTTGCATTTAGATGAGATTTTGTTTTGGCAACAACAAATGCCTGGGGCATTTTTTTCTTCTTTTTGACAGGAAAGATACTTGCGTACCCAAAATAAACGTTGCGTCGTTACTATACTATACTATACTATACTATAATGATTGCTCTGACCAATGTTAATCCTAAGGAGCTGGTCAAGTTTTATGTTATGCCACATTGTCAGTATTCTTACCATATTTGTAGCGTATACCGGAAAAAGCGTTTGCGTTAAAGGAGTCTTATTTAAAGGCACTTATCCAATAGACTTATCACACATTAGACAAGCAAATGTATATAAGTGCTTGGGCTGCAAGCATGTGATCTGAATCTTGTGGACTGAGCTAAGATTGTGCTAAAAGTGGACTTGCTGCATGTTCCCAGTTATCTAAATGGTATCTGTACTTCATTCCAGCTTGCCTCATCTGAATTTCACCAAAACCTGTGTGCTGTTATATTAATATTCGGCATCTCCTAGTTCAGATTACTAACTAAACATTTCCATCTTTTGGCTTGTGTGTTGTGCCTCCAGTGTTCCTGACAGTACAGTATGTGCATTTCTGACTCAGGCTCTCTCTTCCAGGTCTCTCTCCATGGATATTGACACAGACTATGAGCGGCCAAATGTTGAGACCATAAAGTGTGTGGTGGTGGGAGACAATGCAGTGGGCAAGACACGCTTGATCTGTGCACGCGCCTGCAATGCCACGCTGACGCAGTACCAACTGCTGGCTACCCATGTGCCCACTGTCTGGGCCATTGATCAATACCGTGTGTGCCAGGAGGTGAGCATAGGTCTATCTGTGCTTGAACTCAAAACTCAAAAGCCTTACAGGCACCGATTTACTGAGACCCAGCGGGACACATTAATTGTCGAATAGACAGAGTCTCTGATCTACTGTTACTGTACAAATCTTTCCCTTCCCCATGAATTAATGTTTGTTTACCCAGGTCCTCGAGCGGTCACGGGATGTGGTGGATGACGTCAGCATCTCACTGCGTCTCTGGGATACCTTCGGAGATCATCACAAAGACAGGCGTTTTGCTTACGGCAGGTCAGAAATGCATTGCGCAAAAGTATATAAATATACATTTCTAAAATACAGTGGTTATATTTAACTTTAGCTAGATGACGGGGTACCTCCAGCACACAGTTAACATTAGAAAGACAAAAAGGCACAGAAGCAGAAGTACCTCCAGAGATTAATAATTTGGTGGCCAAACTGCTTATGGTCTGTATCATGTATCAGAAAATCTGGAATAGTGTTGGTAGTAAGACTGCATCTAGTGATGCATCTATATCCTTATACTAACAGGTAGGTGAAAGTTAGGTTAGAATTTATAGCATTCAAATAAATCAAGATTTTAATGCCTTTCACTGCATCGCTGAGATGTTTTGATGTGAGACGGCAAAAGTATTCTGTCAGCTGTATGTGACAGGAGAGACTTAGTTATTGTGCTTATGATTGATGTTTATAATCATATATTTATGATTCTTAACTATTAATTATGTTACATATTGAAAGATCATATTAAGGCTATCCTTAGGCCTAATTGTATTCTCGTATTACTGTGTTGGCCTGAAAATAAGACGGGGTCTTGTATTTGGGGTCTAGACAAAAAGGGAATAAATGGCACCAAATACGATATTTAGCAACGAGTGTTTTGACTTATCGTAATATAGATTTGCCATAAGATTTATAAAGGCAGTAACATTCATTTTAAAAGGGCTGTCACATCATTTATTAATATGGCTAATCCATCATATGTTTTTTTTACCCTCTTCATGTGGCCTGCTGCACATCAAGCCCCCCACCCCAATAATACATTTTTTAATAATGTCTACAGTGTAATACACTTATTGTAATCCAATTGCCTGTGGTTGATTTTTAAGCTGTGATGGCTGGTTAACTTATTATTTGTTCCTGTCAAAAAAAACTTATTTTTCTTTATAAAGCAAAAACATTTTTTTCTAAAAAATAGTTGTCAAAAAGTGGGGGGTTGTCTTATATTCAGGCCAATATGGTAATTCTTTACAATCTTTTCCTTACTATAGTTATAATTAGCATGGGGTCCAAGGGTGCTGTACATCCTCGTCTGGAATATTGGCCCAGCCCCTGATACTGTATAACACTTGCATTTCTGTTCTAGTCATAGACATAACAGCATGGGCTCACACACAACACTTTACCTCTTCAATTATTGATAATTTCCTTCCCACTTATGTTCCAAACTGGGGTGGTGAACCTAAAGTATCTATTCTCACTTATATCTGAGTGGTATGATTTAACTGTCTAACATTTAGTTTCTTTATTATATCTCTGTCTGTATGATACCTTACTCCCAAAGACTAATTTCTGTGTAACTCTGCATATATTGTAGACATAAATTTATTTAATTTGATTTCTTTTAATTTGACCTCATAATTTGATTTTTGCCATTCAAATAATCCATCATCTCCCAAGTCCCATTCAACTACATTGTCTTGTTAGTTTGATCTGGTGTGCAGTCTGAGTAAGTCAGTCCTGAATGCTCTTATTTATAAAAAAGCGTACATGATTTCTTTATTCAGGTGGTAGGATTTAGGAGTTTGATCCTAATCTGACATGTCAAAACAGAAAACAGTAGAGACATTACATAAGTTAATGTTGACCTTTGCCGTTTGGTTTTGCAACACAAAGTGATAATGTTTATGGTGTATATATGCTGGTAGTAAATGATTTAAGGCTGAGCTCATAAGCTGAAGGATTATGGCAGCCTTATCTCTCTCACACTACATACTTTTACGCATACTCACAGTTACTCATGTGGATTGACACCTGAAGAGCAGAACTCACAACACATTTTTTTGTTGACTTGGGATCTGTACAGCTGCCATTGACGGTTCCATTCATTGACCTTACCTGGCTTGTTCATATGTGTGTTTCATTTGGGTTTATTTTGCATTAGGAAGGTGTAAAATGTAAGTTTTATGGATACCAGGACTATTAATAGATGCTTGCTGCAATCTCATCAGGCCTGCGGTACCTTCCATAACTGAGCATTTACAAAAGTCACCATCCAATCACATAATGCCTTAGGCATCAAGATTTCTTTTTAGATTATTTATAGATGTGACAGGAAACATTTTTTTTCTGTAACATGCACACACTCTGAATTGAGTGTGATTTTATTAATAAGTGGGTATATTGCTTTTATAAACTGGATTTGCCTTGCGCCTGTTAATTTATACACTTGGAAGATGAATACATTTGGAATGTTAATGGACACAGTTTACAATTATACTTTCTAGTATTGGAATTTACATTGCAACTGCCTGATAATAAGCCCAGAAACATGTCCATGTGGGTTAGGCTTGAGCACCACGTTGTATTATCTACTTTTTCTTCAATGTTTATGACACAACACTGACTTAGAGAAACCTTATTTTTAGATGGGTAAATTGTTGCCTCACTATGTCCTTTATTCTCCATGTCTCCCTGTCACTTTTGGCCCTTTGCTGTGTGCAGGTCTGATGTGGTAGTCCTGTGTTTCTCTCTGGCGAACCCCAACTCCCTGCGCCATGTCCGTTCCATGTGGTTTCCCGAGATCAAGCACTTCTGTCCCCGCACCCCCATCGTTCTCGTGGGCTGCCAGCTGGACCTGCGCTACGCTGATCTCGAGGCTGTCAACCGTGCACGTCGACCCCTAGCCAAGTATGCCACGCCTTTTTATAGAAGCTGATACCATGACACTGATACAGCTCTAATAAGTCAACGAGAAGGAGATAACTGGCACGCATCTATTTTTAGTAAAGCTCTAGAACTCTAATAATATATGACCTCATAAACTTCCGTCTCTCTGCATGCAGTATTTTCTCTTTCCAGTCAAGTCAAACTTTGTAATTTCAAAATGAGTAGCTTTACACGTTTAAGCTTTACTCATAGGATTCATAAGACGGTAATGAATAAATAAATAAATACAAGTATCCATCTACTTATGTCCGGGTTACTTTCTGGAAATGAGGACGTAAATCAATGTGGATGTATCTCAGTCATTATAGGGAGAGATCAAATATACTGTACAACTTAAAATACAATAGGATACAATATCACACACATTCAATTGCGCCTCCATAGTGGCAGCACAACCGGATTGTTTTGATCCTTGCTGCCTGCTGCACTCGTGACAAAATACATCCACTGCATCTGCTTCGGTATATTTTAACAAGGCTCTTACAGGGCGCAAGTATGATCAGACATTACTCGATAGGACATAAGTCGATGGATGACTGTATGCTGTACAAATAGTACAGCTTTCAGCTAGGGCTGTGCAGTGGCTTTGGCTGTAAAGCCCGCTGACCATGACACTGACTGTGACATGACTTTTAAGTTTTCTCCCCCCCACCCACAGGCCCATCAAACCAACAGATATCCTGCCTCCTGAGCGAGGCCATGAAGTTGCCAAGGAACTGGGTGTGCCGTACTACGAAACCAGCATCGTGGCCCAGTTCGGGGTGAAGGATGTTTTTGATAATGCTATCCGTGCGGCACTCATCTCCCGCCGCCACTTGCAGTTCTGGAAGTCCCACCTGAGGAGGGTTCAACGACCCCTTCTCCAGGCCCCCTTCTTGCCCCCATGTCCTCCACGACCCATTGTGGCTATACCAGATCCTCCAGCCATGGACAGGGAGGGGCCAGGTTCCCTCTTCTGTCAGGCCCTCTGTGCGGATGTTTTATTCCTGCTGCGGGGTGGCTCCACCCAGGTCTTTGCTCACAAAGTGTACCTGGCCACTTCTTGTTCCAAATTTTATGATCTTTTCACTTTGGACGTCAAGGCGACTGTGGAAGGTGGGGAAGTGGAGGAACCCTTGGATGGAAGTGAGGAGGAAGAGCAGAACAAAGGAATAAAAGAGGATACCAGCTGCACAAAGAGCTTAGACACCAGTGAAGACGGGGAGGGAAGCTCTGGTGGCGTCAGACAGTCCCTGTTGCTGCAGCATGGTTCACTGAGGACTTTCCAGAGTGGTAATCCCCTCCCTGCAAGGAGCCAAGGCTCCAGGGGGTCAGTAGGGGCAGGGCAGACCCTGACAGGCTGGGGACGTGGCTTCCTCAGCATGCACCTGGAGTATGTGCAGGATCCCATAACTCATCAGCCTAAACTCATGACCGTGGTATCCATGGATAGTCTCATTCAAGATGGCCCTTTCCAGGTAAGCAGAAATGGATACATCAAAAGCCCCACAGAACCGCTGAAGACTTTTCTTATTCCATTATTTTGCTGATGGCATGAGCAATACATAATAATATCGAAATGAAATGACACAATGCTGTATTTGCCTTTTGTACAAGCACGTGACAATCCTTCGGTTTTTGCATTTCTCTTCCTTTAAAGACACACATACACATATACAGTAAGAGCAAAGCTTGGGCATTAATACAGCTCCCCTGGAGCATTTGAGGGGGGGGGGTCCAATGGAGATGTGACTATTCTGCTGAGAATGGGACTCAGTAACCTCCTGATCACAGGCAGCCCCACATTCCAACATCAGGCTTTTATTTCTTTATAATTCTGAATCTGCTCGGTTTCAGTGCCTTCCCCATCTCTACCACCCCCCCAGGCAGTGTTGCAGTACCTGTACACTGGCAGCTTAGACGAGGGTAGAGAAGACCTGATGCAAGTGGCTACCATTGCAGAGCTTCTCGAGGTGTTTGACCTGCGTATGATGGTGGCTAACGTGCTAAATCGTGAGAGCTTCATGAACCAGGAAATCACCAAGGCCTTCCACGTGAGACGGGCTAACCGGATCAAAGAGTGCCTCAGCAAAGGCACGTTTGCTGGTATGGACCCATGCATCCCTCTATCAACATCAGCACCTGACATCATGTACACCTATCACCTTTCTCCCCTCTCAAAATATTCTAGGTTCACTCAGTCATTGCTGCCTTACTCTTCTGATCTTTGCCTGGGTTTGACATTGTAAGCATTGTCCTTACCCTATCTGTAGATATTGTCTGTTTTAGCCATTAAGAAAAAGGTAATAAATTTATAAATATATCTGCAGGTGATTTAGCCTGTATTTCTTCATGTACCATCTATGCCGTCTTATTTATTTATATTATTATAATAAATAACGTATCAAAACAGCACCATTCATCTGTTACTTTTGCAAGCATTCACTCCTTGGACAGCATGTCAATCCATGCTGAGAAATGACAGTACTTACAAAGTATTTCTTTATATATTTGTATATTTATTTCTCCTCAGGAACATTCCTCTATAGCTTAACAAAATGTAACCTCCTTTGTTACAAATGAAGCATTTCTGTTTTTATTGTGGAGTGTATGGTTAGTTGTTGAAGAAAGAGTTTTAAATGGTTTTATCCAACCGTTATGTCATGCTGGCTAAGTAACTCTATTATTGCTATCAATATGTGTAACAGTAATTTGTAAAGTAAATTGAAATTTTAATTAAAACGGAAGGTTCCATCCTCATTTTGAATCCTTAGTTCATTGTCAATGGCATGAAAAAAAATAAAGTGTTTCCTAGTTGAAAAATTATACAGACGTTGCTCCACATGCCAGAACGCTAAACATGAAAAATGGTAATTTTCTTTCTTCAGAACAAAGTAAGCATTGGGCAACTGTTCTTTCTACAGTAGAAGACTCTTTGAAATTGACTTTTTGATATGTTCTATTACATTTGTTTTGGTGAATAGATAGGTTTTCTTAAAATTTTATTGTAACTGAGAAAAATATCAAACTTACAGTGCAAACAGAAAGCTTGTTACATTTGTACAAACGTTAAACTGCCTGTTGCCTAAATGACAAGAGGAATTAAGTGCATAATTGGATAATGAACGGACTTTTTAAATATCTGTCTTTTAAGGCAAATATCCATTCATTTCCTAACTGACCACGCTCCTGCTCTTTTGCCTGGATTTTTTTTCCACATTTACTCTTCAACTGTCAAACCTGAAAAAGTAGATGGACTGATTTGGGCAAGTGTGTTGTTATTGAAGATCAATCGTGGCAGTGTATTTTAATTATGGAACTATGCAACTTCATGCATGACTATAGGTTTTCTCAGTTTTCTGCTGTGGCTCTGAACCTCTCTGTAAAGCCTCCCCTTTAATTTATCTCTCTATATGATTTTTTTATGTGTGTCTGTCTTCTCTGATTCTTTGACACGTCTTCTCCTGGTCTTAGATGTAGTATTCCAATTGGACGATGGCTACCTCCCTGCCCACAAGCCATTGCTGATTTCCAGCTGTGCCTGGATGGAAGCCATGTTCCGTGGCTCCTTCAAGGAGAGCTATATTGAGGAGGTGAGGGGGATGATGGGAATTTGTGTGAAAAATGGGAGGTGTCAATAATAGAGCCTTAGCTTCAGGTTCTAATCTGTGAGAAGTAATAACTTTTGAATGTTCCAAGATTTGTCATACAGATAGCTTGTTTCACAGATCTCATTTTATATTAGCGGTAATTCTCTGGACTTCCTTTTCGACAGTTAATTAAACGCAGGCACACAAAAAATTCATACATGAATCCATGTATGCTCAGTCAAGTCCAAGTCTGTTATTCCACATGGTTGCTACAAGTATCTATAGATCTTAATGATAGTGATGGCGACTGTGAGTCTGTTACTTTTCCGTGATACTCCTGATGCATAGGAACATCTTGTTAAATATGCATGTGCTGGGTCACAGGAGCTCGCAGCATAAATGAGCTCCCATAAGGCAACCAGAGGGAATTTGTTACATGCGTGCAGATAAATGATGACCCACGGAAGCCTGATCTCATTAGCACGTTTCTTTTCCCTGAGTTTCACAGTGACGCACGGTAGCGTCTGTTTTCAAACTGAGGATTGGAACAATGCTGCCCAGCTTTACAGGTAATAATGCACCATTGAGGGCTTTCCATCAGTTTTGTTGTGCAGTAGGAGTTTTTCCCCTCTCACCATGTACAGACTAACAGTTGGACAGGATGCTGAGGCTTGTCTAGGCATGTTGTGCAGGAATGGGCAGGTCTTCGAGTAATATGAGAAACAACCACCGCAGGAACACCTTATTAACGAAAGGTGTTCTGTGACTAATCCCGAAGGATTTTGCATAACGTCTCATAACATGTCTGAGAATGTCAATTAAATTGCTCTGACTTTATAATAAATGAAAAACAAAAAATCATTAGAATGTTTTAGCAACAACACTGAAAGTTCTGTAATTCCAGTAATCTACTTGATGTCTCATGAAAGCTCACAGAACTTCAGTTGTTTTATGCAGCAAATGAAGTTTTTTAAATTAATATTTACTTAATGCAGATAAGTAGTCTACAGCCATCAACATATTTACTTGATGCAGACTTTGCAGCCCGTTTTAAGACTCGAGAATCTGGTTGGAGTGTCGTGTTCTAGTGGTATTGTAATCTGGCAACAATAATCAAAGTTTCAAATCTTCTTGACAATTTAAAGAAAAAGAAATCCTGTTTCAGCCTATCATCTACCTATTCAAGGTGGAATTCCACTACACAAAATCTCACAAAGATTATTGTAGTCTGTAACCTGTACAGCTGAGAAAGACAGCTGTAGTAGGGTTGAGCTGGACCCTGCCTGTATCCAGTCCACTCGCCGTATCTGGGTTTGCACACTGTAACTACACACAGAACAGTGGTTGTACCTTTACTTTCTATAATTACATGTTCAGCTGATGGATTCCCAGCCTACCAGGAATTGCAGGATGCTGATGATACTTGTTCAGTGAGGCATTGATGGCAGTAATCGAGATTTTGTAACAAACAAATAAAAGTTATCAAAGGGTTTGTCATCATACAGTTCATTCCAAAACATGCTGGCTGTATCTGGACATATTTATAATTCAGTCTGAATGTATAGGTGTGGCCACATGTTTGGCTATAGAAAATGAGAAGAAAGCTGCATGTTTTTACACTTTTTGCTTTGAATTATAACAGAAGCAAAAGAGTTAAATATAATTTATCTAGATTTTTTACATGCCTGGACAAAAACAGTACTCAGATGGATTGAATTGGAAATTACAAGATCCATTCTTGTTTCCTGTGTGCCTGACGTCAGCTGTGTTAAGGTGCAGGTGACCGTAAGGTAAAAATTCCCCATCCATAAAATTAATGTTTAGTTAATAACTTCGTCTTTCCCCTGTGCAAATGGCCAGGAAAAACGTTTCCATGGATACTGGAGATAGCGTTTACCAGACAAGAAAATTTATTTGCATCTCTCGCTTTATCTCCAAAGACACTGGCAGTCCATATTCATGATTTGGAAATTTTATCAAGAACTATAGTCAGCCTCTCAGGATGTAGGCGTAGCTGGAAAACTGACCATGGGTCGGTACAACTTCCGTAGCTCTAAATGTTGGTCTGGATAAATCTGCCATGATGGTTTCAACCCACACGACCTGTAGGACAATAGAGTGAAAAGGGTTGTTGTCAGAATTTACAGATGAAACACAAGAGAAGAACAACCCATATGCAGCCTTCCAAACACAGAATGGACTCAGTACTGTCGTGTAGTTATTTTGGTCTGGAGGACCAAAATAAGCAGTACTGGAGGACTTGATTTGCCATCATGAAATCAAAAGATTATCAAGGTATTTTGGAGAGAAATATTAATCCTGGAGTAAAAAACTACATCTCTATCAAAGGTTGTCCTTCCAGCATGATAAAGGCCTAAACGTATTCAGGAATAGCTAAAGAAGAAACATTCTTCATTCTTCTTCAGTTCAAAAGAGAACGTGACAGATGCTGAAAATAAGTCATTCGGACCATTGAAAAGTTAAAGCAGCAGGCAACTGAGAACTGGGGCAGATTGTCACTGTAATTCTAAAAGTTAATTCACAAAAGGATGCAGCTAACGATTATTCATGTTTCTGTGTGTGACTTTACCCATCATGTGTGGGGGACCGTACTCTGCTTGATGTGTTTCTAATATTTCTTAAAACTGAACTATCTTGGCAGCAAATCCCAAATGTTTGCTAAATTAATGGAATTTTTCCACTTTATTAATACGTATTGGATATATGCATACTAGTGCTATCAGGCAATTCATTTTCGTAATCGTGATTAATCACATGAACTGAGTGAAGGTTTGCATATTCAAACATGTTGTAATTTGTTGCAAATACATTTCAACTATGTTCAACTCCAGGAAAACAATTCAGTCAAACAAATAAGGCAGCCGCTTGCTATTGTTAAAGTGATTTCTATAACCGGGATAACCAGCAGGGGAAAAATAAACCATAGACAGAAATAATATTACATTGACATAGAATAATTACAGTTAATTTTTAAATGCCGGGGAGCATGATATTCGACAGATTTGTGGATAAAACACATGGTCAGAATAATTTATACACTTCATAACTTATACATTTTATACCAGAAGATTTGTGTAATTTGCATTTTAAAAAATGAATCAAAGAAGAAGCAGAATTTTTAAATCTAATCTGAATACCTTTAAAGCTGATATTTGCAGCCCCCAGTGTAAGTTTTGTGTGCTCTCTGTTCTCAGCCACATAGGTAAACTCACTGCTTAAAAGATGCATTTATTATGTGTCTTGTAATCACTGATAAAAGCCAGCGACTTCATTTTTTCATTGAAAGATTATAATTTTCTTTTTGTTACTTTACTTTATGAAGTGCTGCAAATCAACAACATAAAACAAACGCACATGTGTTGTCCAAATCGGACTTCTGGTCCGAAATATACCAAAGTGACTAAAGTAATTTCAAATACCCAAAGAATATGACAGGAGCAGAAAAACAGCGTAGGACAGAAAACTGAATTAACACATTGTCCTGACCCCAAACGGGACTCTGTGCATTAACTCAATTTAAAAATAGCTAGTTATTGTTTTAAAATAAATCACGTGCGTTAACGCATTAACTTTGACAGCAGTGGCTCATATGTATTCATTCATCTTCAAACCACTTAACCTGCTTAGGGACATGAGGTGGCCTGCACACTATCACAGGCAACAAAGGGAGGAGGACATCTTGGATGAATGGGATGCCAGTCCGTCACGGGACACATACACATACAATCACTTACATATACATATGAGCAATTTAGAGATGCCAAGTTGTCTGACTTCATGTCTTTTCACTGTGGGAGGAAACCAGAGAACTTTGTAAACCCCATACAAAGACAGAGAGAAACCCTCATCATGATGGAATAAGGCCATCATGTGGTATATTGTGTTGCCTGGAATATGCGTCAATGACTCTGGCCAGTTAAAATTTTAATTTCTGTTATGACAGATGTGTTCCTGAAAAACCTCATCTTATGCTAAATCACACAATGAAAATAACATGGATTATGGAAAAAATAGAAGTAGGCCCGGATCACTAAAAACCTATCCAGATCAATAAAGATTACATTTATGATGTTCAAAACACTTTATACAATCAAGCTTTCAGTGTTAAACCTTTTTAGCCCAGGGTGTTCAGTGTAGTTTGCAACTCTGTAATTCAAAATGTGAACATGTTGCAAAAATTATAAATAATCATGCAGACTGCTTTAGTATTTTATTGGAATTATTCCTGTGTTGATCACATCGTAAAATATATGTTTTATAAACATGTTATAGCAGACTGAAATTATTATACATATTGTAGTAGTCATTTATCCTGGGGAACTTTACCACCCTTGCTGCCCTTTTAAAAAGGAGTATTGTGCCAAATGATCCTTTGAGGGACACATTGCAAGGTTGCAGTCCTCAGTATCATCTGCTATACACACACACACACACACACACACACACACATATATGCGAAAATATTTTTTGTTTCCAAAAAACAGAAGTAGAATACATTCTCCAGTGAGGATTATGACTTTATTGTAATATTTATTTAGTTTAGTTTCACTTGTTGGGTAAAGGTTTGAATAATGGATTCTGGAATGAAAAGGGTTTTTCAGGTGGGTTCTGGAATTAGCTGCAGCTTGTGAGATATTGACTGAGGATTGGAGTGTGGTGTGAAAGTTGTCACCTATTTGCCACACTAAGCCAAACAAAAATAGCCAACTGCTTGTAGCTCATCAAGCACAAAATTCCACCCTGCCATACTCTTAGTTGTTCTTACACAGTATGCGGTACACTTATTGATGCAATATATCACCTCCTGTGTCCTTTACTGTCTGAAATGTTACTAATGACATTTTCATTGGTTGAAATTATTATTTTTTTTCTTTTAAAATAATCCAAAGATCTCTTGTATTACTCTTCTGGGTGTCTGATGCACAGTGCTTATCCTTATAATATTGAAGCTGTTGTTTGTCACCAATCTTAAAATTTAACTTCCCATTTAAAGAGTTGAAATGTGTAAAAAAAAACTGCTGAATAAGTTTGGGGCATTTTCACTTGGTGTACTTTGCATACTTTATACTGTAATAATCAGGGTTTGCTGCTGCACTCGTGAATGCATCTTACTCATTCTTCATGTTAGTTTATTTGAGTATGTGCTTTAATTTTAACGGTCACAACATGTTGACGTTATCAAAATTCTTAGTAAACTGTCTTTGATATCTTGTTTTACTGTCCCTAAAACAGGATTGGAAGGATATAAATAGAAAATGAGACTTTCGACTCAGCTTTGGTTATTGAATTATTACAAAACTCGGCATTGCCAGCCTTTATTCTTAAGAGCTGTACCTTTATCCCAGTGTGAAGCATTTGCATCGTTGGCCCTCATAGAGTGACTCCCATTCCATCCTGGTCTTCTGCTTTTTCAATGAAAAACCTTGATTTCCCTTCAAAGCCCAGTTTCTCACATATTTGCTTTGATTTAGGTGGCTATCCCCAAAACTACTTCTGCCTGTATGCAAGCTGTTCTGGAGTACCTGTACTGTGGCGTGCTGACATCCAGCCCTGACCTGCAGCCCACTGAACTCATCGTGTTGACCAACCGCCTTTGTTTACCTCGCCTCGTGGCCCTCACAGGTGAGAGTTGGCTACCAAGGTCAGAGTTGTGTGAAGAGACTTACTTTGCTCATATTGACATCATTAAGCACAGTGGTTTTTTCCTCCCTCCAAAGAACAACATGCCGTGGAGGAGTTGTTGCAATTCACTCTGAAAGGGGTGGACATCGATGGGCAGGTGCTGGCATACCTGGAGATGGCTCAAGTGAGTGAATATGAATGAATCCATAATTTAATCCCTAATTCCTCTGCAGCTGATATTTTTGCATTTGGCAGTTTAGAATTTATAGCTCATAGTTACATCTGTTGGATGTCGCCAGGAATATTTGTTTTGCCTCGTAAAATGCGTGTATACTTAAAGTAAAGTATAGTAAACTTATTTTTATCGCTGCAGTTTCACAATGCAAAACAACTCTCTGCATGGTGTCTGCACCATATCTGCACCAATTACAACAGCGTATGCCGCAAGTTCCCTAAGGAAATGAAAGCCATGTCTCCAGGTACTCTTCTGACCATCAGCTATTGCCTGTTTCCTTTGTATACTAGTCTGTCATCAAGTTTTCCTCTTGCTTTTTGTTAAATTCATGTTTGTTTTATTATTATTGTATTAGTAAATTCTTTACCTTCTTCCAGGCAATATACAGTTAATTATTATTTTTACACACACACACACGTGCACTGTTTGATTTATGAGTTGTTCTTGGATTTTATGTCTTTGGCTGTGACTCTGCTGTAAAATTCATCTTCCTTGTGTTTCCTGTAACTCCTCCACTCTGTCTTCCTCCACAGAGAACCAGGAGCACTTTGAGAAGCATCGTTGGCCCCCTGTCTGGTTTCTAAAGGAGGAAGACCGTTACCTACGCACCAAGAAAGACCGGGAGTGTGAAGAGGAGAACTTACGCAAGCAGCACACAAAGCGGGGATGGTGTTTCTGGAGGTGTTTGTCTACCCCGGCACCTCAGATCTCCCAGTCAGCCCACCTCCCATAATAGTTCATCTAATTCTCCCCTACTCTGCTAAACTGGACACAATGAAGTCCAGAGCTGTAGATGTCCATTGTACGTGCGATGCTTCACCTGACCCAGAGAGATAGCAGGTCAGCTTGAGTGGCTGCTGTTGACGTACGTTTCTGATCTTATTACTGCTTCGCACAGCCACTCGGCAAGGAAGGGAAAGCATGACTTTCGCCAGCTGGCACCACAGTTTGTGAGAGAGATCACTACCACTGTGGTAAATCACACTGCAAATCGTAATGCTCTAAGACGGTTCTGAGGATTTAAGGTACTTATACAGCACATGCATGTGTAAATTAACCGGTCCCATATATACTAGACTGAAGCAGGAAAAGGTAGAAGATATTAGCCTGTCGTCAGGACTTTGTCATGAACTTGTTTGTGGGAAATTAACAACAAAGCCAACAAAGAAAAAGCATCTTGGTTAAGAAATTTCACCATTCTTCTCCACCCCCTTTTGAGATTTTACATTTTGATTCTTTTTTTAATTTTTAATTGCTTTTCAGCCTTACATTTCTCATCCTAAGGGAGGCTGACTATAGACTCAGGAAAGCAGTTGGTAAGACTGTTACCATGAACAGGCTGTTGGGGGCAGCTTCAGGTAGGCGAGAGGATGTGGGGTATAATTGTATCAAACATTTATTGGTGCCACAAGAAATATTGTTACGTGGCACATTTGGTAAATCACAGGGTTAAACTACATGACCAAAGTAAATATAAAAAAAATCACACAAGTACCTCTTGAAAATATTTGTAACAGTCATAGTTTGTTCCATTATAGGTGAACAATCGCTACACGTGTAGCTTTTAAATGCAAACAACCGAATTTAAAGGACTAACGCACTGATCAGAGTCTTTCTGTCAGTGTCAGTAAGCACTGCCTTTATTCATCCATGATTTCATCTTTATAATATTTGCTATACTGGTAATATAAAATAGCAATGTGTTGATGTGACTTGCGTACAAATACTATTTTGCTTACAATCAAATATTACTCAAGACCTAAAGTTTAATATGGCATTTTAGTATTAAAAGAATTTAAATAAGTAGTGGTCAAGTTTGTTAAACCCTTTACACACTGTTTTTTTTAATCTCTTGTTTGTATGAAGCTGGTCCCACGGCAGCCTCTAGATTTTTGCTCCTGAACCCCAGCCTGCATGTTTATACCACAGGACTGTTCCAATTTAACTTCTCTACTCTGAAGTAATCTACTGCAGAGAAACTTTTCATACTTATATAACGATTCCTCAAAACTTCTTTGGATGTTTTTTTGTTTTCATTCTTTTGCAGAAATTTGTAAAAAGAAAACCAATTAAGCTACAAACAGAAATATTTATACTTTGCAATGAGCGACATCTCTAATTATTCTGTCTTTTTTTCCTTTAATGTACAGCTTTCATATGCTATTCTCTGAGTACCAAAAACTGTGAAATCTTTTAAGCACAATGTTACAGTGCACTCTTCCTCTTCTAGTCCCTTTTCTCCTCTTGTTTGCAAATAAGAGATGAGGTGCTAAGGAAGCAGACTTCAAATGTGGGTCACTGTTGCAGTGTTGAAATACAAACCTACATGGCAGGAAGGTAATGAACAGCTGCTTTGGCATATTGTGATAAACGACTCCAGCTCTGACACTGCACTGCTTCAAAGTTTACCAAAAGATGGCCTCGGCTCAACTGGGATCTCTGCAAATGTTCTACATTTCCCACCTTTTATTGATCTCTTAATGTATCAGGATCTTTAGGCTGTATTATCCTTCTCTGATTTTCTTGTGAATATTTTAGTGCTTCATAATTCAGCAGTATTTTTATAAGTAACAGAACTTTGCAGGGGCTGGGGGAAGCATATTATTGATTATCCTGGTTGTGATTAGAGTAAAAGTAAAAATGCATTTTCACCATAACCTTTATTAAATAGATTAGGCTAATGTGAGGTTTTGCTGATTGGAACTTAATATCTGTAAATCTGTGGTTTTGTTGGTCTTGCATTTGGAGGAAAACCTCTTTGGAATATATATTGTACACTATACTGCCAAAAGTATTGGGATACCTGCCTTTACATACACATGAACTTTAATGACATCCCATTCTTAATACATAGGCTTTAATATGGAGTTGGCTCACCCTTTGCAGCTATAACAGCTTCAACTCTTCTGTGTGTTTATGGGAATTTTTGACCATTCTTCCAGGACTGCATTTGTGAGGTCAGGCACTGATGTTGAATGTTGAGGCCTGGCTTGTGATCTCCATTCTAGTTCATCCCAAAGGTGTTTGATGGGGCTGAGTTCAGGGCTCTGTGTGGGCCGGTCAAGTTCTTCCACACCAAACTCTTTATGGACCTTGCTTTGTGCACTGGGGCACGATCATGCGGGAATAGACAAGGACCTTCCCCAAAATGTTGCCACCAAGTTGGAAGCATAGAATTGTCCAAAATGTCTTGGTATGCTCAAGCATTAAGAGTTCCCTTCACTGGAACTACGTAAGGGTCCAAGCCCAACCCCTGAAAAACAACCCCACACCATAATCCCCCCTCCACCAAACTTTAGACTGGGCACAATGTAGTCAGGCAAGTATCGTTCTCCTGGCAACCACCAAACCCAGACTCATCCATCGGATTGCCAGACAGAGAAGTGTGATTCGTCACTCCGGAAAACACGTCTCCACTGCTCTAGAGTCCAGTGGTGGCGTGCTTTACACCACTGCATCCGACACTTTGCATTGCACTTGGTGATGTAAGGCTTGGATGCAGCTGCTCGGCCATGGAAACTCATTCCATGAAGTTTTCTACGCACTGTTCTTGAGCTAATCTGAAGGCCACACATTTGGAGGTCTGTAGCTATTGACTCTGCAGACAGTTGGCGACTTCTGCACACTGTGTGCCACAGCCTGCGTTGTCCCCGCTCTGTGATTTTACGTGGCCTACCACTTTGTGGCTGAGTTGCTGTTGTGCCCAATTGCTTCCACTTTGTAATAATATCACTAACAGTTGACCGTGGAATATTTAGTAGTGAGGAAATTTCACGAATGGACTCATTACACAGGTGGCGTCCTATCACGGTACCACGCTTGAATTCACTGAGCTCCTGAGAGCGATCCATTCGTTCGCAAATGTTTGTAGAAGCAGTCAGCATGCCTAGGTGCTTGATTTTATACATCTGTGGCTATGGAAGTGATTGGAACACCTGAATTCACTGATTTGGAGGGGCGTCCCAGTGCTTTTGGCAATATAGTGTATTTATATTATATTCCAGTAGGGGTGCCGCAGATTTCTTTCCGGTTCTGTGGTTTCCTCCACAGTCCAAAAACATTTTAAGGTGAATTGCAGTTACCTCATTGTACATGTGAATGTGTGTATGAATGATATGTCAGTGTGCCCTGCTATGGGTTGGTGCTCCATCCTGGGTTATTCCCTGCCTTGCGCCCATAACTTCCAGGATAGGCTCCGGACCTCCACGACCCCACATAGGACAAGCGGGTACAGAAAATGGATGGATTATATTCCTGTACAGTATTGAGTCTAAAATCTAAATCACTTGAGATAAAGAATCACTGATAAATACCTTTGAAATTTAATATTGGCATTAGATATGTAGAATAAAATATGTTACTTCTTTGACATTACTAATGGTCTTTAGCTATTTATAATTAATCATAATTAGATAATTGTGTGTGTGCGTGCATGTGCGTGCGTGTGCATATATATATATATATATACACACACACACACGCTAAACTAAATGGGGGTTTTTATGGGGATGACGCCAGCATAATACACACAATCACAATGTGAAATAGACCTGATATGTGGAACTGGAATTTTTATTTAAGCTGTTATTTTTTCAGCTGTGAAATTTAGTGTGGTTTAAGAACTTTTTTTTAACACAGTTTACATTTCCAAATATTATGCCATTTCATTTGCGATTTGAGCCAACTACCTGCAATGACCAAAATAGACAGTGAATACTCCCACCCTGAGCGCATTAGCCCACCGAGGCCCTCTGCTGGTCACATTTCACACCTGCCTTGGCTGGTCAGGAACTTATGCGTCTTGCCCTATAGCTGATAAAGCTAGTAAGCTCACCCCCCCCCCCCAAACACATATTTTTTATCACTGTTAAACGTCAAATGGCTGTTGTTAAGATGGATTTTTTCTGCTTTTGGAAAAAAAAATTAATCGTATCATTTGCTGAATGCTAGATGACTATTAATGTACTCACAAGTTTAAGCTGTATCTGCAGCTTGGCTTGGCATTGATTAGCCACCGGTAGATGTTTTTGATTAGAAACAGCAAAGTATTATGGTAGTTGTTGCAGATTCTGTTTCAGTCATTTATAGCCTGAGATTTGTTCTCCTGTGTTAGATGTCTGCATTTCTAGATTCGAGCATATTATTAGCCCTGAAGGAAAGTACCGAATAGACCAGGAACCTAAAGCACTTGTCAGTCTGACTCGCTACATGTAGCCTGTATTTCATGCCCCGGATTTTATTTAGGGAATAAGGCCAGCTTTGGTATTTTGATTGCGGTTTTATATCCGTTTTATATGTTAAATGCGTAGAATTTTATAGCACTGCCCCTGTGTTTGTCAGCGTACTTGAAGCCCCCCCCCTTTTCTTCTCCCCTTCATATGTAACCTGCCTTCCTGGAACTGTGACCCGTACAAATTTATTTTCAGGAACATTGCATAGCACTTTAGTGTACATGAAACAGGAACGTCTTTTAACTTTGTTTTTTAACTTAAAAAAGGTAACTAGGTGTTTTGCTTACCAATTCAACGTTGGGCTTCTTTGATAACAGCGCATGTATATAATGATAGGATAGGTATATTATAGTGGATTTTGCATATTGTAACGCATGAAGGTATTTCTGAATTTAAATGATTCGAGGATTTGTGTATCTGGTTAACTTGTCTGCTCATCTGTTTCTTAGGTGGAAAGTCAGGCTTTCAGAGTTTTTAACTATAAAACAACAATAATGTCTGTGAGTAATGAGGTACTTTAGTCTTCCAGTGGCTTGACAGGCTGCATCTAGAATGTTTAAGTGCTGTTGCACTGAAAATGGTGCTTTGAATTGTTTTTGTGCTGCTTCATATTTCTTACAGCATGACGTCTCCTCCCCCATGTGCAAAGAGAGTAATTGAAAGTGCCTTGTGTTTTCTGTCAGCTCCGCTTTGGTCGTGTGCCTTTAATCTCACATCTGTGCTGTTTCAACATTAGGTGACCCTTTTACCTGGTCCCATGGTTGGTTATAGGCCAGCAAACCCTGACAAACAGCTGTTCATTGCCAGTTATTTCTCTTGAATCATTGTTCCAATAATTTCTGATGATATTTAGCCTCTGCAGTCTTGGTGATTTTGGGTCTGAGATGTTTGAAATAATGTGGGATTTTTTGCACATGCAAAGAAAAGACGGTATTGATGTATGGGACTGCATTTAAATATGTATTTAAATTCAGAATGAAATTAAAACAAAGCATTTGATTAGTTATATTAGCCCCTCCTTATTGATGGCACCTCAGTGTTTTATGAACTATTGTGTAATTTAATTTTTCTCCTTGAAGATAACAGTAATTTTGATTGATCAACTTCTGTATGCTTAGTTTTTGACAAATTTGTATGTATATCCAAACGGACTCTTGGAATTTTAGATCCTTTTCTCAACCAGCAAGCTTGGCTAGGTGCCTAATACTTCAAATAACTTGAAAATCTTAAGATTTTCAATGGTCTGACCTAAGTGAGTCACAAACAGCCCTCAGATGCTGCCTACAATTAAACCAAACTTTGAATTCAATTGTGGCATGTGTGCCGTTTCTGACATCTATTATGGTGCACAGATTTCACAAAAGTTTTCACTGCTTCGTAACGGTTACAGATGTGTGCGCATTCTGTCTTATACTGGCACACTGCAAATATCCAGGTGTGTTTGGGACTGGGGCGGTACCTGAAGAAAAGCTTCGCATTGAATGGCTTTTCGTTTTGATACATATTTGTCTGAGTGTGACTTTTACAGACGAATGCACTTTGTCTTTGGTCTAAGTCTACTTTAGTGAGAAGTAGTGTTTGTATTAATAACCATTTATAGCTTCAGAGTGTAACATTTTTAAACCTACAGAAATGCAAGGGCTTTTTCAACACAACAATCAGAATGTTTGCTGCTGTTGTGCAAAATAATCAAAACTTTTTTTTGTAATATTGTTGAACCACTGTGATTTGTACAAAACAGACAAACATTTTGCTGGTTCTGTATTTTACTGTTTTGAATTAAAAAAAACTTGGCCCAATTCTTTGCCTAATGTGTGTGTGTGTTTTCTTCTGGGCTATGCATCACTGCTATTATTATTATTATTATTATTATTATTATTATCATTATTATTATCATCTTATTGCTATTATCACACAACCTAATGCATGACATGTTTTTGAATTCGCATCTTATGACTATGAGGCCACACACTTTCATCTGCTATACACAGGAAGCAGGGCAATAAAAGAACGTCAGACCCCTGGAGGTGTGAGGCCACAATGCTGTCTCATCACATGAATGGATATCTGCTAGAAATATGCCAGCACAGCGGGAGTCATAGAGCTTAAAAAGAACGAACATTAGAATATATTGAAAAATTCATGTAATGTACAAGCACATTTTAAAAGTTACAATCACCTCAATATAATACAATGGGTTCTGGAAATCCAGTTATCAAAGTTGTGAGTTGCTACAATGGGTAATGTTAATAACTGCAATTAGTTATCAATCTGAAATGTTATGGTTCAGAACATGAAGCATGTCAATGGAGAGAGGCTCTAGTAATTTGTTAATATGTTCAGAGCTGTAGAAGTCAGGAGGACGTGGTTCCCTCCATATTTAATTGGAATGAATTCATCCTCCCAATAAAGACTTTTGTATTTAGACTACTAAGTTGTGCCCCCCCCAAAACACACACACACACACACACACAAAGACATTCGCTGATGGTTATTTTAATCCACGGGTGTCAAACTGCAGTCCTGGAGGGCCTGGGCCCTGCATATTTTTGGGTTTCCTCTCATTTAACACACCTGATTCAACTCCTTGTGCTAATTACCACACGACTCTTGAGCTGAATCACTTGTGGTGGAACAGGGAAAGAACTAAGCTACACAGGGCTCCGGCCCTCCAAGACTGCAGTTTGACACCCCTGTGTTAATCCATACTAAAATAAAAATTGCACTTTAAAGCAATTCTATGTGTCAACCAATAGGTGGAGCCAAAACTTGGCTTTGATAATGAGTGGCAATTCAATGACCTCACAAAAGAGTTAAGGCTTCATATGGCACTATGTTTCTAGGGTATGCAGTCTGCTGTTACAGGCATAAATAATCTACTCACTGATGTATGAACGCAGTCTAAATTAGCTTACTAAACTAACGTTTAGCTTGCATTCTGTTAAAAACAGCGGCTCTGTGGGATAGATGTCTGTGTCTGAGATTGTAGGTTGCTGGTTTAATTTCTCTAGCCTGCGGAGTGATGTAACTGCTGAGCCCTTGAGCAAGGGCCCTTATTCCCAGTCGCCCCGGAGACATCTGCTGACCATGCTCTCTGATCTTCACTTGTGTGTTGCCCTGGACCAAAGCATCTGCTAAATTCTGCATGTAAATACTTTTCCGAAGCATGCATTACAAAATATTTTAAAGTTGCAACCGAATGTTTCATGAAATTATGTAGTAGAATACGGAAGTGATAGTATACTTACACAAAATCAGCTTTATGGTTATTCTGTTATAGGTAATAATAGGAGAGTTTTTTTTTCTTAAGAGAACTGCCTTCTGTCTTAAGGATCCTGTAACCCTGAGTCTATAGCAACTGCCTTGATGAAAAGAAATGATCTCATCTAAGAAATATGTGACATTAGAGTCATTCTATATCATGGCTAGATCAAGCAAGACTGGATTGTTTTACTGAGAGGTTCTATTCGTATCTGTTGAAGAGTTAACTGTAAAAACTCTGTGATGTTACACAAAAGAAAATTTATGAACAAATAAACAAATTTCAGTCAACAATTTTTATAACCACTGTTTCAGTCTTGAGTCGCTGGGGTTCTAACAACAACAACAACAACAACTATTATTATTATTATTATTATTATTATTATTATTATTATTGTTGTTGTTGTTGTTGTTGTTGTTGTTATTATTATAATTATTATTGTTATTATGCTTGGACCCCTAATAATAATAATGCATGCTTTTCAAAAGCCCCAAAAATATGTGAAATATGCATATCACACAAATGTTGTGATACCGTGATTAATAGCTAGTCATAGCCCATATCCTACTGCGTTTCCTAATGGTGGCAGCATCCTGAGCCTGTTAGACCTGACCTCTTTCTCCATAGCTACAGACTATACCTCTTTCTAGGGCAGAACTGTCAATCTCCAGGCCTGGAAGGCCAGAGCCCTGCACATTTTTGGGTTTCCCCTCATTACACACACCTGATTCAACTCCTTGTACTAATTACCACACAGATCTTGAGCTGAATCATTTGCGGTGCAATAGGGAGAGATCTTAGCTACACAGGGCTCCAGCCCCCCAGGACTGGAGTTTGACAGCCCTGTTCTAGAGGGTCCTTGACATTCCCTAACCAGCATGGAGTAATTGCACCAGCTTGTCCTGGGTCTTCACTGGGGCCTCTGCTCAGTGGAACGTGCCTGGAAGAGCTCCCTTGGGAACTGTCCAGGTGGCTCCATTATAAGATGCCTGAACAACCTCAGCTGATTCCTCTCAATCTGAAGAAACAGCAAGATCATTCTAAGGTCCCCCTGGTTCTCAGAACTTCATGGTGAGCGAGTCCAGCTACCCTGCAGAGAAATGTCATTTCAGCCTCTCGTACTCACGTCCTTGTTCTGTCGGTCATGATCACAGGGGTGGACAGGAACCACATGACTTCTCTGACGATTTAACTCCCACTTCACCTCCAGGGACCTCCTCGCTTTCTACAAAACTGCAGCCACTAAACCAACCAGCCTGCCAATCACATGTTCCCCCTTACTGTCGCTCCTGAACAACATACCAAAGTATATAAACTGCTTCACTAAAGTTGGCCTGCCCCTCCTCGACCCCCACTAGAAAGGAGTGAACCACAGCATACCATGGAGTGAGATTTGAAGGTGCTGATCCTCATCCCTGCTATGCAGCATCAAAATGCTGTAGTGTCCTGAAGCACACCGAGGTGCCTATTAGGGATACTCAATAATAATATATAAACAAAATATAATCCAGACTGCACCATCGATTTCATCATCAGGACCCCCCGTACAAAATCTACCGCTACCTCATGATAAAATCAATTATGCAGTCTGGATTACATTTTATTTTTGCCTACTGAGTACCCCTGCACTACCATTAAAAGTTATTTCCGACCCCTATCAGTGGCCCACAACCAGGGCAGCCCACCAGGAATCCTGCTGATTCTCCCAATTAGGCAGGCAGTGGTTGGACTGCTCCACACCATTCTGTTTGCCAAGGCAGACTCCACCGTGACCTCAGAATATAGAATATGACCTCTTAGTACTTCCTGGGATCAGCCCATTGCAACCTTTTAATGGACAACAAGTATTATTGGACACTACTGTCGTACACAGGGGAAGATATTCTCATTTTGATACGTTATAAAAAGTTTTAAGACATAATGGTAGAAGTGTTCTTGGCAGCGGTTTAATTACATTTCAGGGGTTGAGCCTATGGTTGCGGTTGTCACCATATTTGCTTCCAACAGCTCTCAAATGAATGCTGAGTAAGCAATTCATGTCATTTGACTAATGGAAGGAGTTATATTTTTACCGCTTGCATTTTTATCCCTGGCTGGGATCTGATCATCCCTTCCAGCCATCATAACCATTTTTACAGAAGAAGACTCTAGCCGGGTTTTTGTAAATGTGACCAAAACAGAGAAAAAGGGGGAGCAGATGAGCAGTGATGTCAGTGGGTGGAGCGTGTACAGTACGCTGTCATGGTGATTATGAGTCATGTGGCCAATGTGCTGAGAGTTCTTGCATGTGTTTCCCAGAATCATTCCCTGCCAGCTGTACACAACTGCCAAGATGAGGGAGGACCCTCTGTGTGAAATGCTGACAAAGCGTACCACATTTCCAGGAACAATACAGCATTTACCTTGAGTCGCTTCAGATAGGTGGCATTAGTTCTTCCCAGAACCGCTATACTGCTTGGATTTATAGGGCTCTTTTAGACCGAAAGGTTGTGCTGTTCACCTAATTAGGAACATATCCATTCCATAACGCAACTGTGAGCGAATACATCTGCTGACCAGAAGTGAGTTTCTTTATTGCCTGCAACACACAACTTGTGTGATGAATGGCTTTCTACCCAAGCCTGCATTCAGCTTTTTTCCTTCTTCCCCATTTTTAGCCATTTTCCTGGGGAAACCTTTTTTCAAAAAAATGGTTAGTGACGTTGCATTTTGATATTAGCAGTAATTCAGCTATTGAAAAGTGATTGCTGTTGTGATTATTGTTTTTTTAGATATATTATTGGTTAAATGATTATTAATACTGAGCTGTTGCCAATAGTTACCTGCACACTTGCAAACAAAGCTGCTCAGTATTTTGAAATGTTAACAATCATTATCTACGGGCACCACAAGCCAACTTGTTTCATGTCTTTGAGAAAGTGCATTTGAGTTTGCATTCTGCTCAACAGAAGAAACAAATACTGCACAATATTTGACACTTTACAGAGGAACTTACAATGTCATCACGCTGTATCAGTTCCTAGTTTGCATTTCTGTGTATGCTACAGTTAACAGTCAGTCCTTTCACAGTCATCTTCTCATCATCTCTGTTATTGTTATAATGGTTCATCTACATGGGAGCTTTCGGTAGCCCAGAATATTATCTTCTTGTAGCCATGACCTATATTCTCCATTTTAAAAATCTTTACTGAAAAACTGCCTGTACCTAATTATTTCCAATGGACTTACTTTAGTAAGGAGTGTAACATTTTCAGTCTAAATTTTTATATTAGCTTACTGTGGCTGGAATTCCTAAGTATTGGAATATAATCAGTATCATTTTGCTGAGAGCAGAAGGGGTTCACTGCTGTTTGCCTTAGTAGCTCATTTGAAAGATATGCTAGGCCCAGATGCCCTTTTTTGAGATAACGGATCACTCCTCAACAAATTGATCTACTGCTAGGGACCACCAAGAGATCACTAATGGTGAGAAAAACAGTAGCTAACAGGAGAGGTTTTAACAGAAGTGCTTCTGGGAATTTGGCATCAAGCAAAATTAGCAGTGACAAAACGACAAAGTCAAGGGAGATGAAAAACTTTCATTTTGATTTTGCTTATAATCAAATATACTCTATAAACATGTACCCCTCTTTCTTGGATTTATGTTGGTTAGTAAGAATCCAGTGTACATCAGTGACTGAATCTGGCAGTGATCACATGTCCCCCCTACTTTTTTATCTGTGAGTGAAGCTATGTGTGCAGGGGGTTTCACTCTGGGGACCCATAACTCTGCAAAAGCTGGGCGGGCACATAGCTGAAGGATGACCTAACCTAAAAAGATTTACAGTTAATGGAGTGTGTCTCACACACACAGCTCACTAGACAGACAGTCCCATTTATGAACTTTTTAAGGCTAGACCAACATGACATATTTGTTTCATTATTTGCTATTCCCTTGTGCCCATCTCATGCTTAAGTCCCGTGAGAGCAAAGCAAAGAATGGTTCAGGGTACAGGGTAGGCATCATCATCCTGTTTACATAGGGGGGATTATGTGAAAAAAAGCACCGTCGACCTTCTGCCATAATGGTTTTTATCACTGGTTTGAACAGGAGAACCCGTAATGCTTTAAAGAGAATGAGTTAGTGCTGACATGTACACCTCCACATCATATCTCTGTTTGGCTTAAGTGAGCATACTGATTATTACTACCATGTACACTCAATGGCCAGTTTATTAGGTAAGCCTGTTTGCTAACTCAAATAGCCTGCTCATCTACACAGCTATTGCTGAAACCGAATATATGTGTGTGCGTGTGTGTGGTCCAGGTATGCCTTACCTTGTGGGGACCAAATGTCCCCAAAACGTGATGAAATGCAATGAAACGTGACTGCAATGAAAAACTAAAAATGCAAAAACTCTTGTATTTTGTTCAATGGTTATGGTTAGGGCTAGGTAGGAGTTAAGGTTGTCATAGTTAGCATTAGCATTTTCCCCATAGAAATGAATGAGCGGTCCCCAAAAAGATATGATTACACGACTGTGTGTGTGTGTGTGTGTATATATATAGGTATATATATGGCACACAAACAGGCACACAAACAGGGTCACTTAGCGTTCAGCTCAGCATTATAACAGCTAAAAAGCAGGTCCAGGTGATTTTGAACGATGTTTAATTGCTGGTGACAGACATGGTGGTTTGCAACATCTTGGAAAGAGCCACGTTCCTGGAATATTTACACACTGCGGTGTCTAGAGTTTACAGAAAACTGTAAATAATGAAAAACATCCAGTCGATGACATTTCTGTGGCTTTTAAATGAGGGAGGTCAGAGAAAAATGCCTTGTTAATGCTAACAGGATGGTCACATGCTCAAAAATAACAGCTCTGAACAACAATGGGGATCCAAATGGCTTACCTGAATGCTCATCTACCCTTAAAGTGGGTCTGATGGCAAAAGTGGACACTACTTTTAGGTATACATTCTAAAACGTCACCTATTTATGCGCACTCTTTTAAAATTAAGTGGATGAAAGTAAAAGAAAAAACACATTAAACAAAACTCTTAAGTAGCCTTAAATTTCCATAAATAGCAGACATCCTGTGTTTTTGAAGCACATGACAGCCATCACTTCCTGCGGCAGCTAAGGAGGTACGGTCTGCCAGGGGAGCTGCGGAGCCAGTTCTACACTGCTGTCATTGAGTCTGTTCTTTGCTCATCAATCACAGTGTGGTTTGGAGCAACTACTAAACAGGACCAAGGGAGAGTGCAGTGAACAGTGAGGGCAGCGGAAAAAATCATCGGTGCCCCCCTGCCCTCGATCCAGGACTTGTACTGCTCAAGGACTAGGAAACGGGCAGATAAAATCATCGCAGATCTGTCACACCCTGGACACAATCTTTTCCAGCTCCTCCCCTCTGGAAGGCGCTACAGAACTCTGTACACAAAACCCACCAGACATAGGAGCAGCTTCTTCCCTCAGGCCATCACCCTCATAAACAGCGAAGCTGTGTCACCTGCCTTCTGTCATTTTCCCCCCTTAAACTCTGTTTGCACTCTACCTCGCACCTTATAATGTACAGTGTTACCCATGTTACGGTGTAATTTATTGTCTGTACTGTGTCATTTATTGTCTGTGTACTAGGGAGTCTCAAGCTGCCGGAAGCAAATTCCTTGTGTGCCCCTGCACACTTGGCAAATAAAGCTGATTCTGATTCTTCTGATTCTGAATCCTTATTAAACCAGGTCAAACCATCATTTACATTAGGATGAAGAAACCTGAATGAGTCTATACTAAAGACAGACTATTGCAAAAACTAAGAATAACTTGATTAGTAGGCGTTTTACGAGTCCTTGGAGGAAATCTGTCCATCCTGATATCGGGAGCTTCATTAAAGTTTCCCCCCATTATAATAAAGGCTGAGAGAAATTTATTTTTAATTACTGTAATTTCATCAGAGATCCGAGTGAAAGAATGGAGATGTCAGCAGAACCACTGAACCCATAAACATTACACAGAACGAATACAACTGACCTATTAGAAAAATGAATGTCAAGTATTTTACATTAGAAATTAACAAAATTGGAACACCCCCAGAAAAAAACAGAGCCATGCTCAATTAACATCAAATTACCCCACTGATTATGCCAGAATTTCTCATCCCTTTTGCCTGTGTGTTTCCTCTAACAAATATCTCTTTCAAAGAGATACAAAACAGATGCAAAATAAAAAAAACTTTTGTTTTAGTAGTATCCCGTATCCCTCATACATTCAGCGAAAAACAGTGAAACCACGTTCAATAAGTTTGGAAATCTAGTGCTAAGACTGACTTTTTTAGAATTAGAATTTAGTGATCAGTGGTCACTGTTGACACACCACAGCACACAACAAAACGTGTTCTATGCATTTAACCCATATGCGACATCGTGACATAGCAGGGGGCAGCTAATTCAGCGCCTGGAGAGCAGTGCTGTATTGAGACGACCCCCCCCCAAATGGTCACATCACCCACATAGAATAGAATTAAAGAAATATGTTCATTGTTCCCCTGTAACTGTACCTATTTTGGGAAGCTGCGATTGTGGCCAGCTTGCCCCCTGCCTGCACGCGTACCGCTCCTAATTTAGTATAAAGGAAGGGGGTGATCCCAGTACTGACCGGAGATCAGCCGTGGGATACAGCACGCATCGCCCCGCACCTTATTGCTTCTTTTCTCTATCCATCCATCCATCCACTCACCCACATATATATATCTCTATCTCATTAGCGTCTTTGCACCTATTAATATTATGTGTAATACTATTTGATATCACTTGTAATACAAGGTTATTTTGCATTGCTATTGATACGATATCTTGGTATTGAGGTTATTTTGTGTTACTCTTAATAAAGTGTTTCTGTTAGAACTTAAGCATGCCTGTTTGTTCCTTCGAAAGCCCTATATCCCCCTCTTGTTCAAGTGCTTGGAGGCAGTACCTTGCTCAGGGTACCTCAGTAGTACCTTGCTGGTTGGGGATTCGAACCAGCAATCTTTCAATAACAAGTGCATGTCCTAACCATTAAACCACCACTGCCCACACCCTCATATTTGTTCATCAATAAAAGTTAAAGTGCCTAAGGTCAATATCAGGCTAACTGACCTTCTGAGTAGCGAGAGAACAACCAGCTTATAAAAAGAACACTCTCCTCTCCGTTAGAATCAGAAGAGACAGGCAGTAAAGGCGTCTTTAGGGATGTAATGTAACAGCAATTTCCTTATTAAAGCTGCCACCACCTTTTCTTAACTGGTCCCCAGATTCCCCACAAAAACCAACACACAGAAAACAGTAACAAGTACACTTTCCTTTATTCTTTACAAAATTTTATATATATTATATACTGTATATATACATATATATACACACACATACACACACACACGGTTCATAAGATACCAGGTTTAGGTGAATGCAGGCAGGAATGCGGTTACGTCATCTAACCTACGGAGCACCAAGCCAGCAACTAGCGCCACCCACCATCACACAGTATTGCACACCCCAAAAAGGTCTAAAGACGGCTTTTCGCTGTAATTCCGTACTTAAGAGTAGTACGTGGAGGACTGATCTACTGAAGATTTCGCACACCTGGGTTTGAACAACTGGTCGAACGGTTATCCCCAAAGAGCCTGAAAACACACCGGCCCTTTCTGGATAAGATTGCCCACCCCTGTAGTAGCATATGCAGTCAGTGTGCATTGCTTGGTAAAGGATGTTGTGTACCCAGTGGTCATTGTGCCATATGGTACACTTCACCATATATATATAAAATAAAAATAAAAAAAACGAAATGAAATACAAATAAAATAAAAAACCTAAATGAAATAATAAAACCCAAAAATAATAATAAATCATGATACAATGAAACATGGGGGAAGTAATTTATACAGCAGGGAACTTAATGGCAAAAAAATGGGGAAACTAATGGGGAGGGAAAAAGAGAAGGGCCAGTGTGGGAGAAAGGTGGGGTGGACGGCATTAGGGACCAAACATATTTTATATTAAATGCTGTCGTACTTGTAGGCACCAGCACCTCCTCATCATCAGGCAGCTGTATGTTTGCTGTGACAGCCATGTTGTGCAGCAGTGCAGTAACCACCACCACAGCACAGCATTTTCAAGGGTGCAGTTGCAGGCCACCAGCAGACTTGCTCAGACACCAGAAACGTTGCTTCCACACCCCTATGGCTCTCTCCACGACAGCGCGTGTGCTGGTGTGAGCGCTATTATATCGCTCCTCTGCCTCTGTTTTGGCTTGCTGGATGGGGGTGAGCAGGTAGGGGCGCAGAGGGTAACCACTGTCCCCAAGGAGCCTGCAGGCCCCAAAGCCACCACCTTCTGCCACCTGGCAGAGAGCAGAGTTGGCCCAGACAAATGCATCATGGGTGCTCCCTGGCCACAATGTCAGTGAAGACACCCTGATGGTTGCAGACCGCCTGAATATTAATAGCCAGATAACCTTTCCAGCAGTAATACTCCGGCTCATTTATGGACGGCCTGGCGATGGGAATGAGGGTGCCGTCGATCACACTGTTGACCCGGGGAATGCCAGCAATGGTGTGGAAGCCTTGGTTAGCCCTGGTGATCTCCTCCGCTGTGGCTGGAAAGGTCATCCTCTGAGCAAGTGGTAACAGCACCTGGGTGACAGCTGTCACGGCTCTGCTGCCGGATGCCTTGCTGAGACCAAGGCCATCTCCCAGCACCTTGTAGAAGCTGCCCGAGGCGTAAAAGCGCAGTGCAGCCAAAAGCTGCACACTTGAATGCAAGGCAAAGTTACGCCTGATGAGATGAGGCTGAACAAAATCCCGCAACTCCTGTATCTTGGCCTGAGTGAGGCGATATTTTCAGATTACTGTGTCATCCGAAAGGACACCCAGGGGATCAAAAGTGGTGCATATGAACGCATGCCTATAAACCACCTCACTACGCCGCCTGCGACGGTGGTTCAGCTCGATGATGCGCTGTAATGCTGCCATTGCTCTACAGCTCTCACAAATTCCCACAGCATTTATAATGACCAGGGAATTACACACTGATTTGGAGTTGATTGAAAAGCAGTCGTCATTGGTGGGCATATCTGTGCAGATCGAATCATTTGTAGCTGCAGTGCTTTTTGAGTTAAGGAGCAGACTGTTTCATTTAGACATACATTTCATAATTGCTGGTGACATGGTACGCCTTGGTTAAATACCTGATGATGTAGAATTGTGACTGATCATTTTGGAAGAAAAGGTATGACATGAGTGATGGATGTTCAAGGAATAGCACCTGTCAGTCCCACTTTGTGTTATGGTTTTGTATTAAGCAGCAGCATTCTCATCTTCTCCCAAGCTTATTGCTTATTCTGTTTGAAACCACATGAAACTATCATACGTAGGTCTACACGTTTTGCCCATATTTGTAATCCAGTGTCAAGGTGGTGGGGTGGATTGAAATATTTATTTCACTGTCAAGTCGTTCAAGGAATGTCAACATTGCATCAAAACCACACTACACTAGACAGTCAGAGTAACCAACAGGAAAGGAAAAATTACACACTCCAACAGCACAGTTTGCACTGATGAAAGGCTTGGTAGCATGCTCAGGCCACAGACCAGCAGAGTGCATAGTCTGTGTGTCTAGTTGGAACACTAGTGTGTTTCTATCCTTCACATGACCATATACCATCACAATTCATTTGCAGATGACATCGGTACTACTTGACTATACTAAATGCTACAAACACTGGTACTGTACATTATTGCATGCTGTCACTGTAATGGATACAGATGTACAAATGCATTCATCACTTGGTAGACCACTATGCAACACTGCTTCACCAGAGCCCCGTTGGCCAGACTGCATCCGTTTCCACCTCCCACGACAAGGACGAGGGGTTGGACTTTGGGAGGCATGATATCCAGGCCTATTTACAAGAAAAACAAAAAAACGAGGTGAGGAGATGGGGTCACAGCAGGCATGATCACTCAGGATCTGTTAAAGGAAAATAGAAGCAGTCATTAGGCAAGCAGCACATTGTATAATGCTAATAAATAGTAATATGAACTCACTGTCGGAGGCTGGGAGGTGCAGCGTGACGCTGGGTCTGCTGACCTGTTGGGCCAGTAAGGCCAATTTCTCCCTCCAGTAGGCCATCACCTCCTGATGGTGTCTCCTTCTGTTCCCTCAGGGCTACCAGTTCCTCCCTGATATCCCTCAGAATGGATTTTTTCCCACTCTCAGACCTGAGGAGCTCTTCACTGCACCAGCAACGAATATTTCTGCGCCAGCAGGTGTGCAGGGGTTGCCATGGTGAGGTAGCAGGATGGATGGGGGTGGGTGAGCTCCCAGGCTGAGAGGATTCAGGGGACTTAGGGGAAACTGCAGCCCTAAGGGAGTGATGGCCACGCCGGCGGAGGCATGGCAGATGTGGAGGGGCCCGGCTGAGGCATGGCAGATGTGGAGGGGCCTGGCGTGGAGTACGCCTGAGGACTGCACTGCAGGGGGCCAGATGTTGCTGGGCCAAGAGGAGGTGACTGAGGGGTAGAAGGCACAGATGTCTGGGAGGTGCGTGGACCACAGACATCTATGCCTCCCGGGACTCCCTCAAGTGCCTCTGGGCCTAGAATGGCCAAGACTCACTCCTCCCTAGGAGTGAGAGGAGGTAGACTGGTGTTCCCAGCACCAGTCCTCTCCTGCTCCCTCCTGAGCCCTGCAGCCTTCCTCTTGGTGACGCTGGCGTAGTCCGTCCACTTCCCCCTCACATCCGCCACTGTGCGTCTCCAGTCACGGCCCACAGAATTTATTCTGTGTGTGATGTCCTCCCAAGCTCGTTTTTTTGTCCGCGTTTGTAATGGCATTTTTCAGCCTGGAGAAGATCATTGCTCTATTCCTCTCCACTTCATCTACCAACACAGCATGCTCTGCAGCTGTAAATTGTGGCTTTCGTGCCTGTGCCATAGTTACATTGGCATATAGGACCTCTTCCCACTGCCACAAGGCTTTAAATAGTGTAGAGCATGTTCGAGCAGCACATCATTTCCCACCTGTGCCCAATTTCCTAATTTACTTAGGTATTCATCTGGAGGTCACAGACAACCACAAAGCATG
>JAODKC010000044.1:22844833-22895765 GCA_026777985.1 Mormyrops attenuatus | reverse complement strand
CCGCACCCCCCTGGGCCGGCGCCCGTCCCCCCCCCCCCCCCCCCCAACACTGCTATAGCACCTCTCACTTCATATCTGCAGGATACTTCACTGATGTTTACATCCTGAGTTACTGCAACACTGACTAAATGATGAAGTGAGTGAGGATATGGCATGTGCCAGGTGATCCTGTGTAGTCTAGTCCTGATATCCGGTCAGGAAAACATAATACTCTCCAAAATAAGGCCCCAGCATCCTGAAAGGCAAGTCAGCACACTAAGGTTACAAAATGATATATTTAGAGAGCAACAGCTCACGTTACAAAGCTATGGTGTCAGTTACATTAGATGTATTGAAGATGAACACAACAGTGTCATCTTAGACTGATTCTCATATAACGGGTAATGCTACCTGTTGGCATCAGTGACAGGGAATTCAACCCAATTCAGACTCCAGGGTTTTTAACCAATGATATATAACATTTTAAGCATCATATGACAAAAATTAAGACAAAAATAGAATGTTAACATAAACATAACATAAAGTAAAATGATAGTCATGTGGAAAAAGGAACCATAAAATAAATAATGTGCATGTAAATGTGATTACTGAAAAGTATTTCACTTACTTCCTGTCCTTTAGCTATGTTTTTCAGTAGTTTGTTCATTACTTTTGTTGTCAGCTCCTCCAGTAGTACAAGAACAGAATGTTTGTGGCAGAGACTTCCTTGCTAGTTGTGGCAGAACTTTCTCAGTGTGGTGCTTCTATCTGCAGTTTTGTCTTGCCCTATACCCTGTCTGAATGTTCTGACTAGAAGCACGTATGCTTGGCCAATGTTGAATGTTGGAGGTGGGAATGTCTGACTCCAGATGTGTCTGGGAATATAAGCCAGCTGGACAAATCAGAGGTCTCCTGTTAATATAACCCACCCCTGAAGTTAATTTAATATTATCAGTGCAGTCAAAATTCCAATCAGATCCATCCGTTAATCTGTGACAGAACTTCCATAAGTAGGCCAGAGAGCGCAGGGCGCCTATATCACTCCATCCACTCCATCCTAATTTGTCTTAGGAAAAGGATGCCGTAACACATTAGATATAATCATCCTCATACACTCCTGAAAAACAATGACTGCTCCAGTCAGACTGCTGCTGTATGAAGGCATTTTGTGTTTATTTCTCTTTCCAGCTATTACCCTCATTCACGGTGTCGCAGTGTCCTCTCTGAAACACAGTACGTCTCACTGGCATTTTGGGTATGGTGAATGATCCTCCTCTTTTGCTAGCAGGGTTATGTATTTGTTTTCTTTTTTGGTAATATTGTAGGACTATTAGGGTGCATTTTTTGCTGAACATTCAACATTCCATTCTTTCCTCTGTCTTTCATCAGTTTCTCTCACTGCTCTTTCTTTTCCTTTCTAACATTACTGCACCACAATGGGACCCCTTCCCCTCACAGCTCACATAAACCTTTCCTGTTCCCTTGTTCTTGCCTTCTGTCTTTGTCCCTCTTTCACTCTCTCTGATATGTTCTGTTTTTGTTCTCAAATGTTTTTTCTTTCTTTTGTTCCCTTGGATTTTGCATTGTATCTCACCCATCTCTCCCTTTGCAAACCAACATAGCCCTTCTCTTTACGCCTCTTCTTTTAAGAATATTCCTCTTGTAGTCCAGAAATAACGGCTGTACTAGGGTAATAGCCACCTTGGGAACCTCTGTCTTGTACTGAAGCTTTCTGGCACATTAAACCTCATGAACACAGCCAAGCAGTTAAACAGCCAGATGGAAATTAAAGAGAGGTGGGGCACACTGTTTATAGTTACAGTTTATATCTACAGTGAAAGCTCTAAAAGGGATACAAAAAAAATTACACTGAAGGTAACGCATACTGTTTATGGTGATGCATTCTCACAGCTCAGAGAGATTACTAGCTGAAGTGCCTCAGTTAACCAGACTGTAAATGTGTACCGACTTTAGCCGTAGCATGCTAATTTGGTCACTGTAGAGTGTTTTAGATCATAAGCGCTGGCCCAATGCGTTCTGTGGAATGAGGGTAGTCTTCCAGGTGGTAATGTGCTCACCGTCTAAGAGCGATCCCCTCTAGCGCAGATTGAGCCCTGCGTCTTGCTAGGAATAGACTGGAAGGCAGAGTCCCTGCCAAGTTCTCTGGCCTGATGCTCCAGACACCTCCCTGTGCTATGCAGATTGGAGAAGTGCTGTTCTGCATTCAGATGAACATGACCCGCATATAGGCCATTTTACAGGGTCTTTGTCTGGGTTATTAAAGTACAGAATCATGTTTACTGATAATGGGGAATTTGTTTCAGTTGATTTCACTTTCTTGCTGATTTTGTCTCCCATGATCAGGCCTAATTGCTGCAGTTATTCGTCAGTGACTCCATCAGTGATCAATGTGTGTAATGCATCAAAGTGAACCTGGATATTAATTCTGGAGTTTGGTGCTGGATACCGGATGATGCGTAGCCCAATAGAGGGAAAGGAAAATGTTAAGTCTTAAATAATACCAGACTAAACATAGCATGAGCAGACCTGTAGGAGCAAAGCTGCTTGGCTGTTATGGCTTTCAGCTTCATCAAGGATTATGGAAATTGTTTCAGGAGATTATTTGCAGTCAGTTCTGTTTCCTTTCTGTAGGCTTATTCTATGTATTCCTGCACTGCAGTTTTATCGTGTTTCCCCAGGTAATATACATTTATTATCCCAGGTTGCTTTATGCCTGTCATGGATAATTGTCTAGAGTCAGCAGGGCTTTTTGCTGAGCTCTGTGCAATAGAAATAAGGTTAACAAGGGCCAGGAATACCCACCACCCCCCCCTCCCAGGGGTCATGGCTTAGCCCCCTGGTTGCGCTTTAATAAAGTAGGTATGGTTGTCGCATAAAGTTTCCAGTCCCAGTGCTACAACACTGATGCTCTAAATATAGACTAAGGAAATTGCCACTGAAAATGAGAGTTCAGAGAAACTAGAGCACACAAAGCATATAAAAATGATCCATAGAAGTCCCGTCCCAATAAGTAAATGACTTTGTGAATTATGTTTGTTTTTCTCTCTTCTATCACCTGTGCATCTTTCAGTTCTGCTTTCAGGGTATTTCCTGCATATATGCAGGGCGAGGAGGTTAGTGCTGTCGACTCACACCTCTGGGACATGGATTCAAGTCCCTACTAGGGTTGCATGTGTGTGGAGATTGCATGTTCTCCCTGTGTTGTCATGGGGCTCCCTCTAGGTGCTCTGCCCCCCCCCCCAATACTCCAAAAACATGCTGAGGTTCGTTGGAGTTAATAAATTGCCCATAGGTGTGTGTGTGAGTGAATGGTGTGAGAGTGTGCCTTGCAATCAGTTGGTACCCCATCCTGGGTTGTTCCCTGCCTTGTGCCAATAGGCTCCAGGCCCCCCCATGACCCTGAAGAGGGTAAGTGGTTTCAGAAAATGGATGGTTGCAGGGCAAGACCCTTTGTATCTTTTCTGCACAAAGTAAGTTTACTCAGTTTATATATTGGAAGAAGGCCGTATTGAATTTTTGAACGATTGATTTATTTATTAATGAGGAGGCCTTTTGCCTAAACTGACGCCTGGCTAGTGTGCCTGCATAATTCTGCTTCTCTCTTAAACCTTTAGCCAGACTATCATTTGTACAAAAGTGGGAGAATTGTATCTCATGCAGTCATTGTTATATTTGTTCCGGTTAATCTTAACGAACCTGTTTATGCTTCCTTTTAGTAATATTCTTCTACAGAAAAAAACATCTTGGAAACATCAAGTGCATTTGGTAAAGTTGTAATTCCAAGGTGTCGGTAGCTTACTGTGTTTATTTTCGTAAAACAACATTTTACCTGCATACACTTACATTTGAGCTATTTTGAGATTCAGAATATAGTTTCATTCTTGTAGTTAATTTAATTGGTTCAATTTTAGCTTATTTACCATTTCTCGCATTTGAACATACGGGTGGCATTTTCACAATGTTTTCATTTCATTAAATTGAGGTTGGATTTCTGTTTTGTATAATTCATTAATTTAAATTCATTAAAACTATTTGCATTAAAAATTTTAATAACCCACAACAGGTTGATGCACTGAGATTAAAATCACAGAGGTATAAACATAAGATGAAATACATTGTGCTCTCAAAAAGGGAACAGTGACGCTTAAAGTTATGTGAAATGGAATTAAATGAAATAATGTTGCATTGTCTTTTTCATGCTTTATACAATACAATTGCAGCTCATTAATGACAAATAGGTGTCTTAATTCCTGTTTGCAATACCCAGGATGGGCATGCTGTATGACATAAGAAAAGCTTTTTTGTGACATTAGGTTTTTATGAAATGTACTGATTGTGAATTTGTTTGTGGTTTATGGAATGTCAGGGTTAGTGCTGTGTTTCCCTAAAGTGCTTCCCCATCTCCCAGAAGTGATGAAGAGTAGCCATGAGAACTTCACATGGAAAAGGGGGGGGGGGCAAGGGTTCTGTTGAAACACTGGGGCTGCTCTTTTTGCCCATGTTTGGTCTGTGAGCTTCTGTCAAAGGAAATGAGTGCTATGCACTGTGTGCACAGTGCTCCTTTCGGACTGGATCCTACAAATAGCGTGCGGGCCATAGGTCAGCATGGGGTCAGGAGACTCCTGATTTATGGATATGCGTGGACTTGGACGAGGGGGGAGCTTGGGGAGCTAAGGCTGTAGAACCATACCGAAGATTAGGGGTGCTGGCAGGGTCTAAAATGTGGCTGCTATACCATCAAAGCAAAGACAAGCCTGGGTGGGAACTCTATGCTCTGGAGAGCTTTTCACCACTGGTACTTCCTGTTAATACAGACCAATAGTTCAGACAGCCAAGTGGCTCTCTTTATCACAGGATGCCGATCATTCCTTAAAGGATTACCCAAAAATGCTCTCTAATTTTGTTCTGTTTTAGTAAACATTAGTCATTAGTGAGTAATAGATGAAGCCCTCGTGTGCCAGTCATCACCTGGTGGCTGAAGGATGGAATTCTGCTGTCTTTTGGAGCTTTCTCAATACACAGCAAATTCTGCTTGCAGTAACAATAGATTTGCTTCAGCTCCTACATAGTGATGAAAACAATTCATTTTGACCCAAAGGTCATCGGTTAAAATCTCAGAAATGAACCTGCTGTTCAACTTTAACAAAAGAATTGGAAATTGTTTTCGGGAAATTTTTATATCTAAGGTATAGTGTGTACTGTATCTTGTATTTAGTTTTTTTTTTCTCGCGTTGTAATTTTTTAACTATTATTTTGGCCCCCTTCTTAGACGTTCTTGATAACAGTGGCAGTCTGTTTAATAAGTCAGAAATGCAATGTTGAAACTGAACAAGTTATACTAAAGCTTTTTGTTTTGTTTGCTACGAGTGTAGTGTGGTTTATTTACATTTTATTTGTTTAGATGTTTTTTTGTCTAAAGCGACATACAAGTGAGGATAAAGGTCATCCAGGGTCTCTGGAGGAATTAGAGCTAAGGGCCCAGTGGTGGCATCTCTCCACCAGCCCCAGCATCCAACAACCTTCTGACATGAGTCCTAACCCACAGAGCCACGCACCACTACAAGGACTAAAACGGGAAACCGAAACGGGAACTAGTGCTGGCAGAAAAGAACACTTATAAATAAAATAATAAAAAATTAAATGTTGTGCAGAGATTTCCTACTTCCCTTTAATAGCTGTGCATCTGCGTGTTTCACTGTGTGTTCTAGTAGTGCAGATTGGCGGTTCCCAGACATCAGACTCTCGTTTGCACTATTAGCTAGACAGAGGCAGCGTCGCTGGCATTCCAAGGCGCTACTGCTTGTTAATAGTCTCCCACTGTTCTATTCATTATGCAAGATAATGACAGACCCCTTCTTTTTCTATCATTAAGTTATAAGCCTGCAGATTTCTTCTCCTTAAAATGTATTTTTTCTTTATATACTTCTCCACTCTCTAGTTGTTTTCGTTCATTCCCTTTGTGTTACTTTGTATCTTACCGCAGTGCTCTCGCTATTTTACTGTCAGACTGAGATGTTTACTGCCAGGGTTGGATGTGGATTTTTCTACGGCAGTAAGGCTGTTTTTCTCATTAGCTTCTTGAAGGCCCGTGTGTCAGAAGTGGTGCCTCACTGCCAGGAAGCCGGACTCTTGCCTGGATTATATTAGACGGTGTGGCCGCCATCACACCGTTCGGTCACAGAGCTGTGCCGGTTCATTCCATCCTCACATAAAAGTAGCTGAAAGAGCAGAGAGTACAGTATGTCTGTGTATCCAATAACAACACTTTGTATGAGTAACGCATTTGTTCTAAGGAACAGTTGCCTTGTATGCGAAGCCCATGTCAGTGGCCTGAATATCACTTTTTTGGTATGGATTTCATAATTTTTAAAATATATTTTCTGATGTTTTCTCAGAGTTATGTCTGTCACTGAGCTACAGTTAAACACACAGTAGGTCAGCTGTTATAATTGACAAAAATACTTAAATACTAACATTGGCGACACTTTTCATGCATTATGCGATGAAGTAATAATGTACTCTAATTTAAATCCTATTCAGCAGCTGGAATGAACTAAGCTGCAGATATATCGTGGTTTCTTAAGTGTAGGTGTCCTTCTTGCTGAGAGAGGTTAAGTACACAGTGTATCTGCAGGGGCTAACCCTGCTGATCAACAGAAACAAGAGTCGCCAAGGTGACCAAGGGATAGCTAAGATGACATGCCAGGACGCCCTTATCAGTCTGCTGTTGTGACGTTCAAATTCCATTTTGACCCATTCCTAGCTATGTTTACGGCTGAAACTAGATTGAGAAAGGGAGTTGAACTCTGTCAGGGGGGCAAGTGCAAATGAGGTTACAATAGCTAATGGCGTGAATTAAAGAAGTACTTCATGAGAGTGTCGTCATGCATCTGCTTGAAAGTAAACAGGAATTGCAGCCAGACGGCCATACGGTGTGGCCAACTGCTGGCCACAAAGGCCTTACTGTGCTTTAAGTACACACATGGGTCTCGGATCCGCAGCATCCATCCCCTTTCCCAAGATATAGCATGATTGTGCTTCGAAGGACAATAGGGTTCCAGTGTAATGAATAATGAGTTAACTTACCAGCAGGGGGATGTAATCGTGTAGACACAGTGTGGGAGGGCTCGCTGTTTCTGTTTGTGTGGACACTGAAGGACTAGTGTGGGTGGGATTCTTGGGTTGGGAGTTCTTGGGGTTGGGCCACGGGAGGGGGGGGGGGCTTGTTTTTCACAACAGTTTTCTGGATGTGCAAGTAACATGCACAGAGTAATAAAACAAACTTCATTGCCATGTGTTTCTGTATGAGGAGCTCTTTGTTTAGCATTCTTTAAGATACTCATCAGCTTCCAGAATGAGGGAGAATTTTAGTATTAAAAGTGTTTTATGTAAGAAGTGTTTTATGTACATCCAAAAGTAATGGAATACACTACCAAAAGTGCTGACTTGTTAAATGCATGTCAGGTCCACTTTTCCGTCTTACATCTGAAAAGAAACAAAAAAAAAATTGCAGATTAAAAAAAATTAGGAATGATGTTTGTTCAGTGCCATGATTAGATTTCCTGTTTCAATGGTTGTCTGTTGGACTCCGTTTCATTTAATTCATCCCATTTCATTACAGCTTTTGTTTTGTTTTACAGTTTAGTGAATAGAAGCTTACACATCAATCATACGCACACACTGAGTGAGTGCTCTATTAGTTACAGTTGATTGCTAATGCAAACAGTCTGCTCCTCCAAACAGCCAATCACGCGGCTGCAACTGAATACATATTGTATGACAAAACATTAGGACAGCTAAGACTCATAATTGCTCTTCACGTGTGTTTTGTGATGACGACTGTAAGTAACAGGTCATGTCATTTTAAATATGGTATAATTGTTGCTGCCAGACACGATGGTTCCAGCATCACTGGAACAGTCATCCTCCTGGGATTTTCATGCATTACAGTGTTTACAGATGCTATGTGGATTTCCTGCACGTCCTTGGTTTCTTCCTGCAGTCCAAAGACATGCAGTTAGGCTAAGTGGCATTTCAATATTTTTACAGAGTATGATTCTGTGAGTGTCAGCATGTGCTTGCCAATTGTGTCAGATTTGCAGAGCATTATGGGTATTACCTTGTTTTTCTTAATGCTGATCTGTGAATCAATGCTTCCTTAAACGCTGTGGTTCCTGGCAAGCATTGTCCAGAGGAGCCTTAGCTAACACAGAGCCATGTTTATGAAAGGAGACGGAAGCCCTATTTTGGAATGGGTGTCCAATTAGCCTGCATTGAAACCGAACCATGTGGATTAAACGGAGCCGCCTTTTGAGTATTGCTATGTGATAGAGAAAGAAATGTGTACTTGGTATGGAGTGAAATAAGGATATCTCTGTTGTACAAGAGAAGGTGGTGTTGTTTTTCTCCAGAGAAACTTACAATATTACCATTTCATGCCGCTGATTATCTGAAGCAGTTGAGCAGTAGTTGAGTCAGGTTAGGCCAAAAACTGTTCCACGTCTGAGTGCTTCATTGGATTAGGATTAGGGCTTGAGCTTGTTACCATGATTTCTACCAAAAAAATCAAAATATATCTCATACATTTTTTTCATAGGCTCTGAATTAAACACTTTACTTAGGCTTCCTACGGCATTATGCTTAGAAATAACTTACACTATATAAGGCCTATAGTATTTTAATCATTGAATTCAGGGGTTTCCTTCAGACCCATTGTCACAGGTGTATCAAATGAAGCACCAGTCATGCAGGTATACAAACATTTGTGAAAGAATGGGTCATCTTGAAGAGCTCAGTGAATTCAAGCATAGTACTGACATAGGGTGCCAAAGTCAGTTTGTGAAATTTCTTCCCTGCTAGATATTCCACATTCAACTGTAAGTGGTATTATTGTAAAGTGGAAGCATTTAGTAACGACATACATAAAATGCAGCCGCAAAGTGGCAAACCATGTAAAGTAACAGAGTGGGGTCGCCGAGTGCTGAGGTGCATAGTGCGTAAAAATGACCAAAACTCTGTTGACTCAATAACTGCAGAATTACAGACTTCCTCTGGCATTAACCTCAGCACAAGAACTGTGCACCAGGAGCTTCACAGAATGGGCTTCCATGGCTGAGCAGCTGCATGCAAACCTTACATCACCAAGTGCAAACGCATCAGATAGGGTGGTGTAAAGCGCATGGCCACTGGACTCTGGAACAGTGAAAATGTGTTCTTTGGAGTGATGAATCACGCTTCTCTGTCTGGCGGTCTGATGGATGAGTCTGGGATTAGTGGATGCCAGAGAACATTACCTGCCTGAATGCATTGTGCCAACAGTAAAGTTTGGTGGAGGAGGGATAATGGTATGGGGTTGTTTTTCAGGGGTTGAGTTAGGGCCCTTAGTTCCAGTGAGGGGAACTCTTAATGCTTCAGCATACCAAGATAATTTGGACAATTATAAGCTTCCAACTTCCAACAGGAAGTTGAGGAAGGCCTTTTTCATGATTGTGCCCCAGTGCACAAAGCAAGGCCCATAAAGAGTTTGGTGTGGAAGAATTTGACTGGCCTGGACTGGCCCAATACTTCTGTCCATACTGTATATCTCATTGGCATGAATTTGCCCTTTTCTTCTGAGAATGCCCAGTAGCTGTAGGCAAGCTTGCCAGTGCTGTCAGAGCATAGTGCTACTTTAAAATGCCAGCTGTGACTTGAAATTGGATAATCCAAGCAATCATGCAGTCAGACAAGTTATACTCAGGTTTTACTTATGCAATTTTACCTTAAAAAAAGGGACAGCATGTTTTAATTTATTTTTGTCTTTTGCATGAATATTGTGTAGAATTACAATTTGTTAAAAATCATACTTTCCCTCTGACAGCGCTTTCTGTCTTTCTCAGGGCATTGTTTACATACGACGGGGTCACCAACAACCTCAAACTGTCCGACTCAGGAGGTAACTTCACATACGACACGCTAACAAAGAGCTTTAGAGAGAACCGTTCAGTTTAGTTTTCCTATATTCTGCTTTCCCCTAAAAAAAGAGAGCGTAATTAGGTCCTATACAAACCTTTATGCTTACAGATACCATTATTGCTTAAACTCAATGAATGTGTATGATATTTTAAATTGTATTGGTCTAGCAGTGGCATTAAAATGTTAAAATTGGCCAAACAGGGGAAGGCATCCAGGGCCTTGTCCACATGTATGTATTTTACATCTGGTATTTTTACAAGCGGTGTTTTTCCTCCTCCGTTATCAAAAAAAAAATCTTCAAATGAAAACGCTAAAACACACTCTCAAGAGTACACCAAACCAACAGGTGGTGAAATAATTCTAACCGTAAAGCCATGCTAGCCAATCAGAAGCCTTATTACCAGTTCTGCTAGGCTAAAAATAGCTAATGTAAACAGTGAACAGCGCACATTCTGATGTCAAACAAAATAGATGCTTTAAGTCTATGTACCATATAAATTTTAGTGTAATTTTATTGTGTTATAGTGCTGAAATTTATTTCTGTATTTAAACACTCTTTTATTATTTATTTATTTAATTATGCCGAATTTGTACTGAAGGGACTGCATCCAGTTCACTGCAGTAAAGATTCAATTCAATTCAATGACAATAAAGATTCAATTCAATTCAATTCAATTCAATTCAATTCATAGATAATGGCACACAATCTGGCATTACAAGCCAAAAACTCAGTTTTCCCTGTCTACACATCGACACTGAAAACGGAGTTTGTGAAAATTTTCACCCTGGACAGAGTTTTACGAAAGCTCAGTTTTCAGTGACCTAAAACGTCGTTTGTGGATGAAAGGCCAAAACGCATTGAATAACCTATGCTTTTAAAAATACCTGTGTTCGTGTTGGCAAGGCCTAGGGGTCAGTTTAAAATGTGTCTGTGCTGTATTCCAATCTGTATCACTTCTCTCTCACACTCTCATTTTATTCCCTCATGCCCTTTCTTCTTCTGTCCAGCTGGCAGTGTGTCAGAATTGGCAGGGAAGTTTCAGGAGAATCGTCCACTGTACGGACTGTGCCGGATCGAAGCCAAACCGTCAGCACCCCGTATAGTGATGATCACCTGGGTGAGTCTACGGAGGGCACTTCTGTGTGGTGTTATTTGAATATTTGTGATCATTTTAGTTTAGTTTGGCAAGGGAGGGGATGCTTGGGACATTCCCAAAGCGTCTAATGTGTGATTTCCATGGAAACTGTTCAGCAGGGGTCAAAGGTCGCATCTGTAGCCAGTCAAGCAGGGAGGTTAGGGAGGGGGCGGTGGGCTATGACCTGCCACCTCCACTCCTAACTGCTTCCTGTTTGCCTCACATGCAAACAAATATGCTTCATAAAACATTGTTGTATACAGCTTCTAATATATACACTCAGATTCCAGCTCAGAAAGTGATATTTAGTGATTGATGTAAGTTGTACAAAATTCCACACCAAGAGATACTCAAATATATAACTTTTTATTTTATGGTATTCTCGCGCTGCATACTTTTAGATTGTGCTTTTTGCCAAGTGGTACTCATTTTGAAAAGATCCTGGGTCAAAGTCAGATTTGAAGCTCTTAAAAAGTTCCTTTAAGAAAGGCATTTCCTAAGCAATTTGTTAATATTGTCACCAGTTGCTGTGATTATAGCTCCGAGTAGTGTTGCCTTGTATTGTACAGTGTGCAGTCATGATGCTGCTATGGAGATTTTGCACATTGTAAAATTTTTTGTGAGTAATGAAGTATTATAGTAACGAATGCATTGTTATCTATTGTTATCCATTAATTAAACTTTTCAGAGCTAATTAAGCATAATACTCTTTCATGTCCTCACTGTAGGTGGGTGAGGGTGTGGATGAATGTCGCAGGACGGAATGTGTTAGTCACGTTCCTGCCATCAAGGCATTTTTCAAGGTAAGTTACAATCCTCTCCTGCTGCCTTTGGGTTTCCTTACCATCTTCGCGGTAGTTTTTCTAGTATTTTTATATAGACAGAGGTTTAGTATAAATCCTGTTAATATTAAATAGCTATTTAATATTGAAAAAAAGCCTGGTTATTTATTTCTCAAAATATGTAGTTGGAAGAGACAACAGACTCATCTTATCTGCTCTTGCTAGTAATCTTATATCCTGTGAGAGACAGAAATGAAGTTGAAGTAATATTAGTAAAGCTCTTATTATATACCTATATTATCCAAATATCCATATTATCCATCGAAGACAAGTAGAACAGAGAAATCAGAGAGTGTTTTCTGAGTTGTCAGAACGTAGCTGAGTGGCAGTAGTTGCTTAGCACAGCGAGCATAACTTAACGGTTGCTTCCACATTTGGAAGTGTTCAAAACCCTATGAGTAAGCAGAGAATAATGCAGTCGCCCACCACCTCTGTCCATCCTGTTTTTTCGCCATTCTGCATGTTCCAATCTGTGACTTATTTCTTCTTAATTCCTCTCTCAGTTTACAATCACGTACACGTCACCTGTTAGTTACAGTTGTCATCACAATCCACAAGTCAGGACCAAGATGCTTGCACCACCCTTTGAGAACTAGCATGTTGTACTGCTCTGTCTTGGTGCCGGACTGTGGGTGCGGCACACTTGGACTTTTGCTGATAAATGGGTTGGACAAGGGTGGAGAAATTATACTTAATAACCAATCTTTGCTTAATAAATTCCGTATAAGAATTTGTCCCCAGTTAATACATCTATTTCACTGCATTTTTACATGACTCTGCACGTGTGTGTTTGTGCGTTAGGATCTTGTGTGGGTGTAAGCAAATATTGTTTTTGGATGGGCTCCTGCAGATTCAGTATGTGCAAGAGAATGCCGGTGATTGTTAGACTGTTCTAAGGTTTTTGAGGTATAATGCAATGTTTTAAACCTCACTGGTTTTTAAGGTTGAAGGATGTCATTGTTAATCCAAAATTGCACATATGCAGTCTATATTGCACAACTAAAATGTTGTTTCTGGCACCTTCTATAGTCTCATGTCGACTTGAAGTGACCGTTCCAAGTGGACTGTTGCATAAAAAAGATGATATTGATATTCTCGCACAGAACAGATAATGTGTGTGTGTGTGTGTGTGTGTGTCCATTTGTGCATTACTTCACTGTAGCTCTGGGCCTTTCTATACGGCTGCCTCCACTAGCCTGCTGTAACCACAGGGATTTGTATGCTGTGCGTACAGAGGGGAATTCTGTCTGTATCTGCCTTCCTCTCTGAATTGATCCTCTTCTATTATCCACTGTTTAGTTAACATTTCCATGTAGCTGAATAGAACGTAATGAGTTCATTCAGTCTGTACCAAAGATCATTATTCACCATGTGAAATATATGCATCACCAAGTCAACCTCAGAGGTATCCAAGGAATGTTTGTTGTTTTAACTTTCTTCTTGGACACTGCATGAAATATTAAACCTTTTATACCATCTTATAAATCCCCCGGTTCCTTATGTTCAATTTATACCATAGTCTGCATGTTTGAATATCTGAAGGGCCAGATGTCCATTAAGGTCATTTCCATGTTGTGAAATCTCTGTTTTGGACTTACTTAAGATATTCGGCCTACAACAGATACCACTTACAGACTTCAGAACGCCTTGGTCATTCAACTCCACTGAATCATCAAACAGCTACACAGTACTCGGGTAGTTTGACTGATATTTACTGACATTTTTTACAGCGGCTATGAACAACTGCATTAGCACTGCTACGGCACGGCGCTTCGGTTTGCGTAACGGAAACGTATGCATTTTCGATTTGGACTTTGTGAGTGTGACATTTCTCCATAATAGATTTCATGTTTCTTAAATTGCTTAAACTAATAAATCACATATCTCAGAAACTCCATACGACAACAAATGAAATCATTTGTGGCTGCATTTAAAGGTAATATTTAAAAATAGTTTTAAATTATCTTAGCAATTTGGAACAAAATAATAGATGATAGAAATTTGGTTGGTGTTTGGTGCCAATGAAAATGGCTCTGAACAGGAATTTGTATATTCCACAAATTGATCTCAGCTTCAGACTTTCCATTGCAGTAGATATCTTACTATAAAATTTCAGTAAATGCAGCAGTCTGTTTTGTTGTAAATACTGATAAATTATATTCATGTCTGACTTGAAACATAATGACTGACTCAGACTTGTTACTGAATTCTGGAAGATCTTTTGTTATTGAACTACACTCTTATAACAAATTATTGGGATTATTAAATATTAGTCGTGCAGAATGATTGTATGTATTCCAGAAATCATCAATTCGTTCTCTACAAATCTGTAGTTATGCTCATTTTCCTGCAGTCAGGGACGTTGCATTGCTCCTGGTAGGTAGATTTAAAAACCTCTTTAATTAATAACTGTGGGTTTTTCGACCATGGTGCCCTCTGCTGGTCGAAGAGGGAACTAATATTTAAATTTGAGTCACCAGTGAAACGTCAACCACTGTAAGTATAAATGACAGCCAGTATAAATGCTAATTGTTTTGGTGGTTAAATAACATCCATCTAACACCCACCCAGTTGGGGGATACAGGGGAATCTGGGGGCACAAGGCAGGGCACTCCCAAGACAGCAATCCATGCATGTCACATGTTAGCAGAAACATGTAAACCCAGCATGCACTGGACTGGGATTCGAACCCCCAGCCCTGGAGGGGTGAGGCAGTGAAGACACCCACAGAGTCGATATGCCAGCCAGCCACCCTGGAAGGTTATCTCAAAGTCTTATCAAATTGAAATCTTTCTGCACTGCTTGTCTAACCAGCAGGTGCTAGGTGGGTGTGCTGCAGTGCTGAATGGAAGGCTTATCAGAATAAGTCTCCAGATCCTGTTTTTATTGCTGCCAAAATTACACTTACAGCAAGACTAGAACTGTGTGTGCTTTATGGGGCCAAATCTTAATCATTGCCTAAGCTGTAGGCCTGTTTGTGCCAGGAAACATTATTTTTTAGTGATTTCTACTTGTACTGGGGACTTCTCAACTTATGGCGCCGTGGTTGCATTCTGGAGTGTGCTCATCCATGTCTGTAGAGTCAGGATCAGAACTTGCTACAGGAGATGAACAGGCAAAACGTCTTCAGCTCACTGGAAGGCTAATGGTACAATGATGAAAAGCAGCTGCATTTCTTATGTTCTACCTGGGAACAATGTTTTTTCAAGAAAACCTTTTGAGAGTACAGAAAAAGCTACAGGGGAATAGATAATTACCCTCCCCCACCTCAGGGACAGTACAATGTAAAGAGTGAAGGCAACATTTATAAAGGTCCAGTCTGAAAACTGTCTCCATGTGCAATGTATATAAAGCCAGTTTTTACATGAATTGGCAGAGCAGATGATGTGCAAGTCAGAAAAAAATGTGCAATATCTGAAAGGAAGACTTGTAATGTTAAGTAATCCTATCTTTAGACCAAAGCAGACAGGCTTAATTTTCTGCCTGCAAGTCTGTTTGCTTTTCTATTATCAAGAACAATAACCTGCTAGAACATTCCACCTTCTTTGGTCTTTCAGTCAGAGTCCTACCGCTAACCCCACTCCAAAAAACTAACTTTGAAGGTAGTTCAAATGAAGTTCAATTGTTTGTTTTGGTAGGATCAAGGATTTGTTGTCATTGTGCAAGTGTGATTACGCTAGTAATACAGAATTGAGCAGTTTAATGCACACATACTGTAGAACATACATATACATACATAAATACATGTAAAGAGATGCAAAACAAATACAAGTAGTTACACAAAATACAGTGGTTACAATCACTCCACTAGGGCTACTATGAAATATTCCCAATTTGTAAAACCTTGGAGAAAAATGCTATATACAATACAGCAATATAAACACCATTTTAATTGATTTTATATCTTTCTAGTGATGCAGTTGCAGGTGAGCATGAAGCTGTATAGTGCATAGTGCATTCACACCACTTCATAAGTATTCAGACTCTTTGTTCAGTACTTTAATGCCTATGGCAGCAATTACACCTACACGTTTTCTTATGATGCTACAAGCTTGGCACACCTGGATTTGGGTGTGCCTGTGTCTGTCAGACTGGATGTACTGCTGTTTTCAGGTCTTGTCAGAGCTGTTCATTTGGGTTTAAGCTGGGGCTCTGGCTGGGCCACTCAAGGATGTTCACACACCTTTCAATCCAGATAAGCCTGAGGAGCACCCTGCAGATCTATACTTTCTTTGACCTCATGGTTTGGCTTTTCTCCTGATCATCTCTGTCAGCTGTGGGGCCTTGTATAGACAGATCTGTGTCTGTTAATATTATTTAAGTTGTGGAAGCAGCTCAAGGATGGTCAGTGAGAATCGGGTGTACCTGAAGGCAATTGGCAAAGGATCTGAATACTTACAGTATGTACATATTGTGATGTTTTAGTGTTTATTTTTAATGCATTCATCCATTTTCTGCAACTGCCTGTCATGGGCAGGGTCATTGGGGGTCCAGAGCCAATGGTTTCAAGGCAGAGAACAATGCAGGATGGGGTGACAACTGGTGACAGGGCACAATCACACACCATTCACTCACACAGGCAGTTTGTGGACTGTGGGAGGAAACCTCAGAACAACATGGGGAAAACATGCAAACTCCACACACATGGCTGAGACTTGAACCCAAGTTCCAGAGGGGTGAAGCAACAGTGCTAACCACTGCACCGCCAAAATATTTTGCAGATGTGTTTGCTTTTCGCTTATGGTGTATTGTCTGCAGATTTATGATTCAGAATAAATTTAATCCATATTAGAGTACGTCTGTTACATAACAAAATGTTGGGAAAATCAAGTGGTGTGAATACTTGGTGCATGCTCCGGATGCTGTGTGACTCGTTATGATGTAGTACCGGCCGCGTGGGAAGGAAGGTGCTGAATAGCAGGATTCCACAAATCAAGGTCACAGAAAGGGAGAGGGAGACATTAACATACTTGTTTCATTATGATAAAAAACTGAAACTAGGTAATGAAGACCTTAAGATAAAGCTTTTTATACTTGCAAACCTTACAAAAGCCAGGACGTCTCTCTCAGATTTATCTGCCTCTTCGATTTAAGCTCTTGTTTGACAGTCTGCACATGGCTCGCAGCACAGTGTGTTCCCGGAAATACAGATTATTCCTTATACTCCTGAGAAGCTTCAGGTTTCTTTGTCTTTATTATTACAGTATGGGGGCACATACTATAGGGCAGCATTCTGCAAAAAGCCGTCCACCTGCTGTCTTTTTTCAGAGATGATTTCTAATGGATTGCCAAAAACCAATGGAAAATGGTATATCAGTTCAGTTAATTTTTATGTATATGGCGCTTTTAACAAGGAGTATTGTCACTAAGCATTTTACAGACTCATGAGCCAGAAATCCCCAGAGGAGAAGCCTGAGGTAACAGTTGCAAGAAAAAACAGGGAGAGGAAGAAACCGAGGCAGGAAAGAGAATCAAGGGGGACGTCCATCTTCTTCAGACTAACACCAGGCAGTGTAAGCTTACATAGCTTAATGCAAAGTACACTGAGAAGAATGGACTGACGCATTTTAAAGCAGGCAGGCAGGTGAGTTGGCTCAGGCAAACAGCAAGCTGGTAAGATGGATTAAGCAGGCAGAAACACAGGTAGGTGGGTAAGCAGTCTGATGGCACCTTTCTATTCCAACCTCTTCTAGATAGGTTGGGGAAATCAGACAGACAGACACAAACTCTGACTTGGGGATGGACAAGTGAAAATGCGAGACAGCTGGCTGAATGCAATAAAGAAGCTGTGGCAGGTCTAGTTATGGTAGCATATCTAGGATGGAGAGGCCAGTGGGAATACAGGCATGAGCAATCAGTGAGGAATTCCTGAGCACCAGCATTCCAACAACACAAGGCCACATGCAGAGTGACAGAAGTGACAGTATAGTTCGTCCCAAATCAATGGCACTGGTCGCCACCCATCCCTACACACCAGATCATGAGCCTAGCGGGAGCAACTACCAAGACCTAGTGACCCTGTAAGCTGAACTAAACCAGACGGAGCGATTTATAGCGAGCCTGAATCCCACACATTTGCTGGAAGACTGTTCTGTGGGAGCATGCGTGGCAGCCCAATGTAGCCCTTTCCAGCAACAGTTTGCTTATACATTAAATAAGGACAATTTAAATTTTCCTTTTTTTAATATTTTGCATGCATCTTGCTGCTTCTTGAGATTAAATAATGATTTTTTTAGCATCTGGAGGAAAGGATAGCGAACAGCCAGGCCAGCCTTGCTCCAAGCTAGTGGGCATGGATCCCTTGGCGACAGAGCAGCACTTCCCTCAGGACAGTCGTCCTCAGAGCTGCCTGCTGTGTGAGGAGTGAAAGTATAAACAGGTCTTACCCTGGGCTTTCTTCCCAGCACTGGGGAAGACAATCCCAGCCTCTGACTGAGGTAATTAGTAGACACCAGACACGTCTTTCCCACGGGTGGTTTCTTGGCCAACCACAGGGAGCCTGATGCTGCAGTCCGCTGGCATGGTTCTGAAATAAGATTGCTGGTGTGCAGTGGATTCCCAGTGGGTCACTGCATCACAAACCCTTGCATATAGCTGCCCTTCTTCAGGGTGCTTTTAATTTTGTGCATGTAGTCCCTGAGATTGTATTGCTTTTTTACTATTACCTTCTCCAATTCTTTTTGTCATAGGAAGCTCATGCATTTGTCAGTGCAACCAAACCAGAGGATGTGACAGAGGAGAAAGTCTGTGAGGCTGCCAGCAATATCAGCGCTCCAGCAGAGCGCATTAAGCGGAACCCTAGGATTACGGACAAGGAGGAGCTAGTGGTGAGTCTTGGCTGAGCATCAGCTGCACAATCCCCACAAAGGCAAACTTTTGGCTAATAATAAAACATTTCTGTTAGGCTCTATTATTCATTAATTCAGATTGAAATCTTCGATTCTTTCTTCTCTGCAGGGCACTAACTATAGAAAAACAAATGCTGCCATGGAGATACGAAGGATCAACAGAGACTCATTTTGGGCACGTGCAGAAGTGAGCATCCCATATATAAGTGTGTGTGTGTGTGTGTGTGTGTGTGTGTGTGTGTGTGTATTTCTATATATGATAGATATCATCTATCCCTGCAGCCTTTCTACCATAGAAACAGGTTTAGTAGCAGGCTCTGACTCAGTTTAACTGTACTCTCCCACTTGCAGTCATTTAGTCATTTAATTTTCATGTTTACAAGGTATGTTTTGTTTCATTTGCAGCACCTGTACTGTACAGACTGTCCTCGACATAATTACAACTGGGTCATATACTGATATGGTCGGAACTGGATAATCACGCTGACTTTTAGGTGTGAGATTGAGACTGGGAGATGCGTGTGAGGCTGGGATGATGGCATTGCCATACAGTAGAGTTCTTTCTCACAGCAACCATCGTAAGGAGCACAGCAGGCTCTAGATAGCATAGCGCTGCCGGGCTAATGGCCTCCTGGAATTTACTTTCACACCCAAACACACATACATACATACATACATACTGAACATACATACATTTATTTAAACTTTGTATTTGTATGTGCAAGTCCTCATTAGTTGCATAGGTTATAAGTCGGGGGCAGTCTGCATTATCATTGTGATTTTATTTTTCTATTTTCTTTTAAGGTACAGTTTAGATATATGGTTGCACTGTTGCTGGAGAACACAGAATCCCCTCCTGCCAAAAGTAAAGTTTCATCATGTCTTATTTTATATGATCTTGCAATTCTACCACACATCTATAACCTATTTGTCCATCAGCGAGAAGAAGAGGAGAGAAAGGAGGAGGAGCGTCGGCGGGCAGCAGAAGACCGGCGTCGCTGGGAGAGGGAGAGAATCCTGCAGGAGCGCAGAGAGGCAGAGGACAGGGACAGGAAGATGGAGGAGAAATTACAGATGATAGAGGAGCAGAGGTGAGACCATGTGGGCACATTCATAATTAGAATACATACAGTACTGTGAAAAAGTCTTGGGCAGTCAAACAAAATGTCTAAAACTATTTATCTTGGCAGTAATTGTATATGTGTTCAGAAATGAAACAGCAATTCAACATTAGAACATATGCAAATTAACATAAATGCGATAAAAACCAACAAGAATTTGTTCCGTTCTCCAAAAAAATTATCAGTTATTTTGTTGAATCACTAGATGAGCACCGTTTCAGTTCCCAAACCTCTCCTCAGGGGCACCCCAACCATTCCATGTGTTCGTTAAATTTCACCACCAGTTATCTTAATTAATTAACTTCATTAGTTAAATAATTCAGTGAGACATTGATTAGCAAAACATGGTATGCACTAGTGGTCAAGTCAATAAATATATGGGTGTATTGGATGGTTGCTGCAAATACTGGGCACATTGATAAAAATAATATCATAGTTTTACATCAGCATGAAGATCATTTAATCAACATATTCTTTGACTCCCTTTTGCACAGTATTGTACAAGCCTCGAGTTCATCACAAACTGATACACAAACATGCACCTATCATATTAAGCAGGTGATCCCAATCCTGACTCCAGTACTCCACCGGGCCACACAACGCTGGGGGTGTGGGGGAGAGGTTGATTAATTTCCAAAAATAAACTATATAGTTTTAAGTAAAGTCTCCTTTTTTTACAATTCCTGATGTTCACACAGTCAGATCACATCTTGCAAAAATGGAGATGACTATCAAATCTGGCTTGCGGATCCATCCCTGCCCCCAAGTTTTACCGTTCCATGAAATTTTTGCACAACATAAACCGGTCTGCGGTCGCCAAAAAATTGGGAGCCCCTATTACAAAGAATAACTAATCCTACATGCCTGAACTCATCTTAAGTGCAGCCCTTTCCAGATAAGTTTATATTTGCATATAAAGAGTTTGTTTTATATAGGCAGTGTTAGATATAACAGAGGTTGCTTTGTTTCTCTGTCATTCAGGAAAATGCAAGCAAAACTGGAGACTGAGATTCGAAAGCAGGAGAAGGTCAGATGGGTAAGCGAGGGAGACACATGGTGGATGGAATGTGGATTGCAGGAGGGCATGGAGAGACAGTAATTCCCACAGGGGTGACATAGCTGTGACCTGACTGGCAAAGCAATTGAGATGGAAATTACTTTTTTATTAACATGGTAAAGTCCCCATTGTATACTAACTGAATGCTGTAGAGAGGAGTGTGTATGAATGACTCTGGGGTACCATTGATGTTAAGATGTCCGTGAGCAGTAGAGTTGGGCCAACCATGGGTGTATCATACAGGAGCAGCAACAGAGAGAGCATGAGGAAGACATGAGGGTGCGCTTCAGACGCAGTGAATCCATTGAAAAGGCTGCGGTTAGTCCCTCTTTCACTCATGAATAGTCTATATTGCAGTAAAGCATTTTATTAAAATATACTGCAGGATCACTCAGTTGTATTACAGCCTTTCACTTAATTGTTATAGTGATGCATATGTGAAATTCCACATTAATATGACATTCCTGACCTGCAGGAGGCAGCGGTGCTTGTTTCACAGCGCTCCATGAACCCTCGAGAATTTTTCAGACAGCTCTCTTCATCATCTTCTGGTATCCCACCAAGCCCTGACTCCCCACGTACAGGTTAGCGAGACTAAGAGCATGGGGGGAATGGGGTTGCTCAAAATATAACAAACTATTACTGCAGTCATGTATTTAGAAGACACTCCTTTTACACTTAACCATTCCTGCTCGTCAGTATTTACTTTTGTAATTCAGGTTATCTCTACTGAGGGAGGACTCTGTGTTTGGCAGGATTAAGTATCATTTTAACCAAAACATTTGTGTTATTTTGCATTATCCTTATTATTTGTATATGTGATTTCATATCATATACACCCTCTCCTTGTTTAGCAACTACTTTGGTTAGTGACCAAAAAATTCATTTCTGACACACATTTGCAAACTAATTTTTTGTGCACGCTGAGTGCACGCTCAGAGTGATGCTGGTGTAACTCTACAAGAACTTGATCTGAATGAGACAGCAGCAACTGGTGATCTTGGCAGTTACTGTGCTTTTCACCATTTCGCATAACGACCTGGACGTTGGAATGGAACATGTTAAATGAAGAGAGGATGTATGTCTAAAAAAGCTATCAACATGGGTAAAAGATTATTTTTCTTTCTCTTTTTTTTCTTTAAAGCCAAGCCCCCATTCCGTCGTTACCAGCGCAGCCTGACTGATACAGCTTTTATCTTCGGGAAGTCCGATTCCTCGTTGCCCTCTTCCCCCCGCAGCCCTAATGCGGTCTCTCCTTTCAGCCGTACTGTGAAATCCCCCTTCAACCAACCCATATCACCCACAAGCCCAAGCCAGCCAGATACCAGCTTCCGTCCCATAAATTCTCCTCCACAACGCCGTGCCCCTGTGTTGTCCCCGGCCATCTCCCCTCAACACTCAGCCCCGACTTCCAGTCTCCCCAGCCTTCCTGCTTCTAAAACTGTCACGCCCCAGTCCCCATTACCACATTCCCCAGACTTGGTGAAAGCTGAAGACTCAGGACAGCCTTCTGGAGTACCGTCATCACCCAGTTTCTCCACTTCCTCTGCCCAGCCTTCAGCACCATCAGCCTCACCGGACCTTCTTACAAGCTTGTCTCGGCCTCATCTCGATCCTTGCTCTCCCCCAGGCCCTCTGGGTGCCACCGCTCTGGCAGAGGATCAAAATGATTCTCCCGCAATGGCCATCCACTTGCAGCCAGAAGGTAGGACTCAATACCTATAGAGACCTGAAATACTACAATGCTGAATCATATATAGAATATCAGTGCACATTTATATTTTGAGAAATAAAATTCGTCTGTGACGTGATGATGAATGATGGCTTATTTGTGCCTCTTCTGCATTTTTTGTCCAGTGGTACATACAGCCTACAGAATGCTGACTGACCTAGAAGCAGAAACAGATTCAGACATGGCAGCAAAGGCTGTGATAGATGACATGCATATCACACCAATGACCAAGGAAGATATGGAAGAGGAGGCTGGTTCCTTGGAACTAGAGGCATCCACGGAACTTAATGATTTGTTGGAGAATCCTACCTCTGCTTTAGCAAGTGATGAGAGTGTCTCTTCAGGCGTCTCTTTACTCACAAACCTGGAATCGACAGCAGTCAACATGCAGGAAGACTCTAATATGGAAGAGAAAACCAGCCTTATACAGGATCCTCTATACATTGCAGCCAACAGCACAGAATCCAGGCCGCATGTGGAATATCTGGTCCCTGCTTTGGACGTCACACCCAGAGAGGTTTCTGAGACAGAAACCAAACTATTAGAGGAATATAGCTGGACAGAGCTGATCAAGACTGGAACAGAGAGGGTAGAAGATGAAGAGATGAGTCAATCTGCTACAGTAATGCATCTTTTCACCATATCTGAGGAGCCAGTCCATTTTGAGCGAAGGGAGGTGGAGGAGGAGCATGAGGCTGTCCATGATCCACAACTGGAACCCATCATATCAGGTAGAATGAGCAAATTCTTGGGTGGATGGAGGGAAAGTGCTAACTGTCTCACAATTCTGGCATAATCTTCTGTCATAGAAGAGATTATGGGTGCAGATGATGCTCAGCTGACCATGCTGCAGGAAGTAGCAGTCCTGCAAGCTAAAGGAACGACTGATGAAAATTGGGGCCAAACAGAAAACGGGTTAACAGAAGATGATGATGGCACAGGTAGTTATGTAAAAGCATCCACATTTTGAATGTTTGCTGGTACTATGCTTCCAAATCACATTTTGCATATTATATTTCCTTCTCACAGACCAATCCCTCAGTCCAACTGGAATGGAGAAGAATTTGTATGAAATTTCCCAGGAATTAGAAATGATCTCCTGTGCCATAAAGCGTGATGGGAGCGAAGATGATTCCACAGAGGAGATGATTGAGAATGAAAAGGTGATAAACATTACCACAGATTTTCAACCTTGTGGACCAGATATCACTGAACTCGTCATTGATTTTCTTTAATTAGCTATTTTTTAAGTTAATTTTCACAGTAAGTGAAAACCATACAAGGTATGGACTTGATGATACCAGTTCTCTTTTTATGAAATTAGTTTTATTTTGGTAATATGTTTTCAAGATTTTAATCAGAATTTGAATAAAAAAAACAAAATGTGAACAATCAAGCAATTGTTCTATCATGCTTTACTATTTATAATGGATACAATACATTCCTAATCATATATTTTGTCTAACCATGTTATCTTTTTTACCTAAGGTTATATGATAGTTGCCTGTTGTTTTTCTGTTTATGGTTGGTCTGATTGTTGATAATATACATGGTTTAGTAAACTGTTGGGATATGTTGTATAATATTGCTCACAGTATTGCTCTCTTTTTTCCACTGCTGTAGTCCTCACCAGTTGGACAGCTGTGTGTGCGGGCGCTGTATGACTATCAAGCAGGTCGGTATATCAAATTCTTTATTCATTAGCTTTTTCGGTATGGTGAATGCACAATTCCACTACATCACAAGGTTAAATGATACATAGTGATACAGATCATAATAAAGGTGTGAATGCGTAGTATCAATACTTCATATGTTCACAAATATGTCATGAAAACTGACACACGTATGAATATATTACGTTGGGTTTCACTCCACCTGTTACTGAACTTGCTAGCTGATTTTTCTGTCTCATACATGCTATATATCACAGTTGGCTTTTATAAATTTACTTGAGGGACGATGTTACAGCAATATCAGAGAAAACACTGTTCATTCTCTAAATTTTGTAATAACAGCATTTATAACCCAATTTGACAGACCTTAGACTTCGATCTTATCCTTTAGTAAATTAATGTCATACAGGTGGATAAGGATTTATTGATCATGATATTGATTATTATGATTCCTTCATAGAGGCACAGGAAGAACCTTTAATTTCAGTTGTCATAAAATGGAAAATTTGTCTTCAAACTAAAAGTGGTACGAATGAGACATTAATAACAGGTTAATAGCAATTATTCACAACTCATATGCATTCTTCCTCCTCTTAGAGTTATAATTGTAACTCATAGATCATTACTGATACTCAGAGATAGATAGTTCAGGTCCAGAAAGATCCTGACTAAGAATTTGTTTCAACCAACCGGTTGAGTCCTCTGTGACTGTGACTCTTTATGCTCGACTGGTTGGTTGAAACAAAATCTTGGTCTAGAATCTTTCTGGAGCCGAACTATGCACCTCTGTTCATGCTTTATGTTGAAGGACTTTCATTGATATGTTGGTCAAAATATTTATTTAATTCTGCTTTGTTATTCTGCTTTGAGTCGCGTGTTTGGCCTTGAGTGGGGCAACAGGTTTTACTTCAGATGGAACAGTGCAGCCTGATGCAGCATTGGAATCCAGCAGATTATTCTGGAAGCTGTATGCTCACATATTGTTGCTGCTAGTTACTGCACAGGCTTATAGGCTATGTTCTCAACCACGTTATATCCAATTATCACAGAGGATGAAACAGAGCTTTCTCTGGAGCCTGGTGACATCATCAGTGCCGTTGAAACTGTGGACAAGTCCTGGTGGAGGGGATGCAGCAAAGACGGCCGTCAGGGGCTCTTCCCCGCCAACTATGTGGAGACCATCTAAGGACCTGTCAACATCTGCAGAGACAGCCATACAGACAGACACATATAAGCACATTTTCCCATTCGAATGTGCACATTCCCTCAGGGATTGGGAATTCTATTGGGGTAGCATGCGTAGCACTGTGGTTGTGTTCCAGTGATAACAACAGCACAACAGTAATTTGTCTAGAGCCCTACAAAATGTTTGTTTCAGAAAGTAAGCCAGAGGTCTCATCAACCAAAATCTATAAGGCTCTCTGATAAAAGAAAAACCTGTTGTAAGGAGAATGAGGAGAATATATCCAGTTTCTTATTGCATGAGACCTGCAAGGATGAGTCCATTTTCAGTAGTGTTGTACTTTCATTTATCATTATAAACAATACTTAGTTAATCCCTTGCTTAGTACACTAACACTAGAGTCTGAAGATCAGGATTCCATCTCACAAAAATAAGCAATGATGCAAGTTCTCTCTACTGGAAATATCATTATCATGAGGAATATGTGATACTAGGCCATTACTGGTTTCCTGTCTTGAATTGAGCAATGCTTCTAAAGAAGAATATGCGATCTTAACACTGTGCTGTAGTACTGGGTCTAAGATCTTGGCAGTTTTAATCTACTTGACTTGCAGGGTATTAAAGTCATTCATGCATAGAAAATACATATTTTGCTTTTGTTATAAGAACCTTAACTACTTTATGGAATTAATGCAAATTCATTTTAGACTTCAAGATACACTCCATTGGCAAGAAAGATTACTTGTGTTTTATTTCCAATGTTCTCTTGTATGATATCTTTTGTTCCATTTATCCTTTGATGGTTTTTCCTTTTTGTTTTTTCCTCTTTTTCTTCATTTTTAGGACCATTTAAAAAAGTTTTTGTAATTACTTCTTTGACTGTTCTGCCTGAAAATGTAAATCTATTTCTCAGATGTAGATAAGAATTTTGCTCATACAAGAATCAAACGCATTCCCTTAAAGCACTATATTAAATTAGGCTTAACTTTGCCTGATGTTACAGTATAGCACATTTAGACCCAAAAATGTATAACTATATAAAAACCCATTGTATGACAGTGTGCTTAATCCTTTTGGTTTTTATTCAGTATTTGTATATGCTCTGTGACTACAGTTCAAATGGTATTCAACAGAGATACTACGTTTAGTAATCCTAATTTTTGCAGGTACACAATATGGTGAAAAGTATGTAGACACCATCTTGTCCTTAGGCTCGCTGATAAAAAAAGAAAAAAACAGTTATAAGGAATGAGGAGAAAACACCAAGTTTATTATTATATAAGACCTGCAAGGATGATTCCATTTTCAGTAGTGTTGTACTTTCATTTATCATTTTATACAATCAGTAGTTAAGTCCTTGTTTAGTAAACTAACACTAGAGTCTGAAGACCAAGATCCCACCTGTACTCTTCTGGGAAGGCTTTCCATTAGTGTTTGAAATTTTGCTGGTGGGATTTGCTGCCATGGAGGTTGGGTATGGATGCTGGGTTATAAGGTCCCTTTCTGCGAGTTTGTGTGGTTACCGCTTTGCAATTGAACTTGCTGTGAGACATTTTTGACCTTCACAATCACTTTACTTGCAATTGATTAGGACAGATCTTGTGGGGCAGAAATGTGGCAAACTGACTTGTTGGAAAAATGGCAGCATATGATGGGGCCATGTGGAAATTCACTATGTACAACTACCCATTATGCTGTTAATCTTTGTTGCCAGAGATTGCATAAATGTGTGCTTAATTATACATCTGTGTCAGCAATGTGTGTGGTTAGTTAGGCCATTCCTCTAATTAATAGGGGTGTCCACATACTTTTGGCCATACAGTGTATAAATCTAAATAAAAAAAAACATTAAGGCAAGATAAGATTACATCTAACAACTTAATGCAGTAACATGGTTTATGATCAGCTGGTGCACTGCAATACACATTTTCAGCTAATACGGTTGTAGATTTAACATTATATATTGCGAACGTTTTGTTGGTTTTCAGCATTATGGGTCTCCCATATTTTAATGAAGTAAATGGAATGATTCTGGGTTGCTTTAAAGATATGGCTGTTATATATGGATATTATATATAGACTTTGTCACTAGAATGGGCCACAACAATAACAGCATGTTCTCATGTTTTATTTGCCCATCGAATGTCATACCTCCCAAAACATTTCATAGATGTACCATTGTAACAGTAAAAACAAATTCAATACAGCTCATTATTCATCATATTCTTTTTTTTTTGTAAATTCCAGTATATCATGTACGTTTTTTGTCAAAAAGTGTAAAAAGTAAACAGGTGTCTGCCAGTTTCCTTTGGTCATAACTGGCCAATGATTTACTATACAGTGAATCTCTTTAATGTGTTTTTGTCACCCTCAGCCCATGAACCTGCACAATTCCCCCATTCACTTTCATGCAGCAAATAATATCCATAATATTTCATTATATTTTTGAGAAAATTTACATTTGATATTCTAGCAAAAATATGCTGATAATACCACCTTCTTGGTCCTCATCCAGTTTTGAGATGCTTGCTAGCCATAGGAATCTTTACAGGTTCCTCAGTAATGAATGCTAGCAATTATACACGACCTTTCCTTCCTTTGCAGACTACATTATTATACATAAATTCTTCACATTCCTATTGACTACAATCTTATCACTCAATTTAGTAAGAGCTGAGAAGTACCTTGAGTGATGTATAAAAAAATTGTTTCTTGCTTTATAGTGATTACCTTTCAAGGATGTTTTCTACTACATTTATGGATATCAATATTGTACATCTTGAAATTGAACAACATTTAGATTAAAATTTGCAGAAACTCAACACTGTAAACCTTTTCTTTTCTCCAAAGCATTTATTTCACTGCTCTTATATAAAATGTGTTGTTTTCTTGATCATGTGTGAAACAAACACAAAATAAACTGTTGTAGAGATTCAGCGTCTCCAGCTATAAATGACTACTGGTACTTCCATTGATAACCCACTCAAAAAACAAATATTATTTTGCAGTGCCCATATCTGGATAGTGAGTAGCACATTTGGGTAATCAGTGAAATTAAATTTTGAACTTAAACACATGTTGACTGAATGTATGTTAGTACATTAAATTGCAACATGCTTACAATGAGGTGTCGATTTATTGATATACACCTATGAACCAGGAACATTATGACCACACTCATGTGAAACAAGTAATATGTATCATTCAGTACTCGTATTCCACATGTGGAATACAGAAGAAATAAGCACGGATAAAGATCTGAATGACTACGACTAGGACCACATCATTATGGGCAGACAAATGAGTCAGATAATCTCCAAAATGGTCCAGCTTGTAGGGTATGGCAAGCCAAAATATCTTTTAATAGTGTACGGATTAGTCATCATAACTTGATTTTTACCGGTAAAAATAACATTCAAAGTAGTAAAATTTTATTTTGAACTAGTAAGAATATTAATTCCAGATATCTATACATCAATTTTGACTAGTACAAATCATCATTTTTACTAGCAAGAAGTTGTATTGTACATATCTATAAGTAAATTTTCACTAGTAAAACCTCATGTTGCAGATAACTATATGTTAATTTTGGCAAATTTAGTCAAAAATCCAGGTGCACATATTCATTATTCCATTTTTACTAGCAAAAATGTCATTGCAGACATCTGCAATTATACTTTAGAAGTGAAATAAAACATATCATCAATGCGAATTTCTACTAGTAACAACTCAATCGCAGAAATCAATGATTTTTCTGCTAGTAAAAATTGAATTATGGATATGTGAACCTTGAATTTTTACTAGTCAAAATTAAAATATATATATCTACAATGTGGGTTTTTACTAGTACAAAAATTTTATTTTGGATAAAGGAGGCAATAATTCAATGGAGGTCAATGGAAATGCTGTATATTAATAGTAAAAATTGAGTTATAGATATCTATATGAATTTTTACTAGTAACAATAGAGTTCTTACTAGTAAAAATGATTCATACTAGTCAAAATCGATTTATAGATATCTGGATATCATATTCTTACATTTTTTACTAGGAAGACATTTTTGATAAAATTAAGTTACGCCAAGTTGGTCTTATCCTATTAAAAGACAGCTTTTAGCTTTTTCTAGCTTGCCATATGTAGGGTGTTCATGGTCACCCATGGTGAAACCTATTGAGAGTGGTCCGACGAAGGAAAAACCATGATCCACCAACAGGGTGCTGTGTACAAGAATGTACAAACCTTTTTATACATGAGCTACTAGGAGAGCTGCTGCTTGATGCAGAGCCGCATCATGTTCCATAACTAACCAATCCAGTCAAATCATGGTGATAAGAGATACATTATCTATTAGCTTAGTGAGGCAGGAAATGTTTCACTTCACTGAAGTTCCTTTCATCAAACTAAAGGTGGCGTTGTTTTGCACAATACCGCGTGAGACTTTTTTTGTGGAGTCGCAATTTTTTCCAATGGAAAAGGTTGTTGTGAAAATACATTGCCATTAAAACGATTATTTATGTGATATATGTTTTTCTTTTCTTTTTTTGTGAGACATTGCTTCACCCAGTATCTTAAAGAAACCTCCATTAATACACCATGGACAGGGCGACTGGACGTCCCAGTATGGCAGGTGTTAGGTGATAAGCCACATCAATACATAATAAATGTATGTTTTGTCTATCTGCCCACACCGCAGACATTGTTGCCTCACTTGTCTCCCTTCCTGTGCCCATTCTGCCAGAGTCAAAACAGTCATTTGTTAGTTCCTCTTCCTGGGTTTTCCAAAAAGAAACCCCCATAGAAAGTTTGTCCTCCCATCCAACAATTGTTCAAATTTTAATGAAAATACAAACAATATGAAAACTGAAAATCTGGATTATTCAATAAAGCAAGCTCAAGTAATTAGACCTAAAAAAAACCGTGTAGTTTCCTTTTTAAAAACAAACATTAACATAATTTTAATTCTAGTGTTAATGTACATAGGACTGAAATAACAGCCAGACCAAAAAATAATATTATATTCATTATAATTATTTCTGAAAAGTCAACATTTCCTCTTACGTTTTTCTTTCTATCTATCATACAGATATCCAATTAATGCAGACAAAGTTAGCTCTTTCAGGAATACATCAAGTCAAACCTGCATGTTTCTGTGAAAATAATATTATCCATTATACCCAAAATACAATTCATGTCAAGGACAACAACAAAGCAAAGTGAACAGAGCTGACCTCAATGAACAATTTATTTCTAACAATAACATGGATGCTAAACTTATCTTAAACTCCTCGACAAAAGACAATCACTTTGTCAGCTCCATCATCAAAGAACGCTGCACATCACATGAATGATGGTTCGCAAAGAAAGAGGAAATTTACTGTAACAGAAAATACACAATGATAGCTGCAAACGTACTATTATTGTGACATTTGAATTAGGTTATGCTTGACTTATTATTTGTATAGACACAACATGTAAACTAAAAATGTAAACAGGTATACATATTTTATACAATATATAACAATGCTGATCTCTACATACCGTACTTTAAGGGAGTAAGTCAGAGAACTATGATGAAAATAAATGAATTGCCTGTCCAGTATCACATAAAAAATCAAGTATGTAGCTGTATGGTAAATAAATGCACGGCTGGAGTAGGTTGCTTAATTGGACCAGTGCAATTAAACCAAATTTAAATACTGCATTCAATGATTTGTCAGTCAGAGTTTTTTTTACATTGATCGCTGCATTAGTCAAAACCTCATATTAGGGTATGTGACTATCTAGTTTTTAACAAACATAAATATCTTGACAATGCATAAGTACTTGTTGAACAGGTAAGGTTGTTGGTTGTGGCATGATCCTGTGAACATTACAGGAGTCTGTAACCTTTGATACCCTCGGTCTGCCTCATATTTCACCTCCAAATTTTCAATGAGACTGGACTCACGAGGTTCCCTTGATATGTCTACCTGACCCACTACAACTCCCACTGAGTGACTTTCTGATCATTCCTTCCTAACTCTTCTCTTGCCTTTTTTCCTAGACTGGCTTTTCAGACCAACACAGAATGCTGAACTGTGTTGTGTGTGCCTTTATGTGGTCTACTTATTCATGTTTCATCTAACATGTATTCTCTCAATTTGAAATAGTATCTCATTATAAAGATACTGAAAGTCATGCAGATCTTGCCATGCTAGAAGGTTCTGTCCCTTTTGATGTACAAAGAATCTAAATTAATTTTCCAATGGACCTTCTGGCTGATTGTAATTGATAAGTGGCTGGAAGACAGACGGCTGGATATCTTGCCTGGAAATAAGTCTTATACTTGATCTTTGGGACTCTTTCAATTGGACTGTCACATATCGGGCTCCACACGATAGACGTGCATTTGGCCACTTCAAATATTTCCCTGTGCTTTGCTTTAAATTGTAATTGATATTTCTGCAAAGGAAATTGTTTTGATAAATTCTCGCTTTTCTCTCTTTCTCTCAGTATTAGTACACACTAGAGCACTAGCATAAAAGCATGGGGCATTATGAGCGAATGAAGTTCTAACTATTCATTTGGGTTGGTTTAAACTGAAGCTGAGTGGCTACATTAATATAGTCCAATTTCACGCATGTGAGTTTCGTCAATCAGACACACTGACCTACATCATTCCCTGAGCTAAACTGATCGAACACACAAAACCCTACGAGCTGAAGCAATCAGACACACGGAGCTACGTCAGTCCCTGAGCTGAAATGATCAAAGTACCTTTCTGCTCTGAAGTCCCTGAATCAAGATCAAACTGGTTTTACATTGCATCTGTGTACGTCCCTTATAGGGCCAAAAGTGAACCCCGTGTAACACCGGTTTGTAATGAACAAGTTTAGTTTTAAAAAAAAAGTATTCAGAGTCAACCTATAAATTACACAGTGATATCTAAGTACCATAAACTAATACCCAAATAAAAATAATCTAGTGTCAGATTTCATTTGATTTAACTTTTATAGGAAACACAAGGACAGACCTACTGAAATATCTGATGCCCAAATGAAACGGTTGAAATACATCTTGAAAGCTCCCTTCTGCACTTCTTATTTTCCCATGTAATTTAACCAAACATTTTCCTATTCTATATACAGCTCGGAAAAAAATGAAGAGACCACTCTATATTTTTTGTTATCTGCATTTTTAAATCCTGGTTTAATCGTGGTTCTGCTGGCAGAAGGCTACGCTGAGCGGCAGGTTGCTTCCAGGTTTAAAATTTCTAAGACAGCAGTACACAAGAAGGTGAAGCAGGAGACACTGGGAACGACCAGAAACCAATCAGGTAAAGGGCAGAAGCGACATTCTAATGCCAGAGATGACCGTTAACTAATCTGACGGTTTCTCATGAATCGGACGATGACATCAAGTGACCTTCAAAAGGAATGGGAAGCATTAAGTGCAGAAGTGAAGTGCACTGCTAGGACAGTTCGTATCAGACTCCTATAGAAGCAAGACAGAAATCCCAGATTTCTGAACCAGGCTGCAGTTTCTAAAATATATGTATTATTCACAGACACATACCCATAAATTGAGAAACGAGTGAAACAAAACAATTTGCTGTGGTCTCTTAATTTTTTCCAGAGCTGTATTTACTAGAACTAGATGACAAAAATATTGCATTGTTTTCCTGCAAAAAATTCCTTGGGTACTCAGTGAGTTTCTTAGAGAGAGACACAGTGAGAAAGCAAGCTATATGAAGAGATAAAGAGGTATATAGAGATCCTGTGCTATACAGTATCCATGATGACATTACCGAGACAAATAAACATTAATGTAACGATGATTCTCAGATCAGTTATCATTTCAAGTGCCTAAATTGTGATTAAACATTCACTTATGTCCCGGATACAGCCCGAAAAGCGCAGCGCCACCCAATGTTACTTACAAAAGAAGCAATACATGAATATCCGAATGTACTAATATGCGACAGGTTCTCAAGGTTGCTTTAAAAGCCATGTAAAGAGCACGTTTTGTGCAAGCAAGCCGTCAGCTCCCAAATTTAAAGGAAAATTACCTTTTAAATGTAATAATACTATTCTACTTCCTCAGTGATTAATTAATGCAGTGCTTTCATTATCTTTACATGCTAAACAGTTATCATTTTTCTTGTCAGGTTTTTCAGATATTAATTTAAATATTTAAAAAGTTTCATGCATTTGAACACCAAACCATGACTTGATCAATTAACTACCCTTTAATCCGATCATAACTCCCTTGAAGAACAAAACACAGGAACTGTCGGGTTTTTTTTTTGCATTGTAGGACTTAAGAGCACGGTTCCAGTTACATCCAGGCAGACTACCCATATGAACAGTGTGTTTTGACTGAGGGTGGGGGTACTAAATGTGACTCTGTAGCCAGTTCCGGGGGTCCAGTTTAGCACGCAGGTTCCTCAGGCTGTGGCGGGCCGACGTGAGCCGAAAGACGGAGTCACCTTCGAAATCAAGACCGTAGCTTCCTTCACTTGAGCTGCTGCTGGAGGTGGAAGCAGAGCAGAACAAGGCCGCCTGAGGAGTGAGGGATGAGGGGGGGGAGAGGGCTGGCTGCAATGCACATCTCAGCCCTCCATTATAGGCGTGGCTGTTCCGGCTGCTGAGCCTGGTGTCCAGAGAAAAGGTACGGGAGCGAAAGGGACCCAGGGGTTCAGACAAACTGCGCGGGGAGGAGGGGCCGGCAGTATCGCGCCCGGCGCTGTCCCACAGCGAGACGCGGCAAACAGAGGAGCTGCGGAGCTGAGTCAGGCGCAGGGGTGAATGATGACCTGCAGGATCTTCAAAAACACACATCCAGTGAGGGGCCACCCTCGGCTGTGTCCTCTGGTGAAGCGCCTGTCGGCGCCCTGCCAAGATATCTGTCACCATCCCAATGTCATCCGAGGCGTCAATAACTGGGAGAAGACAAGTTCATCACCACCAATGGAAGAGCAATGCATCTTTTGTCAAACACACAACATGGCAGGTTGGCAAGATTCAATGAAAGCAGACAAATACAAGTTTGCTAAGAAACTAAGTGATACATTAATAATCAAATTAACCTACAATATATGACACATTCTGTTACTCTACTTTATATTTTTAATGAGAGTTTTACAGGACCAGTGAGTAAGAATGCATGCGAAACAAGTTTAAATGTTATACTATATATTGCATATAAGGAGTAGCTAAAATTCATAACATCATTTTCAGCCTGTTCCAGAATCAAATTTAAAACAGCTGTCATATTTTTCCATTGTTATTGCAGATTTTCTTAGAATACTGTTTTTCCTTTTATTACTTTATGGCTCTTGCCCATGTTAACCATGGCTGACTTGCATTTTGGGTTTTAAATCTGCAGTATATTTCTTAATATATTCCACATAGTTAAGAGTTTTTCATTCAATATACTGATAATGTAGACCTTCTAGATGAGAAAAAATGCTTTCATACGGTGCCCTTCCATTTCACTGGAAATAGAAATTCGTAACACAAGTTTTGGGTGTGTAAAATCAGGGATGTCTTTGTAGATGGATCTGAGCCTTTTGGTTAATCTGGTCTGCAGGCATGCAAGTAAATGTAGCTCAAGAGGAAAGAAAATGAAATAGTACACAGTGTTTTGGGCATGTAAGTAACAAAGATAGGGGTGAGAAATGGGTGATTTTTGTTTGCAGAGCCGGTGCAAAGTTTCAAACAGGAGAAACGTTTCTCACTATGCCTGCATTAAATCGACTGCTCCCTGAAAAACTGTCTTTTCATTTTTCCGTGGCCTCCCTTTGGTCAGCTGGGTCTTTTTTCTCTTTTCACCAAACCGAACCACACCTCAGACCTTTATCTTTACATGATTGTCTTTAGCATTTCAGCGGTTTCAGTCCCACTACATGCCAACAACTATCATGGCCTTACTGATGTTGCATTCTATCACAGCACAGTGCTGCGTCAGAACAGTGATTTGCATTAGATAATGCAAAAAAAAAAATTGTGCTTCTCCACATTGTAACAGGGAAAAGTCATCACATCTAAAGCTATCTTTGCAGTTTAATTTATGGAATAAATTTATTTTTTTAAAAGTAAGCCAAGGTAACACCCTACTTAGTCTACTTTAAGCTAACAATGTTATTAAGAATGTTTATTGTAGTTTTAAACTGGTGACATTTGTATATACCCCGACAACAAATAAGAATTTTTCTTGCTTGCTAGGAAACCCTCAGGAGATCCTGATCTGCAACATTTTTGTCTGCTGTCTCAGTATCAAATAGGAACCAAAACCACTTTACACATTACTATGAAGTGGTTTGTGCTAAATGAGTCGCAGAAAAATGTTTAAAGGTTTGTTGGAAGTTTATTTAAATGTTTTTAGGAGTTCTACAGTTTGTGAATGGCTTGACCAAATGTCAAATAATTTCATGTTTTTTACAGCAAAACAAAGCTGAGTTTGTACATAGTGGAGAGGAATACATGATAGATCAATTAGTTCTGCAAAAGCCGGTTTTCTCCTACGGTTCACTAGCGTGTTATTATGTGAACTTTTGGCAGAGATGTTGTTACTTCACCTGTCGTTGTAATAGGAAGACAGCAGAGCACGGATCTCAGCGGAAACGGCATTATCCTGCAGCAGCAGACCCTCGGAGGAAGAGGCAGATAGGGGCGTGGCTGGGTACAGCAAGGAGGGTGCAGAGGGGAAGCAAGAACAGCACAGAGCACAGGAGGCAGAGTGACGTGAGGGTCAAGATAAGGAAAAAAGGATGGGGGGGGCAAATTATCAAATACAGCAGGGAGAAGATAGTGGTGAAAATGTCAAGAGTACCAAAAATGACACATTACAGAGCTGTGTCAGTGTAAAAGGAAAGCAGACAGAGAATAAACGTCACGCAGAAAGGTCAATTAAGAAAAGGAATTTAAAAAATCAATAAAGGAAGAGAAAGAGTTAGGGTACTGAAGTCAGAGTGCAGGAAGGTGAAACAGAATCATCCCCTGTGTATTCAAAGTGGATTAGGTAGATAAATAGCAGTGGAGGAACTCTCGGATCCTCTTGTGCTTTTAGAACATGCAGGATGCAGTTAATAGAAGGCATGCCATTTCTTTTTTCACTTTTCTAATCTTATCTGAGGAAGAAATTATCCAAATATACCTAATTAGATTACTTCCTTCAGGAAGCAATTCAAGCGTCTTTGGAGAAAATCCTGTATTGGTTTAACGAAGTTTCTACTGTGGCCTGCGTTTTACAACTTGCTGTTCTATTAATTGCTTGTTAATTCTAAATAAACCAGTTCAAATGAGTAATTAAAACAAATACTACTTCAACCAAGAGTACTATTCTGAATGTTTATTTCAGCTCTGCCTGGCTGCTATAAGCAAATTTGCTGTCAATAACTTATAAAACGCTGCAAAACTTCTTAAAACTTTATTGCTTGCCATAAATCAAAATATTACACTAAATTTGAGAGTAATGACACCTATGGCACATATGTAAGAGGGTAAGTGTACAGATTTAACGTACTACCAAATATAAATTGTGAAATTTCATTTGCTATTTGCATCCCCAGCTAAACAGCATATAATCTTTTGGCTACCAGCAGTATTACCTAAGTATATTGTATATTGTATAGTGTTAGCAAAATATATTGTAGATTGTATACTTTATATTATAAAATGCATAATCCAAACATAATATAAAATGGAGCTGGTTTAACATCATTTTCAATTTTTAGAGGAACAAGCATATCCGAAACATGTCTTATTAAAAACAATGACCATCATGCAGTTAATAAAGTATTGAGAGACAGAATCTTACCCATCTCATTATACAAAGAACCTTGTTGTTTAGCTGTGATGAGGGCAGGTTTCCTTGGTGATGGAGTCTCAATCTTCATCACATCATCACAGCACTGCTTCCATTGGCCTATATGAGAAAGATGTGAATACAATGACATCTCTCTTCTGGTATATGCCATGCATATTTATCTATAAAAGTCTGCCAAAGCATCTAGTTTAGAAACATTAGGGAACTTAAAATGCAATCAACTGTCAGTTCTTTGTGATTAAAAAGTATTAGACAATCATTCATTCATTTCTAGATGCCTGTGTCCGTCTTCACTTCACTTATTCAGTACAGGATCGCGCTGGACTTGGGAGCCAATCCCAGGCAGCGTAGGTCACGTGGTAAGGAAACACCTTCCACAGCATGCCAATCCATCATATGTACCATCTTTCAATTTCTAGGCTCACACGACTTTAGAATTAATTACAACAGTGCCATGAAATATAGTTAAAAACCAAGATAGGAAAAAGCATAAGATTTTTAAAAATGTAATTACCGCTGAAAAATATTAATACACCAAACAATTCTGCCAATAAACTGAAATAATGATAGTAAAACACTGGGTTGGCTGGATGGTGTAGACTGTACTAGGCTGACATAGAGGTACCCTAAATAACACTGCTATTAGGGGGTGTAATGATTCTGAAAGTTCATGGTTTGGTTCAGACCTCAACCGGAAAAAAATTCTAGGTTTTATTAATCACCAACAATCTGGAGCACTAAAAAAACACTAAAGAGCGTGTCAGATTAACTTGACTTCACATAAAATAACTATGTAAACAAAAATAAACTAAAAAAAAACGTATTTGAAGACCAGTTAGACATAAAGTATTGTCTGCCGGCTGAGCATGTTTTTTGAAACACTTACAATTGTGTGTGTTTTGTCTACGACATGATTGCCATCCCTATACCCCACTGGATAACCAAAATGTTCCCACACTGCTGACTTGAATGTGTCCCAAGGGGTCTGGAGTTTAAGGCTTATTATCTATCCTGAGCTAATGAAACTAGCCTAGTTTCTACTGCGCACGTGATCACTCAATCATGATTGGACCAAAATAGTCACATGACACACACAGTTGGAGAACAATGAAATAGGTGTAATGTGTGAAATTGACTAAATATACAGGTTGCGCTAATTTTAAACAGAATCATAATATTGTGATTTACATGTGTTAAAGTGTTAATTGTGAAATGATGAAGAGTTTTGTAGCATTGGTAACAGTGAACAACTACACCAGCAGTGATGGCAGCCGGTTTGGGTTGGGGGGCGGGGGGGGTGCTGTCGCAGTTTCATCTCCCGGAACCACAACATGAGAGCATGACTGTTTGTATTGTGGTTTTGGTTTCGGTTTCAGAACCTTTACACCATTATCTGGTACAATATGTAATTAACAGCATGGTACTTCTGGTGTACTAATGTAAATTGGATTTGACCAAATTTCATTTAGAAATTCTGAGCATGCCAATGAAAATCATTCCCACTGTAGAATACACATTTTTTTCTGGTTACCATCCAGATTAGCTGCAATGAGACAATTTTTTTCAATGCGCTCACTCATGTCGTAAAATTGTTGCCAGAAGGCCTCCATCCAGCGCTGCATGTCCTCTCGACTTTCCGTGCCAAGCGTATGTGTCACTTCCTCCCCCCCGTAGCGGTTGCTGATGTTGATGCTCTGCCCTTTGCAGTGGACATCCTTCTCTGTGGCACGAATCTTTGTTTCCTGAGAGACATATGTGCACATGCTACTAATCAGTAGTTCAGCACCAACTGTGCACAATACACAGCCATTCCCTCACTAAAGTACACCAGTCCAGCAGGAGAAAGACAATTTTTCTTTAGTCTTTCTTTTCCTTAATTGTAGTCAGTTTGGTTTAGCATTATGTCTGTGTTTTGTTTTTGTGTCACTATGTTTCAAGATTAACGTTTTTCTTAACAATCAGGGCCCTATATTGTAAAGGAAGTACAAAAAAAATACTGTTACTAAATTGCATTGCATTACACATCGAAAAACTGCTTTTACCCAATATGGAAAAACAACACCAGAACTTTCTAGAATGACTTCTCCATTTAAGAAAAAGAACACCAGGTGGTAAGGGGCAGGCAAGAACAGGACACTTTTATACACGGCACTGATTCTGGTAACTTTTGGTAACAAATGTATTAATAGCAGGTTTACATCAACGGAGTTCTTGGTGTAAAATATGAATCAGCAGCATCATATGATTTATTGACACACTGGAATGACAGTTATCTGCGTCATGAAGCAGATAAGCAGCAAGAAAAATACCATCTTATAAGTCCCCATCCCACAGCCAAACACATTAAGTGGCAACAAATCTGAAAACGCCTCTTATTCTGGAAGCGGAACAATGATCTTTTGCTATGTCTTTACAAAAGGTTCCTATGTGTGTTTCTAACAAATACACTAATTAGTAGTGTCAGTAGTATTTTACATGGTTGTTCTATACTCTAAAATAAAATGCTGTGTCCTGTTTTGAACAAATATGTTCATTGTGACCTGATTGTTAGTTGTATAATTTCCACCAGCCTTGGTCATGTGGCAATAAAGATTCTGCTTCTGATTGTTTATGATAAATTGGAAAACTCAAGCAGGAAGCCCTCAGACTGAATGAAACCCATGTATGAATCTTTTATTATGCCAACTATGTCAAAATTCACAAAAGTAACAGCAGGTGGCAGCACACTCCTTGTAGTCCAATAATTCCCACAACTCTAAAGGGTCCCACAGAATTATTTACCTGCTGAAAAATAAATAATAAACAATGATGAAAATAGCATGTGGGTAAGGAACAAATTAAATAGAGTGCAAACATATATACGAATTTTAAAAAAAGAATCATTCACCTGTAATGAATAGAAAACAATGCAAATCAGGTTTTAGAAGACGGTATCGGCTGACAAGGAGAGATGAAGTTTCTGAGTTGACCCAATGTACCATGGAGGCCAAAAAAGGTCCATTAATGATAGTCTCCAGTTAATAATAAAACATCAACAAAAGCCTTAGATGTATGTTGTGTATGCTGCATGGAAGAATGAATTCAAACTAACCTTATTGATAGCAATAGTAAAAGCTGGTTCCACATTTGCTTCCATGTCCTCTTGTCTGTGATAACAGAAGAGGTTTGTCCCTTTTAGGACACCGTATACCTTTGTCCAGCTCTGATGGTCCCCTCCTAGCGGCTGGTAGAGGTAAGCAGAAAGGCAGGCAGTGGAGAGTGAGCGGTTTGTCAGTTAGCATAGCTGCGCACATCTGGCCTGTACTGCTCCACTGCTCCCCGTTACCTTGACCTTCAGGTAGCCACTCATCATCTGCTCTGTCATACAGTACGGCTGGGCAGCCAGGCGACAGCACATGCTCCCATAGAGCGGCAGCCAGTATGTGCACTCCTCTAGCAGAGAGAGACAGCAATGGGACAGGAGATTGAAATGAAAAAGCAAGAATGCTTAATGTAAAATATTCCATTATGGTGTGGTCTATTGCAAAAAAAAAAAAAAAGGTACAACTTCACAACAAGGCTCCATTTTGCCACTTATAAATGGTAGTAGCTCACTAATAAAAAAAAAACTCATTTACAATCATCTATTAATGATTTCCTAAGTGTTATAGCCTAATTTGCATGCTGGTTATAGACCATTCATATGGGTAGTCATTATAAAGCGGTAGCAAAAATTATAACTGTAACATTGCTGTGGCAGGCAGTGGAAACAAATTTATCATTACTATAAAATAATGACAAGTTTAGTTTAAAAAAAAAGATTTCGGGTAAATTGTTTGATGAAAGTGACTCACCATTCCCAGAGATGGAGAGGTCATGTGTACGAAAGCTGTCCTGCACATGTGCCAGTGTGAGCGAGGTGTGGGCCAGGACATTATACTTTGGTCCCCTGGACACAAAATCCAGCTTGAGTGAGAGGCTGTTCTGCACAGGGGTCTATCATGCAGTGCTAGTCTTTTAATTACATGCACAGTTGTATTCTAACAGCTTTCAGTGGTTTCCACCAGCTACATCCAAAGGATGTGTTTAAAATTGTTGAACATATGGGCTCACTGTCACCCCAGAAGTGTCAGTCACTTACGGGACAGTGGGCATGGGTAACAGGAGGGTGGCCGCTCCTCCATTGTTCGCCGGATTGCAGATATTCGGCTCCATCGCTGCCCGCATCTTCTTCCCCGTGGAGCGACCCAGAGAACTGCTGAGCTTGCTGGCCAGCTTGCGCGGAGTGCTGCAGGTTGAGAATTCGTCCTCCGTGCAGCAGCTGTAGAGCTCCACCCGCAGCTCAAACTCGGGGCTGGCCTCATTGCTACACAGTACACACCAGCGCGCACATGACTGAAAACACTGTAAAAACGGCAGCGGCCTTTAGACGCTGTAGAAAGTGGGAGAACTTAGGGAAAGAGAGGAAACTGAGCAAAACTGAATAAGGCAGGTATGTGTTTTGGCATAGAAAAGACAACTTGTACTCACAAAACGATGGTATTGTCGAAGCAGATGTCTGTCAGTGTGCGGTCCACCATCACCATGTCTGTATCATAGATCTCTCCATCCAGCTGCAGCAGGCAGAACACCGCACAACGATGCAGCTCTGAACGAAACAGGAAGATAATGGATGGATGAGGCGGACTGTCTTTGGAATGCACAAACTCTGCTTAAATTAAGAGGCCATTTGCGGAAATTTCATGGTACAGTCATGCGTCGCTTAACGACGGGGTTACGTTCTAAGAATTTTGAAGTTGGGCAATTTAATAAAGTGCTCCTACACAAACCTAGATGGTATAGCCTACTACTCACCTAGGCTATATGATATAACCTAAGTAACGATAAGAAGTACAGTTAGTAAATTCATAAATTAGCAACATAGTCACCAAGTCATCACCACGTCATCACCAAGTATTATGTACTGTACATAACTGTATGTGCTATATATTTACATGATTAGCAGTGCAGTAGGTTTGTTTCCTCCGGCATCACCACAAACATGTGAATAATGCGTCGCACTACGGCTATGATGTTACTAGGCAATAGGAAATTTTCAGCTCCATTACAGTATAATCTTAAGGGACCACTGTCGTATATGCGGTCCATGACTTACCGAAACGTCGTTTTGCGGGGCATGACTGTATGGTTCTTCCCCTCAAAGAACTTTCAGACCCCAAGTGATCTTTTTCTTTCATGCTTGGTGAATGTTTATATCGAATCAGCCATGAAGATGTGCTGCTTCTCCATTTGTAAGTGAATGAACATGCTGCTCTCTTTTGAGCTTCTGCTTCAATACACAACGTTTGCACATGCCTGTTGGTTTCGATTTATTTTCTCCTGAGAAAGTTTAGTACCCTGTATGTCGTTTTTAACACGGCTCAGTCAGTCCCCAGCCCCATCAACAGAATTCCGGGTTTCGGCATCAAGGCAGGCTTTTATTAAACTTCTCATTTATTATCACTAAGTTCCAAATAGTTATTAAAAGGCACAATGATGCATGGTAATAGTTGCATTGTTTTCCTAGTTCCTTATATCTGATTTCATGGGTAGTTGCACAAAAAAAATCAAAGTAAAATCATTCAGTACTTCCAATGCATCTAGGCCAGACAATCCATTTGTCTGCTTCAGTACACTTTAACTAGAGAAGCACTCACCATCTGATAAATTATACATTATCAATAAGCAGTCGGTAGTATTTTATGGGATTTATGGGAGCAGCGGACACATTAGGGGAATTGAAGAGGTCAGCTGTAGTAGATTCACACTCCCACCATTGTGATATGCTACCATTGGTGATACATCCCTGGTCGCCTCTCTACAGACAGAACAGTCTGATTCCCAGCTCACCTCCTTTGTTTTTGAAGTATTCAGTGTCTTTCCACATGAGTGGGATCCGCAGATCTACAATAAAAAAAAAATAACAAGTCCAGAGTGAATCCAGTTGGGGTCAGATGATAATTATGCTGACGCAGTATAAATCAGAGCGAGCACCACAGTTATTGCCGCTCATCATCCATCACTACATATGCCACTGATTCACCCCTTGTTCAGGACCCTTGAAACTCCAAGCTTGAGATGTTTGGATTGTTGTTAGTTGTAGTATTGTGTCTTGTAATACAGCATGATAATAACACACACACACACAGTCGGGTAAACATATTTTTATGGGGTCGCTCATTCATTTCTATGGGAAAAATGCTAACGATATCTATGACAACCTTAACCCCCAACCCAGCCCTAACCATAAGCATAAGTAACAAAACAAAATACAAGAGTTTTTGCGTTTTTAGTTTTTCATTGCAGTCACAGATTTTTATTAAATTGTTTTTTTATTAAATAGTTTTCCCATATGGGGACCAGAAAACCGGTCCCCATAAGGGAAAAAAATGGGTATTCAACCCGGTTTGGGGACATTGTGTCCCCGTAAGGTAAGGTATACCCGCAGACACACACACACACACACGCACCTTTACAGTATTTGAAAATGAAACCATATGACTACATAATTTAACGTAATTAATACATGTCACTTAAGTCCACAGCGTAATTGCCTGTAAGCACTCTGATTTATCTATGCTCCTCCAGCCGTGACCATTCAGACAAAACCTTTTTTTGAGGGAGGAGTGCTAGTGAGAGGCCAGACCATGTTAATGTTCAATAAGGACTCTGTAATAACCTCCCAACCACCAGGATGCACCCCCAGGGGCGTCTTCCAGGAGGGATATTAATCTCCTCCTCCAAATGCAGGCTCCAGCCACACACAACATCACCCTTCACGCCCCTTCATCTGCATGACAGACACTGTCTGTGGCTAAAAAAAGGTGAGCAACTGCAGAGCTCCCAGGGCTGCAGGTCACCATGGACACGGTCTATAATGAGAAAATTACAGCCACGACAATGAGAGTTTAAAAGGATCTTGCAGAGTCCAGCAGCATGTACATCTCTGCCTCATTAGTGATTCAAAAGCCAGGCACTCAGTCGTGATGGAAGACAATACATCTTCACTGCGGGGGCAGCAGACTGTAGACAGGATGTGAATGGAATGCTCTTTGGCAATGAAATTCCAAAGTGTGCATGATCAATAAGTGCTATAATATGCAGGACGCACAATAAATCATAAAACAAGAAAATATTAAGATAACTTTGAGGAGGTATCACATACCTGAGATAGCCACTTTTCCCTTGCAGGGAAGTCTAGGTCCCCCATCTGATGACCTAAACCAACAAGCAGAAAAGTTGAATTTCTGAATTTCCTTATTTCTCTATGCAACAAAAGAATATGAATCCCCCTTCCCTTCCTATTCTGCTGTCCACCTGTCTGCCAGGACAATCCCATACAAACTTCAAAGATCCATAAAGCCCCCCCACCCCCCAGGCCGCTGACCTGCGCACTGCCCTCTGCAGGACCTGAGCCTCCTTCATGCGCTGCAGCTCCGACATGTAGGCCATGATGCGGGCGTTGCAGGTCAGCAGACTCTTGGAGGCCTCCAGGGCCTGGTCCCTCTGGGAGCAGGCAGCCAGCAGCTTGCACGCCCCATCCCGCATCCGGATCTCATAGTCAATTTTTTTCTGGATGTCACTGTCCTGCAGGGGTGTGAAAGGAGGGACTGTCAAACACCTACGTCGAGATTTAGAGTATTCCAACTTCAACACATAGAGAAAAGCCCAGAAAGCTATGCCGGGATACCTTTTCTTACTTTATTAATGCACTTATTATGCTTGCTTATCTATATATACATGCTTGCTTAGCTAATGCTTTAATTGCAAATGCCGTCTAGAGCTGTTTGCCTACACGTCTGCAGTGAAAGCATGGCTGTAACATTGTTGACAAAAGGGCTTCTCATACTCAGTTCCAAAGCTGAAAGGATACTACATAATTTATCCGAATGCTCATAAGGAAAGAAAGAAGGGAATAAGCTGCAGAAGGTGCCTCTCTAACAGACACATGCTGTCAGAAATGTGAAGATCATAAAGAAATGTAACAAAGGCACCCCTTTCCTGTTTTGGCAATTAAACAGTGAAACAAATTTCAAATGAATCTTTATAGTTATACCTAGGGCTTGATTTGAAAGTTGGTGATCAAACAAGTCAAGAAGACACACATACACACATACATGAGTGCACCTATGCTACAGTGGGAGAAACGCACAACAAAATAGCATGCATATAGATGCTACCCTACCAGTCCATAACATTCAACCAGTGAAATATTTTCTGAGCCACTAGCAAACCCTCAGCTTTTTTTCAGTAAAAAGAGAATGGCATTTTTTAAACCAGAGAGCAATAAATTATTGTTGAATTTCATCAAATGCAGAGGGCAAAAAAATTATACAAAATTAATCTTTCTTTCTTGACCGAAAGAGGTATTCCAACAAAACATTATTTGAAATGATAACCCTCTTCCTTTTACAGTCTGATTTCTTTCATGTCACACAGTCATCTGGTATCCCTTTCTTAAAGTATTCACCATTCACCATTCAAATTGTAATGTTATACAGCCTTTACGGACTTGCTTTTATCTTTCTGGGAAATTATGATCGTCATGGACACTCTGCCTAAGAACAATCCCACTAATGGTTCTGAGATCTCACATTTCTATGGAAGACCCTTTGTTTCTCTACAGACAAAATATCTCAGACAGTGCTTATCACCGGAGATGAACTCTGTTTAAACCTGAAGCCCCCAAACTCTCTAAGGCTCTGTCTGTTCCTTTGCTTCCACCAATGCTTCTCCCAGTATTTTGCTGTCAGTTATTTCTTTTTGCACCAAACTCATATAGTTTGTTTGAGTCAGTGTTTATTATTCTGTGATTTGCTTGTTTATTATGACATTTACACAGGACGGGTAGGAAGTAACGACAGCAACAGTCCATAAACATATCACACTGCGGATAATAACGATAAGAGATTAGCAAGCAAATACAGCGCAAGAACAGTGACAGATAAGACAGCTCACATTAACATTTACACGAGTTATGCAGGGCATCTTTCAGTCTTTCTTTAGCAGAACATTTTGATTCATTTCCCATACTGTAGATCAAGGAACACTGGTCTTCTTACGCACCTGCACTGTGATCCAGTAACATCAACAGTAATTGTGGAAAAAATCTGTTGGACACAAATTCAAGACACTGCATGCTATTTGGCCCTTACAGAGACAGCCTGTATGGGTGAATGAGCCTAACCCAGGCTGGTTGCATAGTAGATGTCTACAAGCAGAAAACCAAACCAAAGATAATACATAAAAATATTTTTCTCGACTCAGATATTTGACTTTATTTTGGGTTACCCCGTTATTGTTTTATCAGTAAACCAGAGAGAGGGCCAAGATATTTTATCCACCCACCCCCGCCAGTACCGGGTCATGGGGGGCCTGGAGTGCATCCCAGCCAAACATACAATGCACAGCTGAATTTCAACAGACTACAGACAAAAAATCGAAACATGTGCAACACTGGAGGAGCACTGAAAACAGCAGGGGCAAGATTCGACCCCCCCAGCCCCAGAGGTGTAAGGCAGCAGTGCTACCCAGCAAACCGGGATGCCACCTCAAAGCATTTTTCATCATATCTTCATTTGTGGTCATGCAAGAATATTACAGCACAACACTGGCCAAAAGACCCCTGCAAGAGTTTCAATGGCAACACCTGGCTGTTAGGCAATAGACCTAATCCTGCCACTTTGAAGGACAATTTGGGAATCTATTAAAAGTCAAAACTAATCTAGTAGAATAAGGTTGAAAATATTCATTGATGCTCTAAATAGCTAAGCCCTTTAGTTTATGAGCATGTAATGGGTTTATTGCCATGGGAGGTATGTACTAAAAATGAATAATTGCCTCAGCTTAAAATAAGACGGCTTCATTTCCCAACACACCCAATCACCAGACTCCACTGGGAACTGGTCATCTCAGAGATCAAATGTATCCTTCCAATTACAGAAGGGACAACAGAGAGGAAGGACAAAAACATTCAAGTATCTAGATAAATATATTATTGCTCATTGAAAGGTTAACTGACAAACAAGAAAAAAATGTGATGCTAAAGCTGATTAATAGATATCAAGTAAAAAATACCACCTCTGTTACAGCTTCCAAAAGATCTGTCAAATACTGCATGACCTACCCCACATTTTCACAATCAATTCCAGAATCCTTTCTCAGTACATTCCAGAAACACCGTCTACATTTGAGTACGACAGTGCTTTATGGATTCGTTTGCAATAACACGATCAAAATACATCCATCATCACCAAATAATAGGACTGGCCCGCCACCTAATCTTTGTGCTGTTTGAGCGTGACAGCACACCAGGGGATGGTAATAGTTGTCTGACACTGGGGAGAGGACAAGGGGGGTAGGTGGGGGACAAGGGTTATGGGGAGAACACACTGACTGTTTCTGAGTAATGAAGCAGGAGAATTGAAAATGAGTCCAGATGGGGATAACTGGATAGATGGCATCACCTCCCTTGGGAAGGGTGGGGGGTGCGCTTTTGGCCCTTGGCCTCCTGATTGTGCTTGTGCATGGAAATAATGGAACATATCTAAGTGTTTCAAAAAACTACTGAAGCGCAACATTTTCTTCACAATCACTGCCCTGCTGCTAATTTGTAATGTAATCCTTTCATGCATTTCTTTGTTTATTACTGCATTGTTTACTACTGTCAGCTTACATGCCTTTTTACTTGATTTCTTATTTTCTTGCACTTATTACTGCCTACTGTGGCTGTGCTCTATATTTTCAGTCTTTTCCACACCTACTCAAAGTGTCTTTGGGTTCTTGAAAAGCATTATATAATTATAGTATTACTATAATTATAGTATTACAGTATTACCACTACTACTATTACTACTATCACTACTACTACTACTACTGCTACTACTACTACTACTACTACTACTAATAATAATAATAATAATAATAACAATAATAATACTAAGAATCAAATTTTAATACCATATTCATCATATGTGAAATATCTGCATATCATGTACAGTTCTGAGCAAGTCTTAGGCAAAGGAAACATTTAAAGCTATTTATCTGGGTAGTAAGTGTATATTTGCTCCGAACAAAAACAAAAAAATTCTTCTGTTCACCAAAAGTTACTGATATCTAGTTGGATGGCTAGATGAACACAGATTCAGTTCCCAAACCTCTCCTCAGGGGCACCTCAGCCATTCCATGTATTTCAGGGGTGGCCAATCCTTTATCCTCAAAGGGCTGGTGTGTATGCAGGTTTTTGGGATAACCTTTAGGTCAGCTGTTCACACCCAGGTGTGAGGACTCTTCAGCCAATCAGTCCTCTAATTAGTAATCTAATTAGGGAGCTGCACTGAAAACCCGCATACACTGCGGCCCTTTCTGGATAAGATTGGCCACCCGTGATGTATTTGATAAAAGTCACCCTCCGCTTACTTAATTCATTGACTAAATTAGTATTTAAAAGTCAGAGAGGTATTGACTAGCTAAAGTCTGCTACTGGTTAAATCAAAAAATACATGGGTGTACTGGATTGTTGCTCCAAATCCTGGGGTGATTTTAGGAGAGGTTTTAAAATGGTTAAGCCAACACACTTTTACAGGCATAATCAGAGGTGGAAAGTTCAGGACAAGAAAGTACAAATCCAGACCAAGATTTTGTTTCAACCAACCAGCTGAGTACTCTGTGAATGTGACTTTACGCTCAACTGGTTGGTTGAAAAATAATCTTGGTCTGGATTTGTACTTTCTGAACCTGAACTTACCTCCTCTGGACATAAAATCATAGTTTTACACAAACATGAAGATCATTTAATCGTCATTTTCTTTGACTGCCTAAGACTTGTGCACAGTACTGTATAAGTAAATGAACACCAGTGCTTGATTGTTTGTTTATGCCCCAATCATGTTCTGCCTAGTTGGACTTTCCTGTTGAAGCATATGTCAGCAACCTCTTCACTCACAGACTATGTGCTATTTATGGGCACAGCAAGGAATTTAACATCAACCAATCAGCTTTTTTAAGGACGGTACAAACTAACCATAAGTACAAACACCTACACATTCCACAAAGACGAAAATAACTCATTTAAAACGTACATTTTCCTTATATGATAACACAAAAAAATACGATAACCGCAGATGTATATTCATAGCTGCTAATACACTACATGTTTGTTTTAGTCTACATGGCTTTTGATAGATTGAGTGAGATGTTCTGGTGCCAAAAGGAAATTTAGCGTTTCTAATTTGAATTCCAGCTTTTTTAGCAGAATAAGGAAAAGTCATGTGAAGCCTCTTTCTGTACTTACAGCTTTACTTCTTTGGCTCTCAAACTGCCACTGGTAGACTGACAACAACAACTGCTTCCCACAGAGAGGACACAGCATGAGAGAGAGCAACAGTAAAAAAAAACCATCTATCTTCTAACCACTTATCCTAGTTTGGGGTTGCGGGGGGATGGGGGGTGGGGGGTGGGGGGCAGCATAGGGCCCGAGGCTCGGGTACACCCTGGGCAGGACGCCATTGCAGCGCAGGGCACATATATGCTCACACAAACACACAAACCCCCAACCCTGGAGCTGTGTGGATACCATCGTACTGCCCCAGAGCAAAAACAAGAAACAAAAAGTGAAGAGAGAAGGAAATACAAAATGGAAACAAAGGCAGAGAGAAGGTAAAAATAGCGATAGTACAATTCTGAGCAATCAAGTAGGCAGAGCAGAATAAGATTCTGCACTGAATTTCATTAATAAATGAGATTTAAAGACTAAATCCCAGCTCAACTAAGGGAAAACTCTAATCAGAATATAACAGTAAATTACATGATATGGAGGAGCTTAAATAAACTAATGGTGTGACATCTAAAATTTTTAAAGAGCATTGTAATTGTATTTTTGTGCACAGCAGATATTGTTCCATATGCAGTTTACAGTAAATGAGAGAAAGAGTTTTATAAATGACCCCTTTGTTTTCCGCACCAAGATACTGCAGTCGCAATTGAAAACTGTGACACCTTATGTAACAGAGAATTTAACTAAACTTCTCCCTTCTGAAGTAGGAGTAGAAAAGTGGATGCTGGGATATCCATTTGGTCCCCACAATGTAATGTATACCTGAACCACACACACACATACTTCTATCTATATCTTTGTGGGGACCGTCCATTCATCACTATGGAAAAAACCCTAATCCCAGCATGACAACCTTAACCCCTACCCAGCCCTGACCTTAACCATAAGAAACCAAACTAAATATAAGACTTTTAATATTTTTAGCTGTTTGATTGTAGTCACAGATAAAATTTAGTTTCCCCTCGGGGGGACCGAAAAAAGGTCACCACAACGTTAAAATAACAGGTATTATCACATGCCCCACAATGTAATATGTACGTAACCCCCTCCCCACCCCCCCACACACATAAACATTTAACAAGCAACATTCTCCAAAATATGCGAGGATGTTTAGTGTAAAATTTCTTGAAAGGTCTAAATTTGAAATTCAGTTGTACCCACCATGTTTCATCACAATGGTGTAGGAGAGAGTTTGGGATTGGGGGGGGGAGGGGGTACACAAGTG
>JAODKC010000044.1:22799506-22840313 GCA_026777985.1 Mormyrops attenuatus | reverse complement strand
TTTTCCTTTTTTTTTTTTTTCTCCATATTGAAATTTTATGTTTTAATTTTTTAATTTATCTGTTTTTACAAGTTATGGAAACCCCCCCCCCCCCCCAGCTCCCAAAACGAAGTCTAGGATTAAGAGGCTGAAATGTCTGCAGCATATCAAATACTACACCATAGTAGTCACTAGATCATGGACAAAAGGATAGCGTAATTTTAGTGTGATGGTGTTCACAAAAGTACAATTAATCCATAGTAACAAGTGTGCAGCTGGCAAAGACCTCTGTTGTGAGACAGTAAACACTGAAATCACCCTTTTTAGATCCCGGACAATTGCTACAATATAAGGGACACATTGTTACATTTCCAGATAAACAAAACCAGCTTCCAGTGATACAAGAACAATATACCAGTGTTGCTGTAATATATTTTTCACGTAACACGACCAGGTATACTGTAATAGACGCCTCAGTCGTCAACTGATTATTTTGCATATTATTACATGCAACCATACATAACAAAGATTATTTTGCAGATAGCAAATATCTGTACTCTTTCCCTTCAGTTATAAAATACCGTTTATTACATTACACAGTAACTTGTACTGGTTTCTACGTAAGACTGTATTTGGTGTGGATTATATATTATATTAATTTATATTATATTACACATTAGTCATATTTGTGTTTCTCCGGGACTAACCATTTTAATAAATTATTTGACAGATTATTATCAGTTTATTAAACCTTGAAATCTTCTTTCCCCTGATATTTATCCAAAAGCTTCTTCTATCTGGGATGCAGTTCACAGGATGTCCTGCAATACTCTGATAACTTATCTACCTAATGAAATTCGAACAATGAACAATATCAGCAGTATACCCATTTATAAATTATAAACCAATCTGTTGAGCACTCAAGTCAAGTATCAAACAAGGTATTAAATTATATAGCGACAAAGAAATATTTCCACTTACTATATGATTCTTGGAGTAGTTCATGACCGCAGTGTCTCAGATAAAACAGCAAATTCTCCAATCGGGCAGCAGTTTAATATGATAATATACGCGTTGGCCCTCAAATCCACCCATCGATAGTTTGAATTTTTGTAAATCGGGTTGGAAAAAGACGGTCCCTCTGAATACTCAATACTGCAGCATAGGTACTCTCAGAACGGCTCTTGAATCACCTGACCTTGTTCATCTACCCCGTCCGTCATCAGCTCTCGCTCCAAGTAATTTGCAGACGTGGGGAGGCAAGATTGAATACAGGGAGGACCAACCAGAGACGCGGCTTAGAAGGCAAGACTGAATACCGTGAGGACCAACCAGAGATGTAACCTCGGAGGCAAGATTGAATACAGGGAGAACCAACCAGAAATACGGCTGAAGGGGCGGGTGTGATACAGCGATGAACAACAAGCAACGTGAAGATGAGTGTGCGGTGGTAAAAGGAGCCTTGGGAATTTTTATCTGACGATCTGAATTTTTATCATAGACAGTTGTTTTTCTTTAACATAGACAGTTGAAATTAATTTTGAAATTAATCTCAGATTGAGTGTACTGTTGTCTTAATTTCATAACACATAAATAGAAGTTAGATATACGGGTCTACTTTTGAATAATTTGCGGAATTTGTGCCTGTATTTTGATTTACTTAACAATCAAGACGCATTTATTAACGGTTCTTTCTGTTCCGAGTATTAATATTCTCCTCACGTGGGTTTATGGGTAGCCCAGATCACTCCCGCAGTTCCCATGAAGTCGAGACTCTATTTAGGGTTAGGACAGCTTCTCAAAATATACACTGAGCGTACTTTCCTAGGTGTGATCTCGAGTGACCGCTTCCCCAAACGCTGGTCTGCCTTACCGAAAACTGACTGGGGGATGCGTATTTTATGCCCATTATCCATGGAACATTTCATTCACTGGCTGGTATTTCTTACCAAAGATACCAAGAAAAATTATAACTCGTATGCTCCATTTTAATGGCAGCATTTATTATACTATATCTATTGTCAATACAAAAAAAAGATGTGAAGTGTTAGTCCATGCATCGATGATTTATTATTGGGTAGCCGCAGTACCATCCATTTTCCATACCCTCATATCTAGTTCAGAGTAGGTTTTAATCGCTCATGAATCCAAGGAAATATAGGGCATAATTCTGGGGGAAACCCCACGCAAACACCAGGAGAACACTAAGCAAACACCAGGGTTGCGGTCATTCCGGAATGCATTCATCAATACCAGTCCAGATCAGGAAATGGAACTGGAGTTGGGATTGGAAAAAAAAACTACGGGGAACAGAACTGGAATTGAATTCAAATTTCAGGGACGTTTAAACTCCCACTCCATTTCCCCTTCCTGGTTTGGATGGGAATTGATGAATGCATTCCAGAATGGCCCCAACCCTGGTACACACAAAGGAGAAGCTAGATATCAAATCCACAACTGTGGAGTTGTGAGGCCATAAACCCACACTAAATCACAATGCTTCTCCTTGTATACCTGTTTTGATGCTGCACTTAATTTGAATGTGCTAGTTACAACATTTGTTAATAAATACATATATTCATGACAAGTTGTTAGTGTACAATGAATAAGTAGAAAGCAATGCAACATTTCTCCCATTATATTTGGCATAATGTTTTGTCAGTTCACAGATATCTAAGATTGAGGTGTGGGCTCTGGACTATCAGGACAATGGTTTTAATTTCAAACATGCCTTAGCTGCTTTGGCTGAAAGGCTTTGGAGTATCGTATTGTTAAAATGGGAAGATATGCTTCAGCTTTAATGAGGGCACTAGGTTTTCCTCCTATATATATATATAGTTGCAGTTGTTCTCCTAAGTTGATTTTTCGGCACTATGCTCCTGTCCTATTTGCATATTCCCAGCATGCTATTATAGAAGGGAAGGTCTGAGCTTTAATGTGTAGTTAATAGTTTCCGTGTATTTACCAGCATTGTCTGCCTCATGTGTCACCCTGAAGGGATAGGGTAACGTCCATCCTGGCTTGTGAACAGTCCCTTTGTGTGATAGCTACATTATCAATAAAGAGCAGAACTCTTTTTATTAGTCATGTCGGTCCTTCATTTTACCACCATTACAGTGTTTAAAACCATTCATTCCCCCTTCATTTTGTTGTTAGTGCCATTATCCCTGCAGAAAAGACATACCATGTTGTTGCAGCAACACTGGGTATTAAGTTTATTAGATAATTGGCTGGGCTGATACTATGCCTAATATATATTTTATAAGTAAGATCACAAAAGTTCAGGCTTGGCTTAGTCGTACCTTAAAACATTTTACCCCACATTGAGATTGAGTTGGGGTGTCTTCTTGCATAATTAAGACAAAACAAAATGTTTTGTTTGGGAGGGGGGAGTAACTACTGCATGATGCCTATCCTCTGCCAGGGAAGCCTGCAAAGGCTCGTAAAGGTTGCCTTTGGCTTCATGGTAGTCATCCTGCAAAGTGCCTTTTTTATCATGCAGCTATGGCCTGATCAGAGCATCATTCTTTAATAAATTTTGTGAAATCTTTTTATTCCACTGATTGTTTCTTTCAGTAATTATATTCTGCCATTAGGATAAACATTTTTTAATCATCTATACTTGGCCATGGCTGTCATACTGCACACTGATATGTACTTCGAGACAAACAAACCATCATGGAAATTCTACAGCATTAGTTGATTTTATTTTGATCCAAGGGAACCACTTTACATGATCTCAGGATGAGACAAATTGGCACCTCATTAGTGATTTCATTTCCTAGCTCTGGGTGTATGCGTTCTCACTGTGAACCTGTGCATATTATCTCTGTTTTTGCCTGGTTTTATTCCCATACTCTAAAAGCACGCAGTTAGATTTGTACTGGTGCAGCTGTGTATGTGCAATACGATGGACAGACATCCTGTCTGCAGCGTTCTGCAGCCTTGAGCCCTATGCTGCCTAGAATATGCTCAAAGTTCACTGTGACTCCGTGCTAGAAGATGGATGGATAATTCGAATGTTGTTGGTTAAATCTAGAGATGGCATTTATTTAATACACACTATCAGTATCGGCCTGATACCGACAAAAACGGTGGACTGAATATCGGAGGGGCAGGGGAGTAAGAAACCAGACTGATTTTCCATCAGAGATAGGCCGAGTCTGAAAAATCGCGAAAATGCTTGAAACCTTACTGCGACATACCGTAAACAGAAGTGAGGATCACGTGACGGCTCGCTGTTCAGCACCGCATGTGAGTCGGAGCTGTCATGTCGGCTGCGAAATTTACAAAGTACTGCGCTTCACTCAGAGAAAGAAAAAAGCAATAGCTGCAGAGTGCACTGTATGTAAGGCTAGTGCTGATTCGTATTAAGTCTGAACACAGTAAAAATTATGTGAACTAGATGTCTTCAAATTGATATTCTTTCTCAAGTTAATTACTACTACTTTTGTTTTTTTGTGCTCCGTTGTATGCTTTGTACTGGATTTTTATGTGTACTTTTTGACTAGAAATGGTTAGTTGGGGTATACAGTGATATTTTTATGATTGATTTCTTTATTACAGTTAATTTGGCAACGGATTCCACAATTTGCACTTAAAGAAATATTTCTGTTCATTTTTGTGAAGGTTTTTACTGAATAAAACAAAGAAGGAAACTTATGTAAATCATGTTGGGCGTGGATTTCTTCCTGTAGCGTAGGGGCATGTCTTCTGTTTGCGCAACATAACAATTATACTATTTTGGCTTCGGACCAGAAAATATGATCTCTAGTTCAATCTGAACACAATTGTCACCTGCAGGAGTAAATTCTCTTACAGTGAATTTTTGATACAGTGAGTTTTAATAAACAAACAAGCAAATAAAAAGAATTTTTATACTCATTAAACCGAATGTCCTTTTTAAATTATATATTGTGCGTAACATCTCCACATAGCGTTTACATTAGCCAAATGCATATGCAGAAAATTACATTATATACAAAATTGGATGTAATGCACCAATTATGCATGAGTAACAAGTAAAATCAATGAACTATGGTCTAGGTCACTGACAGTCTGTAAGGGCAAGTCTGCAAGGAAAACTGCTGGGCACATGTTACATCGCCTCCTCTCCTTTGTAAATTTCTTATGTTCTTATCAGCAGAAATACTTATTAAATTTGCTCATTTTAAAGCATCCAATAGTGTTGAACCTAATTTATAAAATCAGAGAAGGGAGTGAAATAATTCTCATTGCATTTGTGAACCCACATGTGTATTGCTTTGGCTTGTTTGATACTTTCTCATTTGATATCCTTGCTTTGTCAACAGCATGATGCAGTGTAATCTTCAAGAGGCTGAGAACTCCAGGTGTGGGCTGTTCATTAATTCACTCTGTGCCTTCTAATTCAACCACCAATGTCCACTCAAAATCTATACTGCAGTACACTGCGGTAAATCCTTCTACAACATACAACGTGTCAAAGCAGAAAAGCATGACCCCACAATAATGGATGAAAATGCATATGCGGAAATTACACTAATGGTTGACTGTTTGGGATTCAATTAATCATTCAACATTATAAAAATATCAGCATCATTGTTTTTGGTTTGTATGAATTTACGTTTGGGAAAATAGTTTGTGCAAATTTATGTCAATTTAAAATACCAAAATGGCATTAATTTGTTTTCTTCCTGCAATTCATTCGTTTCCAATTAATGTTTTTTGTTGCAATGCTCCAGAAAAACATCTGTGATTAAGTGGAGTCAGAAAAACACTGACAGGGTATATTTATTGACTAAAAAATGGATGCTTCTCAGAACACTCTGTTTGTAAATAACCTTACAAACCCCTATCGGCATCAAGGTTTGGTTTCTATATGGAATGTGATGGAGGCTCACTGTAACCTTACTTGAGGATAACTAGACCAAGAGGAGTGAGCTCTAGTACAGAAATTATATTCCTTGAAAAAGAAATAAATCTTTGCAACTATGCATATACCACTTGGTATATGGTATATGCAGCTGCAGAATCTTCATGCTGCTTAACCAGGGCTGGCTTGGAGGGGGGGGGGGATCTAAAATTTACAGTCACGACCGAGGGCTTAGGATAGCCAGAGAATATATCACAAAAGCCTCTGCTAAATAAATCAACGTAACTGTCAGATTTGAAAATCTCTGGAACATTCTAGTACTTTACATTGAAAAACAATGAAAAAACATTAACATGGTGTATCATTCAAATAATTCTTAAGTAACACTTTTTTTAAAATGTTACTTAAGATGCCTATTCTGACCAGTGCTTCTAAATGGTTTAACTGATGCATATAGAGTCTTCCTGTCTCTTTACATGACAGAATACTTTGCCTGATCAACATGGACCCAGTGGAGATGCATCGTTAACCACAGAGGCTCTGAATCAGATTGCTCAGTTGAATACGGTGGTGGCACAACTACAGCAGAGTCAGCAGCAAATCCACTGCCCCAGGCCCCTCCATGTCCCTTGACTGGGGTACCCATTCCAATTCTGTATAAATGATAAACTGGACCATTATTGATCCTTTATGATGCAGTGCCGACTCTACATCGACCACCACCGGGCCAATTCCCACTGCATACACTCCTGACCGGCCAGGTGTGGGAAGGGGCAACTGCTCTGTACTTTCAGGAATAAGTAGTAATTAGTCCAATCACGTTCCCAAAGAAGTGGTACAGTGTCTCAGTGTGTAGCACTGTTGCCTCACATCTCCTTGTGAGGAGTTTGCATCCCACCCACACTCAGTGTTTGTGGAGATTGTAGATTTCACCCTTTACTCCTGAGACTTGAGGTTATGCCAAGTGGTATTTCTGGTATGTGTGACCTGTGATGGACTGATATCCGTGCCTTGCCTTGTGCTGACTGGCTCCAAACTCCGTGTAATTATACTGGATAATATTTGGAAAATGGATGGATTTGTAGTCGTTTTCTGCCTTCATGAAACAATGAAGGGCAGCACAGTGGCACAGTGGTTAGCACTGCTTCTCACAGCAAGAAGGTCCTGGGTTTGGTCCTGGGTCCTTTCTGTGTGGTGTTCACAAACTCTCCCCGTGTTCGCGTGCCCCGGTTTCCTCCCACGGTCCAAAAGTGTGCAGGATAGGTTGATTGGCAAGCCTAAATTGGCCCTGTGAGTGTGTGTGTCCTGCAGTGTGTTGGCAACTGCCCAGGGTTGGTTCCTGCTGTTCCTGGGATAGGCTCCGTGACCCCAGTTGGGATTAAGCGGTATCAGAAAATGGATGGATGAAACAATAATACTTAATTAATCTATTCAGTGAGGATCACAAAGGAAATAATAGAAGTTTTGCACTGCCTGTGGTTCCACTGTAACATAAATCCTAGAAATAGAGCAGCTACCCGTCTCACAATAAAAGTGATGTTCTACTTTTGAAAGTAATGCATTCAAAATAAAAGGAAATCTTACAGATGCCAGCAGTACTAGTCAACCCATTAGTTAAAACAGGTGGCCACACATGGTGGCATATTCTGACGAGATGCTGAATTGAATGAGGCTTGGTTTTCATATAACTTTACCATCTACAAATACAGCTTTTCCAGCTTTATTACCTCTGATAATGCCAGTTCCTGCTAAACAATAAATCTGATAATCTATTATACAAACTTCTCCCAAAAAGCCAACATGTCAGCCAATTCTACACTTAATTGCTATGATTACTGTTTATGTGCATACAATAGTGATCAAAATTAGGGAACAAGTGACATTATTATAATTTACATGATTGCAACTATTGCACCAACTAAATTAAATTTGCCTTTGTTACTGAAATGAACTTTGGACCAGTTCTCCTCTGCCCACACAACATGGCTTGGCCATTGTGGAGTGAGCTTCCAGTCCGTATTGTCCCAGATGATGAGTCCCTGTCAAGACAAATTCTTGCCCTGTCCAGAATTGATTTCATGAGCAATTCTAGCTACAGTGTTGAATCGATCCCCCACCGAGAGCCTCCCTATCATCCTGTTCTCTCGTGTGCCCTGTGTCTTCTGTGAGCAACCAACCTTTTTTGGGACTTAAATGATTTAGTTTCTTCCTAGAGTATGAAATATAGCTCTTGGAATGACTAACTTCTCTTCCAATAGTTAAGAGGGTCACCCCATCAGCCTTCATCTCAACAACCTGACGTCACAGGGTTTCAGTCACCTTGGAGAAGCCCACCATCTTGCAAAATGCCTGTCAATGTTGCTAAATAAGAGGTGAATAGTTTGGGTCCAGAAAGTAAAAATGAAGACCAAGACTTTGTTTGAAACTTTGTTTCAAGACTTTGTGTACTTACTGTGATTGATCAGTGCTCAGTGTAGCCTTCTGCCAGCAGAAGCACGATTAAACCAGGACTCTAGCCTCTTGTTTTTTCCACAGCTGTATGTTGTATTTTGGTGCTCTTGGACCAGCATCATTAATGAAATATTGCTGGTAGACCAGCTTCATGTGCAAGCAGACCAGCACAGTTATGCTGGCTCACCAGTTACACCATTGCAGTCAATGGGATGTGACAGTTGCATTTGCATAAAATGCCTGTCAGGGCGGCACTGCGGCACAATGGGTCGCGCTGAGTACTGCCGCGTCATGTTTCTGTAATTTGCATGCTCACCCTGTATGCGTGGCTTTTCTGCAGATCCTCTGGTTTCCTTACACTGTCCAAAGAGCAACTTATGTATAGATGAATCGGTGTGTCTATACTGACCGTGTGTGTGGCAGAATGTACACCCAGCAGTGGCTGGTTGATTCCTGCCTCACGCTTAATATATTATACTATATTATATATAATCGTTAGTCACTGCCCTAATTTTGATTGGAAACTTTTTTGAAATTTCTTGTATAAACCATTTATTTTCTGATGTGTAGTTTTCACTGATGAAATATGATTAAAATACATCTATTCATGTTAGAATAACTTTTAATGTCACTCATTCTCTAATTTTGATCACTACTGCAGACTCTTATATAAACTCCTCAATGTTTATTGCTGCTTAGACACATATGTAGGCCTATATAGAAGGTTTAAGGCTTTCAGGATCTTTATTGCTAACTAATAATAATATACACCATTTAAAGATGCTATAAAACTATTTTACTTTTTACAGGTGAGGACTAGGGCAAATTCCAGACAAGGAAATCTACTCTGAAGTTATTTCTTTAAAACACAATTTAGAGATTGAGCTATTGCACTTAGCATAGGAAAGTTTTCTCTGGACATCCCTGGTGAATGCTGATGCAGTGTCTTCAGAGATTCCAGTTGTTCCTTGACGACTGCTCCTGCATCAATTGAGCATGATTCAATTACTGTACACATCCAGGCAGCCTGATAGCCACATTAGCAGGACTGTGCTGCACTCTGTTACAGCCTTGTGCTAGTCATTGTACATTTACCATGAACACCAAAACTAGCAAAAAAATGCTTCGAAGAACAGCAGAACTGTTACAAGTTTAACTGCAATTCAAGTTTGTTTAGTGTATTTTTTTCCTAGCTAAAAATGTAGCAACATCCAAATTACAGGCAAAACTTTCCCACTCTGACGCAGGCTTCCTGAAGACACAGAATGGCAATTACAGCCATATGTGCAGCTCTTATAAATAGACCTACGCAAGAACAACGCCTGGAAGGCACAACATACAGTAAGGCTCTTTTCAAAATATCTCACTACCTTCTGTGTACTGTAAAACAAACTCCAGCTTTAACCCTACACTTTTAACCCTGACAGATCAATGGATAGTTGAGATAGCTTAGATAGATGATATAGATCAGGAGAACAAGTACAAAAGGCTCTTGGTGCATGAAAACACAGTGCTGATAAATATCTGGGCAATGTTAACAGGGAAGGGGCCAGGTGGGTGCAAGATGCAGAGGTGTGCCCTGCAGAGCCACAGCTGCAGGACAGTGTTTTTCTAAGGAAGCTATCTGAGGCTCCAGCACACAGAGTAACTATTCAATTTAACCACTTTAATGACCAGGGAGGTGTTCCCCAAAGCAGGATTTCTCAGTTAGCTGGGTTAATTTAAGCTACAGTAGAAGTCATGACTGTCCAATAAGAGTTTAGGTTAGGAGCAATCCTATTGGAAACCATGACTTCTAGCTTAAGTTAACCTAGCTAACTGAGAAATCCTGCTTCATGGAACAGCCCCTTCCAGGAAAACCAGAAAACATCAGCATTAAGTTAATACAAAGCCACTCTGTTTACTCAAATCCGCTATTCCTCCAATGTTGCATGAGCACGGCCCATTAAAATCCAATACAGTTAATGTCGCAAACATACAATCGAGCCATAATTAAGATTAATTAACACGATAAGAAAGGTATGTATGTTATTGGTTCACATACACACTAGATGACTGTCTGTATCAGAGTACTAAAACCAATTGCAGAAGATATTAGCTAAAACTTAACTTCTTTGTATCTCTTTATGCATTATATAACCTGAAAAACAAGGTTCAGACTAGAGTAAATAGTGTTTTAAATGATCTTCTATCCAAATGCAATGTATAGTCAGAGAAGCAATGTGATAGCTTTCCACTTTGTGCGGACACTTGAAACTGCATATTAAATCATCATTAAATCACTTTGAATGCAATCAGGCTGACAATGGCCGGTGATGTTTTCTGAAGAACATCAAGACCCACTATATAATAGACGATGCTAAGAGTACTTATGCAGGTGATTCCCAATCTTGGGACTTCAACTTTAGCATCCAATTAATGATCATTGAAGGTCCCTTTTAGGGATTATGTACAGTACAGAATGTGGCACGATGCATAAATGCTCAATGCTGAAATGTCAGTTAAGACTGAGATTTAATTCAGACCAGTAGATCATCAAAAAGAGAATTCCATCTGTATATTGAGCATGAACCAGCACTGAAACAACATCCACCATTAAACGCAACAAACAAGCATGGCAACTTCATACAATTTTGGCTTAAAACCAGAAAGTGTGGAGATGTAAAATTTATCACTCAGCATCTCAGGAAAACTTGCTTGGCAACACTCTTTTAATTAAAAGCAGTATTTCCATATAACAATGCAAAATTCCTTATGTCACTTCAGTTAATTAATTTTGTTGATATTTTCTCTCAACAGCTATGAAAATAATTTAATTTTCTCTACATTAAACACAAGTTATTCCAAAAATGTAAAATAATCAATCATTATAGATCAGCATTTCCCAACCTGGTCCATGGGGACCCAGAGATGGTCCATGTTTTTGATCTCTGTGCCAGACAGTCCACATTTTGTACTGTCCATGACTGTCTGGCAGGGAACTTGGAGGGATCAAAAACGTGGGCGGTCTGTGGGTCTCCGAGGATCAGACTGGGAATCACTGCTATTGGTAATGTAAACTATCAGTCAAAGATCTGGACACCCCAAATGAAAATCATTAGTTTTTTGACAAGATAATAACCCTAAGCACACCTTGAGGTTACGCAATAGGTAATATTATGTAAACAAGGATAGAGATGGAGTGCTGTGACTGATGACCACAATCCCCCGACCTAAACCTTATTACAGCTGGTTTGGGATGAGCTGGATCGAAGACAAAGAAGCAAGGTAGCCAAATTGTTCCCAGAACTAATGGAAACTCTTTCAGGACTATCGGAGAAGCATTCCCAGTGACTGTACATTTGGAAGCTAGTTGAAAGAATGCCAAGAGTTTGCAATGCTGCCATTGAAGTAAACGGGGGCTGTTTTGAAGAGTCTTAAATTTGAGAAAATTTTGAGATGTTGAACTCTTGGTCGTTGCAACATTTGACATGTACTACTCCATTGCCCCAAGGCCTATAAGGTAAATAACATAGTTAGATGGAAACAAGTGCATTAAACACAAGTGTGTCCGAAATTTTGAATGGCGGTGTACATAATGATATATATCACCAAGTGAAGTTGGCTTCATTGTCATACCATCCATATAAAGGTATACAGTGGCACAAAATGACACTCCCACAGGATCAAGGTGCAACATACAACAGCAATCAAGAGGGAAAACCTTTTTTTGTTTTGCACTGAAAAAAGGTATTAAAGTAACATATTTTCTATTCTTTTATTTTCTTTTCCAGCAGGCCACATTTAATGGAATTATTAAACACAAAACTTCAAACTGCACTCCAAAAATTCAACATTAAGGTGTAAAAAGCTCAAGATCCTACATCATGTAACCCAGGCCATCTAAATTAAGATTAAGATTAAGAATTAAATTCGTGCTTTAAATCCTAAATAGTCACAAACAGCCTTGTAAAGAGCAGCTTTGAGTTAATGCATAAACATTCTCAAAAAAAGTGCAATTCCCCATATAACCCTTCAATAAAGGCAGTAATTTGGAAGAAAAAAAGCAACATACTTAGCATATGAATCTTGCATTTGCATTACCTGTAAACTCAGGGCAATTTGTCGAATGTAAATCATGTTGAGATCCTCCAGTATATGTAGTTTCTCCTCCATTTCTGTGAATTTGTCAAATGACATAATCCCTCAGGTCCTAGTCCAATAATCAGCAAAACTTATTTGATGATTGACCCTATTTTAATTGTCACAACCTCGGAAAAGGCAGGACCATTGTATGGATCTTACAACAGTAAATCCAAACGGGAATCCATGAAATAAAAATCTCCTGGGTATGATTTTCAGATCCTGCCGCTTCATAGAACGCTGCTGAATAACTGTTTTACTGAATAGCAAAATAAAAATTAATTTGATCAAAAACTGGCAATTTGTTTCCGTTTAGGCGTAAAACCAGCTGTTATGAATCGAATCTTCATTAAACTGCGGGTCCAAAGTAGTGTCTTTCTGTTAGCGGCGTAATTACTGCAACTAGCTCACATTACTGTGAATAAGCCAGGTTACGCTGGCTAGTCTGGGTTTTCCTTTTACCAATGCAAGAATGGACTACTTAAAAGGTAGCTTCCGGCACGAGCAGCGGGGAAATAAAAGGTCTTTTAAATGGAGCACTTTTCTTTGTGTCGTTTCTTCCTGATGCGAGTGCCGTCTGTACATTGTGACAAGTCCCCGCCACAAAGGGTTTCGCCACCGCTGGGATACACGGAAACCTCTCTGCAGTTACATGAGTAACGGGACCGTATCATAAGTCAAAGAGCACTGTGATTTATAAGACGAACTAAACCAAAGAGAATTTAATATAGCACTAAACAAAAGCACCACACTTCAAAACAATTGAGGATTGTTTTTTGTTAACGAAGCCCTACCTTCCTAGAAAGTGTAAACACAAAAACAGAAATTACAAACGTAAAATTGCAAATAAAAATGAAAATTGCCAGCCATTATTTCGGCCCGGTAAACTAAGGTTTCCAATGTGATAACAAATAATAACAAATAGAATGTTACTGCTTGTAGATGTTATAATAACGCATTACAATTATAGTCCTGAATTTCTTAATGTCTGAAAAGTCTTCACGACATACAAACATTGTTTTTAATCGGAAGATATACTTCATATTTTTAAATAAAAGAGCGAACAGAAGAACAGTAGAAAACCTTTGCACCAACAAAATGAACATTATGCCCCGAAACAAAGAATCCATCTGTCCCAATGAAGGAACCTTTTGGCATTTTGGGTCAAAAAGTCTATTTTAAATTCGGACAGCCAACCATATGTTGCATAGTTATTTAAAACGTCTCTTCAAAGATCTGTAGATATTTATCTAACAAGTAACATGATAAAATTACCCCGTTAACATCTAAAATCCAAAGCCTTCTAAGCGGCTAAATGGGGAACAGCGCGACCCCTCGTGGTAGGTATTATCTTGTGTTTTTTCCCTCTCACTAATTACGTCCATAGAGAGAATTCCCTCGAAATTACATACACGTCCTTATAGTTTAATATGATTTCACATGTACTTCGCGTGGCAACAAGAACTTTGGTTATATTCAAGTAAAAAAACTTACCTGATAAGTTATTTTCTTATTTAAAACAATTAAAAATATCTAAGTACCTCAGGTTTACATCATACATTAGGCCAAAGAGCATGGAAAAAGCAAATTATTTCAGCTGATTGAAAACCTCAAGCATGTGAAAAGGTCTTTTTGGATGGCAAAACTGGTCATTATCAACTATCTCTCCAGCTTGGATTTCCTGTTAGGGAATTAAAGTAAACACAAAAAAACAGGGAATGAGCAACTTGATTAATGACACAATATAGTTCAATTAATAAACTGGATCCATTTATGCTGGTGTCCAATACCTGAACGTTTCATACCAAGACTGATAGATTGTTCTCCTTCCATAAGTTTTATGTTCAGTTGTTTAATAGAAGTGGTGGCACAGTGGTGCAGTAGCTTGCACAATTGCCTTGCACATTTAGGACCAGGGTGTGTGTGTGCATGCCCCATCCCAAGTTATTCACTGTCTTGTGCCCATAGGCTCCAGACCCCTATGACCCTGCATAGGACAAGTCCGTATGCAGCGACGTGTAACACAACAGACTGATATAGAAAATATTTGTTGAATAATTGTCCTTCCCCTGTAGTTCTTTGCTATCAGTTTCTTATTATTATTGTTCTCATTGAAGTAGAGGATGACGGATCTAAGGGTGCACTTTCTCTTTGTACTTCACAATTTGTGGTTTTGCATTTGAGTGTCTTTACTTTGAAGCTGGATAATCATACCAAACTTTTGAGTATATGTGCTGGCAGTTACATTTACAAATTTGCCACAATCTGCCATTCAACAGAGCTAAAAATCTTATAAAAATTCCATTTTCCTGAGCATTAATCCAATGGTTTTCTCTATTGATTGATTTAAATCTTGCAGTGTGATACTTCTTATAGATGATTGAAGACAGATATTGGGTGAATTCAACTGGAACTCCCTCAAATAGATCAAGAACAACGTTGAACAGAAATCCAGGGGTCACACATAAAACGTTTTTTGAAAAAAACTATTTTTACCCTCTAGTGATTAATAACTGAGGAGTACTTCATAAATTTCCTTATTTGTGACAGAATGCATCACTTCAAATTTCCTTCAAAATATGCAAAGTTCTTAAATCATCTGTAATGACCCAGCTGGGGTCCGTGATGCTGAACCTCTTTTGGCAGAGAAGTCCTCAGAGATGCACATTCCAAGGAGCTTAAAGCTGAAGACAAGCCCCACCTCAGTCCCACTGGTATGAATGGGGATGTTTTACATCTACATTTACTTTTATTTAGCCGACGTCCAAAGTGACATACAAGACAAACAGTACATATTTGCAGCTTGTCCTGAAGTCCACAATGAGCTCCTTTGTAGTCCTGGTGCCGAGGGCCAAGTTATCGTCAACAAACCTCGCAGTCAGGTATTGAACCATTTCCCTGTAGGCCTTCTCATCGTTCCTACTGATTGTGATGTCAAACTTGATGGTGATGTTAAATTACCACACAGGGACAAAAGATGGATTTATTTAACGGATTACTGATTGTTGTACCATAGTTCAACTGATCACTGTACCACATTAAAATGGGACATTGTATATGCAACAGGAAATGCGCCTCATAACACCCATGTATGCCAACCCAAAAAGAAAAATACTTCATTTTATTCATTTCTTATTTTATGTACAATACTGTGCACATTACTGCACCCACAGAATACTTTCAAAATATTACAAATTAGAAACAAAATTATATTGAGAATTCCATGCGACTATGAACAGGGCCGCCTATACATAGGGAGAGAGGGGAAGACTTTCAGGGGTCTGTGCTCAGAAGGCTGCCATGATGTCACTTATCTCCAGCTGCTTCAAAGGCACAGGATGCTGGTTCACCCTGTGCTCTGACCCCAAAATTTACTCTCGCCCGTATTCATGTCGGCATTTCTCATGGAAAGCAAAACAATACAAGCAAAAACTATTCAACATCTCCATAGACTTGAAGAAAGTAACACTAGTATCAATTAGTATTTCTAAATACTATTTCAACAGACCGGCATCCCATCCAGGGTGCTGCCAGAGGGCAGACCTCTCTCCTATTCTCATTGGTGTAGGGTGCAGACTGCCCAACAGTTCTGCCCAAGATAAATGGTTAGAAGATGGATAGCGAGTCACTGGGTGGCATTTGCCCAGTCCATGAGGGGGCCAATCTTGCAGCCAGGCCTGCTCAGAATAACTGACTGAACAGATACTTTTCTCGGCACTTTATTCTGTAGATAATACTACACGAGTCTCAAACAGTATTTCTACACATGATTAAATTGCTCAAGTTGATATTGAAAGTTTATTGACATTTTTGTTAAAAAAAAAAAAAAGAAAGAAAAGAAAAATACAAGATTTATTCCCATAGAAACATTTTTAAAAATGTAGAGCTCAAAGTAGCGGTTTTCCTCACTGCCTTCATTTTTTCCCTTACATATTGGCCCTTAAGAATCAAAGACCTGAAAAACAGATATAAGACACACTGACAACTCTCCAGCAAGACAGAATTCCACTGCGAATCTAAAGAAGAACGGGTTTAGTGTGCTTCAAAGGAATAACTTACCGGGTAGAAGGGCCTTATTTGTGCTGGGAGCTCTTTCCTGAAGCGATATCTTTTTGTGCCTGTTTCAGTCCCTGTTGGAAGTGGGAGGATAAAAAGTATTTTTTATTACAAGACAAAAAAAAATAATTAATACATTATTATACATGTGAATCTGTCATGCAGTAGTACAAAATGTGTCTTATTCAGACAAATTTCGTTCAACACTGACATTTTTGTACGGACACAAGAAACAGATACTTACTAGATAATAACCAGTGTGGTAACCACTCATATACCAGGAGATCAACATGCTGCTCAATGCCTCATCTTCAAGGGTGTCTGGACTTATTGGGGGTGGAGGCGGAATCATCTAGAGAAGATGAATTCACAAAAATCACAGCTGCACATGGAAACAAGGCATAATTAAATAGAAAAAGCTAGACTATTTAGTGTACTATATAAAACACACACTGTTAATAACAGCTGTACTATAAGGGAACTGAATGCAATGGGAGGTGATGACAATATAAAGCATTATTGAAGAAGCACACTTGGTTCATTTCCAAAGGTTGAAACAATGGAAAACTTACAGCAATCTATAATGTAAGATAAAGAGTAAAACTCAGAAAAGAAACCATTTACATGAATGACTTCAGAACTACAGTCTATACAATAGCAAACAACTTCATTGTGATTAAAAACGAGTGTGACTTCTATGGGAAGTGAGAGCCCAGGAGCACACATAAGAGGAGACACTGGATTTTCCTTAATTGTAAGAAACATGATAGGCGCCTTACTGGGGGTCCAGGGGAAATAAATGGAAGTCCGCTTAGAAATGCAGGATCTGGACTGCCAAGTCCCGTTTCACCCTGGAGGCAGATAATCATCTTTAAGGAACTCTATCACACATTTATGATCAATGCTAGCTCCACATTAGTATTCTTTTGGAGTATTCCCTGACGAACTGTTACCACACAGAAAGTCAGATTTTACTAAATATTTACAACAGGATTTAGGTACACGCGGGGAACACACATTTTAGTAAAACTTACTGATGTAATAGCAGTCCTTATATGTATACATGTAACTGTGTTTTTGCCCAATATAAGGTATAACACTACAGCATGCAACTTTCTACCACTAGACAAACCATAAGTAACAGTTGTCACTCTTCTGTTCTACCCACCTTCCTGAAAGCAGGTGCTTGAGATGAGGAATGAGAGAAGCCTGAAGCCCACATTGAAGGTCCTGAAGAGGCCCCGGGTCGCGTTTTAGACTTGTGCTGCTGATTGAGCTGTGGCTGGCTAGTGGATCTGTCACTTTCGTCGGTAGAGGACTGGACATCTTTCTGCTAATGTATTATACACACAAAGAAACTCTCACACTCATTCTGACACCACTAAAAATTCACTAATGTAATACAAAAAGAATTTACGTGTTTATACTGAAATAACTACCTGAGTCGCTCTGCGAGCTTCACTATTTGCTACAGAATTCTCAGAAAGGAGGTCTGTCAGGTTGTGCTCTTCCTCATTCCCATAGTCAGTGTATACTACGATGCAAGTCCCCTTCTCAGGGTCTATTGAAGAGATTCTGGCTGGGTACAAGTTACCATCTTCGGACCAAAATGCATAACACGTGTCCCCAATTTGCCACTGTCAGGTAAAAAAATTGAATAAATTGTAATAGAATGTCGAACACTCCAAGTTCTCTTACAGTGAATTAGTTGAAAATAAAAAAGAAATAGTCTGCTTATACATCTCTTTCTGGAAGTGCATTGCTCCTCTTCCGGTTTCGATTCTTTTTGTTGTTTTTCCTTTTCTTTCCAAGTTTGTCGTCTTTGGTTGCGCCAGTGTTCTCCACACCCTTCAAAGCGTTCTAACGAAGGAAACACATTACCTCAGTATACCCGATGTTAAACTAATCACTCCTGACGAACAAATGACAAGGAAAATCAGTTAACTGGCATACAAAAAAAGTTTTTATTGCGGACTCCTGCAGTTTCTGCTGTGCTGGCAAACACCATACGAATCAGCACAAGCATCAGTACTAGCCCCAACAACTGAGACCTTCAACATTTTTCTATTATTTAAACATGAATGTTCATTCCATGTCCAACATAAACGGTAAATAATAAATCACGAGTGGATAATCTTTAACACTAGCTTACCTTAAACGATGCCACCGCTTTATCGTACGCTTTTATCAAAGCCGTATCGTCCCAGATGTCAGAATCGTCACTCTGCGACGGAGGATTTCATTGATATTACACGTTAATTTTCCTTTCCACTCTGGACAAAATAGCTGCTAAAAATCTAACGCTATCCAGTTTTAACAGTTTATACAAACTACTGCAGCCAGTAATTACTATTATTATTTTGCGTGTAACAAAACGATCGATTACAAACTACGAACACTGTGACAGTTAGTATGGAATTCTCTATTAATACTCAGCTAGCTAAAATCAAAATCTATAGAGAAGCACATGTAGTACAACGTTAGGCCTTCTGGATAAATAACCACCGATATACAAAGCTAGCCAAAGCAAATTAACATGAACTTTTAAATATGTCGTTGGCTGCATGATAACTTACCTGACCATCTCCCCGGGTAAAAAGAACTTCCTTGTATCCATTAGCCATGGTCGCAATTATCTTTTTCATAAACTGTTTAACGACATTTAAGAGCAAACAGCTTGAATCAGTCACACTACGACCGAGGTGCTGCGAACCACAGCTACGCATAAAAGCTGCGACAGAGCGAATCCTGCTACGTATAAGAGCTGCGACAGAAAAGCCGTCAGCTGCCTGGAAACGGCGACGCTCCACCGAGACGCGAATCATTATTTACTTAGAGGTTCCCCTTAATATTATTTTTAAAATGATAGACGCGGCGATGAGTTCTTCAGGCGCTCAGATTGTCTTAGCATCGTCAAGCGATGAGAATTATCCCCCAGAAAACATAATTAACGGGTAAATGTATACTGTATTAATTTCTGAGTGTAGGGTTAATGTATTATTACCGTTTTGTTAATTACAGAGCATTAAGGAATGAAGGATGCTTTACCACATGGCAGCGCGTCATGTTAAAATTCGCTTGATAGCTAACGAAACGAACTATATAGTGTTATGAATCAGCTTTGATTGCTTCATTTAATGTTATGTTAGTGGAAAAAGTAGCATCGCCATTAAAGTATAAAACTATTAGTTTTTTTTTTTTTGGTATTTGCTAACCAATTACGTGGACGACACGAATAAATTGATGCCTGATAGCCGTTTTAGACGTATTAGAATTCCGCACTGTTAGAAATCAGCTTGTTAGCATGGGGCATCGTAAATGGGGCTAAGTTATGACCATTTCAACAGTCCCCTAAGTGACAGGGGGCTTAAAAATTGGAATATATTTCCTTTGCAGAAACACAGAAACGTTTTGGATTTCCACGGGAATGTTTCCACAGGAGTTCATCGTACGTTTTCGAAGCTTGGTAAAAATCGCCCTGGTTACCATGCACAGTTACAATGGTAAGGCAGTGTTCAGGAATTAATCAGAAATTCATGCTTAGAGATAGAGCAACTTGCATATGAACAGATCGTGAATCAATGACTTACGGTTGCCCAAGTTTGTCAGGAATTACGTTTGAATTCTTGTCATCAAGTAATTTCTATATGACCCGAATTGTGTGTACTGTCAAGTAAGATTTTCCTTAAGAACTGGGTCATCATCATTTATCTAACAATAGTAGCTTTATTATTTTGTTTCTCCTTTAGTGAAGACACTTAAAATTGAAAAAAACACCTTAAATGATACTCTGGAATTTGAGCCCGTTGCTGAAAAGGGTAAGTATACACATGTAGTTACATAAGTACTACTATAAGCGTTACATTATTCCGCATTTTGACTGTTACATTTGTCCCACAGAATTTGAGTGCACAGAAGGACACCTTCAAACAAACAACTTTTCAGTAAGTAAATATGTAAATGTTTGTGTCAGTACAGTCACAGGTTTTATATCTGAATATGACTGGTCATTCCAGTAAAATGGTTATTCCATTTTAATTAAATAAAAAAAAAATCGGTTTTCCAGTAAGAGTTTAGGTAAGTAGTATTCCTATTGGACAATCATAACTTTAGCTCACCTTACTGAGGGAATCCTGCTTCATGGAACACATCCCTGTATGTATTTGTGCAAAAGTACTTTGTTGAGCTTTCCAATGGGCTATGGAAATGACCCACAGTTGTACATCTCCCTTGCAGCTCCCTGGAACCAACGTGACTCACTTGCGCTTCATCATTACTGCAGGATATGATCATTTTGTTTCTGTACATAGGGTGACTGTAGATGGAGCACAGGAATAATATTCATTGTATTTAATTCAGTCAAAGAAACCAGACTTGTACAGGGTGAGGACGTTGATAGTCTTTTTCCAGTAGGTGTTGAATGATTCCAGATTTTTTAGATTAGTATAAGATTAGTATTAGATTAGTATAAAGCCATTTATGATGTCGCCAGATATCAGCAGTTAGTCAGCTCATGTGGATCTTTAGTTTTGCCAATGAACTTCATACTAAAATAACTCATTTGATTGCTTTGTTACATACTCCAAGCAAAATTAAAGGAGGAGTGATTTCCTTCTGTTAATATTTTTATTGTGCCTGATTGTGATTTTGACGTTTTTATTTCTTCATGTAAATAAAAATAGTATTTTTTGATAGCTTGGTATTGACTTGTGTTCAGCATTACTAAATCCATGTCTGTTCATGGATTATTACACTTAACTGTTTTAACCACAAGTTATTTATTATATCTAAGTAATGCAATATAATTGTTTAGACCTCTTTCACCTCAAATCCTAATGTAATGTTACTATGCACATGGAGGTAATTCATGTAACTACTGGTTTGTTATGTATCAGAAACCAGCGGCTCATCTTCTCCTGGGCTCCACTGTGTACTCGTGTTACAAGTTCTGTGTCAGCCCGTCTCTTCATATGATCACAGGACAAATGGAAGCTCAGATATTTCAATATTTCCTTAGAGATGATACACCTGGGGTCTGTGCTGCTGCAGAATGACTCTCCAAAAAGCTGGTAGTGGAATGTTTGGAAAATGAAAGCATGGTACCAAATCCACTGATTAACCACAATACAGATTAGAAATTATAATGCATGTATTTGTCATACAGTTTTCAAAATAGTTTCATCATGGAATAGATTAATACGGGTGACATTAATAATTTCAGAATATTTTAGTTGATCACATCTAGATAGTGTTTTTCACCCCTGACACACAGACTCAAGACTTTTAACTCATATTCTGACTGCAAACGTTTTTTTTTGTTTTTGTATGCACATGATTTACTTTGCAACCAAAGAACGATACATAGTAGCAAATCCTGTTTCACATCAAAACGTAACTTTTGTAACCTATTTTATGAATGTCTCAGACAGACGAAGATGGTGTACGGGAGGAAACAGCTCTAAGGTCCATAGACACCTTGAAAACATTGTGCTTGTGGAATCACATCCTGAATACGCCAAAGTTTGTCTTCTGGACAGGAGAATTAAGTGCTGCACTAAGGCTAAGTCCCAGTACCAGACGGGTATCAGCTGGGTCAATGATGCCATCGTCCCAAAGTCTGCAGATGATGATACAGAGGAAGCAGAGGGTACATGTCATTAGGTGACAAAATGTAACTTGCACTGCAGGTAATAAATATTCAATTACATTCCTAAAATGACTTATGTGTCTGCCTTTGGCCAAAGGCTTGGAGATTCTCAACTGTGACTTATAAAGCACGATAGTGTAAAAGTATATGAAGCATATTCATGAAATATTTTATGTTTAAGTATTAAAATGGTCAGATTTGCAAAATTTTTCAAATATTATAATGTAATAATAAATATTGCTAGTGACATCAAACACTCAAATGTGTTATTTGTTTGTGAAATTTAAATCACTAGATTAAAATTTTTTGCTGTAAGGGTTTTCACCATATGGAGAATGTGAGAACTGGGCTGCATTCATATAATGAAGGATGGGTATATGCTTTGCTGTTTTTGCAAAGTACAAATATATGTCAGGATGGAGAAAAATTGATAATTTAAAGTGTATCATTTTAAAACTGTTCCCAGGGTCACAATAAGCATGAAGTCTAACCCAGGAATCACACGGTACATTAAAAATCAATTTAGAGACACCATTCCATATCATGTTATAGGCACATGCCAATGGATGCAGGGCCCAGGGCAGCTGAAGCAGACACAGGAAGGATTATATCTTCTGGCTGCCTTAAGAAAGCCTGAGAATCCCCAGAAGGAGTCAGAGTGGTACTGGCAGAGAATCTGGTCAGATATAGTAGGTGTGCGGCCATTGTACGCCTCGACAGGAGCAACAATTTGAAGACGGATGGGTGGATGAGACACCTTTGAATATACTTTAGTAAAATATGTTATTCAAGTTTAAAAAAAAAAAGAAAGTGTAATAAATTACCTGGCACTGGAGTAGTATGGGTTACCCTCTTCTTCAAATCGCTTCACTATGGGTTCTTTCATACTTGCCTCCTGCTCTGCTGTAAACTGAAGTAAAGGGCATAGAGCTATAATCCTGCCATTTCTGTTACCCATCAGTTCATGACTGACAGTTTATACGTTTACTTATTATGAAAGTCAGAAGATATAGCTGAAACATATCTGATTACTAAAGCTATGCCGAGATCAATATGACACAATGAACGCAATGTGCTTACTTCTTTCCCCTCACGCAGTTTCTGGTCTTTGGTGATGGTGGCCAGAACAGTGGCAGCTTGTTCCCCGCCCATCACAGATATGCGAGCATTGGGCCACATATACAGGAATCTAGGGCTGTGCACAGAATTCATGAAATTTAACATTTAGCATATAAATTCAGCGTGCATTTTTAATACAAAGCAATTAAAACAGTTCATGATGCAGTTTTTAATTTATTTAATTCACGTCTATTTTTATTCCAATGGAGAATGACCAAAATGTGGGAATGGCCAAATCTGGAGACGGGGGGGGGCCCAAGAACTACCTGTATGCTCTGCCACACATTCCATAGTTGCCTGCACCATAGGAGCCCCCAATAATCACTGTGATCTTAGGCACACTGGCACAGGCCACAGCGGTCACCATCTTTGCTCCATCCTTAGCAATCCCTCCTGCCTCATACTCTCTGCCAACCATGAAACCTGACAGAGAAAACATACTATGTAATCTGAAGCGAGATGTAACAAACAGCTGGCTATGTCAGAAGTAAACAAATATAGAATTATCCATTGATTTCTGATAAGTATGACATTGTATTAAACTCACCAGTTATATTTTGAAGAAAAATTAATGGGATTTTCCTCTGGCAACATAACTGAATAAAATGAGTTCCCTGTAAGAACGGAACAGCTGTTATAAAACTATGCAGAAAAAGTAAATAACTTTGTGAGCATTAATTGCAGCTTGAAATATATATTATGCAATTAATTATGCAAAATGTCCAGAAATACAAGCACTCAAACAGGACATTTTAAATATAATGGCATAAATAATAGTTTAGATAAAGAGATCAATAATTGTAGGACTGGAGTAGAATAGTTGTAGCACTGGAGTAGAATAGTTGTAGCACTGCACTGTCTTATTGTGGATCATATACATAATATCAGCTTGTTTTTTTCTCTGCTTGTACCATGTGTCCCATGGTTCTATTCACCGGCCCACCCAAAGCAAATCCCCATTAATAATAAGCAAACAACCAAACAAAATGTTAATGTATGTATGGCACTGGGATACAAACTTTCTTGGCAGATTCTGAAAACAAGACTCCATTGTTGCCAATGATTCCCACAGGGTAACCAAATATTCTTGAAAAACCTGGTCAAAAGAAAAAAAAAAAACATCCTGTAATGGCCATTATCTAATAAACTGTTATATAAATATTTATGATACATAATGTATTTTACTGTACCAGTGACCAGTGTGTCTCCATACAATGCCTTGAACTCATCAAACTTGCTTCCATCCACAATTCTCGCAATAACCTGAAATTACCATTTCCTTCCTATTAGTGGGAGCAGCACAAAACATTCAATTCTGCTTTTAGTGAAAACGACTGTGCAAGGCATAAAATATGAGGGTAGGACACCATTTCACAGAACAGAATTTATATACTACTATTCAGTAATTTATTAATTTATAAGTTCCATTTACAGTACAGACGGAACAGAGAACAAAAATAAAAATACTGATTTGGATATTTACTTCTCTGACATCAAAGTTTCGTTTCAGGTTGTCTCCAACAATGCCGTACAGCTCATCCGCTGGAAAAAAGGGGGCTTCAGGCGCTTCCACAGTCACCTGAAATGAAAAAGTTACAACTGACTGAATGAACAACCAGAAACAATTCCAAAGCAAAATCATTTGTTCTCAAAACTTAAACTCAAATGGAAAAGGTGCTATTCAACAACAGGGTGAAAAAAACTATTCATATTTTACCCATAATCGTACAGCCCTAGTACTCAATACTTACATCAAGATTTTTCATGTAGTTCAAACTTCGTACTGCTTTGCGAGCTAAATGGAGCGCATGGCTATCGTCCAGGGCATAGTGGTCAGTGACACCAGACTTTCTATGAAAGTAAAACAAAATCCAAAAAAAAATTACAATACCTGAAAACATTAACCAAAGACCGCACAGGTCAAAATGAATCCGCAGTTAAGTCAATATTATGTCTTTATATGTGATACCACACATTAAACATTAGGTTTTAGTCAAATTTTGCATTATGTTTTTTGATTTATCACATATTAATAATTGATTAAACCTGCAGTGAAGGTCAGCTCCTCCCAGATCTTCAGCAGACACCTCCTCACCAGTAGCTGCTTTTACCTGTGACACACGCAGAATACACAAAATACAGAATAACTCATGCTGTACTTACTTCAGCCACTGAGATTTTGGGGTTGCAATTTGCATTTTTCTTAAAACAAAATGCAAAACACAGAACTGACAGGACAAAGATGACATTTCATTATCATAAGAGAAATGAGTGACAATTAACAACAATGATATGAAGCAGCAGGCACTGGACTAAATTGTTGCAGTAAAAATGCCAGTGATAATGTACTCAAAAAAGGCTTTCTCGACCAATTATTTCATGAATACAATGTAATTTAATCAGAAAAACAAGTTATCTAACATAATAAAATGGTGATTGCCAAAGTCATAATTCACTATCTGATATCGCTGCAAAGAAAACCAACCAAAGGAGGTCCTCCAAGGAAAATGGTCCCTTGCTTTCTCACTATGATGCTTTCATCAGCCATGGCAGGGACATAGGCTCCCCCAGCTGTGCACGACCCCATGACGACCGCTATCTGTAAGCAAAACACCCCAAAAACATTAATTATATTAGTATTTACAAACACTTATTGTTTGCCCTAGAAGTAAAATTTCACAGACACAGTACATGCATGTTTAAGTTTATGAAAGTAAAATGACCTGTGCTAATCCTTTGGAAGATAGGCGAGCCTGATTGAAGAAGATACGTCCAAAGTGATCACGGTCTGGAAAAACGTCGGCTTGTCTGGGCAAATTGGCCCCACCGGAATCCACTGTGGTTTCACAATGCAAATATTGGGGAGGGGGGTGAATTGTAATGATTGCCAACATTTAATCGCTGTGAGAGTTAAAGGTCTACAGTACACGCACCTAAATATATACATGGCAAATGGTTTTGCTGAGCTATTTCTTGAGCCCGGAGGTGCTTCTTCACCGTGATTGGGTAATAGGTGCCCCCCTTGACAGTGGCATCGTTGGCCACAATAACACACTCTACCCTGAAACACAGATGAAACACCTATATTCGTATATGTATTCAAACAGTGTTATTTCACAGATAACATACACCAGAACAACAAAACCTAACCACAGAACTGTTTGAAAAACATGCTTTCCTTTGGCGGTAAGTGATTAAATTTCATTTATGAAAGTGCAATGGAAACAAATGTATAAAACAAGTTAACACATTAATTATAAAAGAAACAAGTAACTCACCCTGAAACTCGCCCAATTCCTGTAATTATGCCTCCAGCTGGAACCTCCTCATTCCCATACAACTGATAAGCAGCAAACTGAGAGAACTCCAGAAAAGGGGAACTGCAAAAAAAAAAGACATTTAAATATTTGTATAAAGATAACCTTTATCAGTAATAAAGTTACAAGAACAGAGTAAGCATGTACATCTTAAAATTAATTATCTAAGGAGGATGACAAATCCTAAAATTGAGGACGGGATCTGAACATTGATGGTAGCTACTATCTGTACCCTCATAATGTCAAGAATATTTGCAATATTTCAACCAAGAAGCACTGTAAGGATCTTGAAGTTGTATATGGTTCACTGGTATAAATTCTAGTCAAAAAAGTAATGATGTTTACAGCATCAACAAAACTAAAATTACTTATGTATAAAATAAAGTATAAAGTGAGGTTAAAATTTACACGGGTTGAAAATTATTATTAAATATTCATGAAATTACTGACTGCAGCAAAAACTGATATATTTGTTCTCAGTATTGAAATAAAGTTTTCTGGAATGTAACTGCAAATTCTGCAGGAAAACTTCATGGTATTGGTTTGTGAGTTCAAGCATAATCAAATCAGGCAGCAAAATGATAATACAAAACACACAAGCAAATATAACTGTGTACACGATCCAGTTACACTTGGATATAAACATGTGACAAATTTAAATTCCTCCTATGGCCTGATTTTGCTAAAAAAAAAGTGTGAGAAGTGGCTATGTAAAATTATATCATCCCAAATAAAAGAAATAGTGAAAAACAATCAGAGCACTTCAAAATTTAGTCTATGTGCGTACTGTCACTAATTTGACACTGAAAGTTGATTATTTTGTAACCATCATAAAGTTGCCAAAATTTATGCAGATCTCACAACTGTGAACTGTGCAAAGATCAGCTATTTATCTCGCAAGCTAATTATCTAGTTACAGTACATGAGCTACAGTTTCTGTGTCTGTCTATAGTTAAAAAAAGTTAATTTAATTGATGACCCTTATTCAAAATTTTGTTATTGATCTCATGTTTGCTAAATATGTTTTGTTAAGAGTTTTATTATAATGAGAAAATGAATTGTGGTTTTAGAATCAATATCATTTAAGGAATAAAACAATGGTGGAATAAACATCATTGTAAAAGGTAAACTAAGATTTACTACTTACTAAATATATATAACTACTATATAATTTCACATAACCTGACAATGAAACATTTCTATGAATTATTTCAGTTTCTACTGATGTACTTGAACACATACATAAAGAAGTTTTGCAATAATTCAAATCAAATCAATTTTATTGTCATATTACTAGACCGAGGGAACTAGTGAGTGAAAGTCTTGAGTAATGAGTTTCCCATCAGTAATATAGTACATTAAAATAATGCAAACTGTACATAAAACAACTGCATACACCCTACAAATGCACAAAGGAAACAGTATAATATACAATACAAGAGAATATAAATATACCACAGAGAGACTGTAGGTGTAATACAGTACAGTTTAGTGTACCAGAGGCATTCACTAGTGCAGGGTTTCCGAACCCAGTCCTCGAGGATCCTAGGACAGTCCACGTTTTTGCTTCCTCTCAGCTCCCAGCGCGCCTGTACCAGGTATTCGGTGTTCCTGATTGGCTGGGAGGGAGCAAAAACGTGGACTTTTCGAAAGTTTCTCGAGGACTGGGTTGGGAAACACTACACTAGTGAAAGGGGGAGGGGGCGGTATTAGTTGGAGTTATGTTACAAGTATTGTGTAAATGGGATAGTTTTACCCTGGGTCCAGGAGTCTATCAATTCGCTCTCGGGGCAGCAGTTTTCCTCTGGACGTGTGCAGCTTTCTGGCCTTTTCTCCACCCCCTATGTGTACATATACACACAGGTAGTAACACGTAATGTTAATAGTACAATGTCTCAAGTGATACTGCTATTTACCATAGTGATGCTAATGCGGTTTACGTGCTGGGCTTTCTTACCCAATTTGATTTTCTCAGCCCTTGTTTTCAACTCATTCACGAGTGTTTGCATTCGTTCATAGTTCTCCTAAAATGACATTTAGTTCAAATGTAAGCTGTGTCAACCCATAAATATCATAATTATGTATCGATAAAATACCACCATGACACAACGAAAACCAATATTTTGCGTTGATATTAACTGGCTGGGTAAATAACGTTTATGCAATTTATGATTTCGTTGTTGAAAAGGCACAACATGCATATGCACTCGACTGGCTGCCGGTTCGTACTAGAGTACGAGGCTTCTCAGCGGCCTACCTGATAAACCGCCGACTGTGTGTCAGGCTGTGAACCGAGTGTTGCTACGTTGTCTCCATGATAAAGTCTTATACGGGATGTCGAAGTAGTCCGTATGCAGCGCAGTACACACAGCGAAGATCTCAGAATTTGCGAAATCATTATAAAAGCATATATTCAATGTTAAGTCTTAAAAAGAAATATCGAGGTTTAGGCGAAAAACAATTGGGAGAGCGCACAGCATAAATCCCTCCCACCAGATTACATCAACCAATAAAATATCGAAGATAAAGAACACCTACAACAAGTCACCCCTAATGCATTCTGCGATTGTCGCAGGATGAGGTTTGTGTTTTTAATAGAGGTAAACCTTATTATAAAACGCAAGAGAATGAACAAACGGTTATGGTCTGCACTAAATTTCCTTAAGTTAAAAGAATCAACACACTTTTTTTTTAAATGCATGTTTTTAAATTTTCACATTTAATTTTAAACAGCAGTTATCAATTACAACACTCAGTTTTGGAAGCTGACAAGAATACGAAAACCTTTGCATTAAATCATATAAAATATGACAATAAGGACGACCAATTTAAATATAAGGATACAAGACAACTTTTTTTTTTTTTAGTGGATGGATATTTTTAAGTTTGTGAAAGGTGTGATCTCCTTAAACTTGCCAAGCAGCGGGGCACGAGATGGCAATATGGGCTAAATTAGACGTGATACTCATAATATGCAGACAGATACCCACAGACAATGAGACACTAAATCACCTAAAACGAAATGGAATATAATGCATATTCTATAGTGTAAAGATACTATTTGTAAAGACAGTTTTAGAGAACACAGATTAACACACATTTTTATCAGTCTGAGGCTAAGCAAATTTATGTGTGGTGTGTTAATCCTAATAGCTAATGTAATGGAGAAGCACATTTAACACATTAATTTTTCCATTTGATTATAGCTTTTATTGCCATTACATTCAAAATCTCAATCTCAAGTCTTTTCACAAGCTACCAAATCCTCCAGTAGTCCATACCTAGCTTTTCAGTAGAAAACAAAAATAACTTTAGAGTACCCACATATTAGAAACAAATGCATTTTTCTTTTTTCTTTTAAACAAATACAGTCACGATATCTTAAATAAATTAACAATATGAGACCCATCTAACCCAGAAATTTAATCCAGATTTCTGCTCAAGTGTTTTAGAAACACTATGCATATTGTAAAGACCAATACAAAACAAAGCACTAACATTAAAAAATGACATAATTTAAAGAATGTGGGAGCAGAAGCACGCTCCACCGCGAGGTCATGTGGAGTAGCAGACTTTTTGACAGGGTTTAGTAAATAGTTAGACAGGACATTTCCTATGAGGCTTCAGTCAGACTCAGACTCCTTCACCTCTGTAAAGATGTCACTGAAGAAGTATTCAGAGACATTTGTGGGCCCTTCATCCATCTCTTTCACACTGGTGCGGAGGAATTCACATTGAGCAGGTTGTGAAATATTGCAATATACCTATCGAAGAAACACGGTCATGAAAATATCAGATGTGCTGACACAAAACCAACTGATCTCTAACAATAGGTATAAAATTTTACCTTAGTGGGACTACTGGGAGAATATGTAGCGCTGATATCAGAGGCAGACGAATGACTGGCAATAGGGGGATCTAAAGGCATTTTCCTCTCTGTTTTGGTGTCGTCATCATTTTTCCTTTGGGACAAACGATAGAAATTAAGAAAAACATGAAAATATAAGTATCAAGATAAATTAGCATTCAAGTTATTTTTTCATACAGCAAGGTACAGCAGGCCCATACTTCATCAGTCTGAAAGTTTCAAGAGTTATTGTCTTGTGTTTTCTGAGCATATGACATTTTTGTGCTACAGAGTTTCTCCTAACTACATACTGGGGGGAGGGTGCAACAAAAGACATGCAATACTGTTAGGTGTTGCATTACAAAGTTTCGGTCAACAACAGACCGCATATATGACAGTGGTCCCATAAGATTATAATGCAGCAATGCATTACTCACGTGTTTGCGGTGATGATGGTGGGAACGGTCATATAAATGTACAGCACATACAATTATGTACATAAGTACATAAGACTTGATGATAAATAACTGTTACTAGTTTATATATTTACTATACTGTACTTATTATTATTTTGGCTATTCCATATAGCCTAGGAGTGTAGTAGGCTATGCCATCTATAAGCACACTTTATTATATGCGCAATGATTAAGTCTACCTAACATGGTATTTGTCAGAACGTAACCCTATTGTTAAGCGGCGCATGACTGTGACAACAATACAACATCAACAAAAGACAATGTAATGGCAAACAAAATACAAAAAATGAGTACAAACACAATGCAGCAATAAAAACACTACAGCGGTAGTGGCACGATGCAAGGGAAAAATTATACATACTGCAACTTTAAGGCCTTCAAAAACAATGGTGTGACCAGGGGATTTGACTTAAGTTCTTCCTCTTCACTTCTGAAAGTTGGACTAGACTGGTCTTCTGCAATTTCTTTATTTTTATTCTTTATTGAGAGATCCAACAGGTACACGGTGTCCTGTGACATCTCGACCTCGGCAGAGTGTGTGACTGCTTCCTCTGTGGTACTCCTGACACTTATAGGCTGGACAGTTCTGGATGAGGATGGCAGGACATCCAGCTGCTCTGGCTCCTTCAGGGTGGCCTGGTCCTTCTTTGTAGCCTCAGGCAGATTTCTTTTTGAGTTCTGTTTTGCTAACGAGAAGAAAGGGGGAAAAAAAAACACAAAACTGGTGTTATACAAACTTAAATGATGAAGGTATTTCTAACAGAAATATAATGGGTACAGAAAAATGGGCTTCACATCTAGTACTATAACACAATTGACAGAGTGGTGGACCACAATAAAAGAGTCAATCAAGTATAACAAAAAATAGTAAAATCGTATTGAAGCAAAGTGCAGAATAAATATTTTAGAATAAATATGACAGTATTTTTAAAATGCTAGCAGAAACAGCACTGGGAACTCACCAGCTCTCTTCTTTGTGGCAGCAAAACTCTTCTTGCATTTGATTGATGGTGCCTTTTTGCTTGCAGCTCCTTCTAAATATGTGTCTAAGGGGATATATGAAGCTTAGCTCCCGGCAGAAAAGTTACACTAGACACATGTCATCCCCATCACCAAAAAATAGGAAAGTAAATTAGACAAGGACTATGCAGCTTGTACAGGATACAAACATATACATACATACATACATACATACAGAGCTAATATTAGAGGCTTATATGTATTAGAGCTGTCACAATTACTCAATCAAACCTGATTATTAAAAAGCATCAATTAAGATTTTCCTTCTCAGTTACTCTGCAATATGTCTGAAGGAAGATGGCGCAAAAAATAACTATATAACCAAATAGAATTTATCTACAAAGTCTGTCAAATAATCTGGCAGTGCAGTTAGTGCCGACGCATATCTTGCTTATGGCTCAATATCGTTTAGGTGGAATACAAAATATTTCCATAAGCAGAAGACAAGCAGTTGTTGTTCGCTTTTCTTCTCTTTGCTCATTTATAATTCCTCATGAATGCACTGCATGGTCTATGAATGAATCAAACAGCAAGGAGAAGAATGACTATGATTCTCGTAGAACACATGCAAAGCTCATGGAAAAGTGGTAAACTCGAGACAGATTGTGTTTTCCAATTACTAGATAATGTTGAAAAGAGGAACCATCATTAATACTGCAAACCTTTCTAAATGTTTCCTGAAACTGACTAAAATGTTTTAGCGCAACTTATTAAGCAGACTATCCCAGTTCTTGTGATGTGATAACTGAACGTCCATGAAATGCCACATTGCACATTATGCAGGTCTAGTACTGAGGGCAGCACACTGTCATGGTGGGAAGCAATGTCAGCACACACTGCCACTTTGTGTGTGTGGAGTTAGCACGTTCACTTTTCCCCAGATTCTCAGGTTTCCTTCCACTGTCTAGAAACATGTATTTTAAATGAACTGGAGTGCCTGAACTGACCCTACACAGTGTTCCAAATTATTATGCAAATGTCATTTTCTTATGTATTTCCTAAACATTCAGTTTGAAAAAAGATTTAACACAGTTGTCTTATGAATGTTTTTAGAAGCCAAATTACTGACAGTGGCAACAGCTGTTTTTAATATTTTATATAGAAAAAAAAGCAGTGTTCCAAATTATTATGCAAAATGCAGTTTGGTAACATTCAGTACGTCATAATGAATATGAAACCTAAATTATATGCATTTACTGTATCAAAAGGCTCTTTACTAATACAAAACAATTTAAAACAAAAGTACAGGTGAAATTACATATTAATTTAGGAGCCCTTCCTTGATATAACCACTCTTTCATCTATTGAAATTGTAATTATAATGTATAGTTTCTGCCTGTATTACATTTGAGGACATCAGTATTGCCTCCCAGACCTGCTGTTTTGACTTATACTGCTGCCCACCCAATACATCTTCCTTTTAAAGATGCTCCACAGGTTCTCAATAGGGTTGAGGTCAGGGGATGATGATCGCCACACCATGATATTTTCTCATTTTATCCCTAAGGCAAACCAAAGAGTCAATTGTGGTTTTTTGCAGCATGTGATGGTGCATTGTCCTGCATGAAAAGCATTTTTGTCCAGAATACACAGTTCTTCTTTTTATACAATGGCAGGAGATGGTCAGTAAGGAATTCCACATATTTCGCAGAAGTGATTTTTACACCTTCAGGCACCATACAGGGACCTACAATGCTATTTCCCAATATTTCCCAAATCATCACTCTGCCATCTCCTTGCTGACATCATAGTCTTGTTGGAGCAGCGTGGCCATTCACAAACCACCCTGAACCTCATCTGTCTGGACCATCCAGTGTTGCATGGTATTCATCTGTGAATGCAACTGTTTGGAAATTTGTCAATATGTTTTAGCCCAATACAAACATTTCTTGTAGTGAGTTTTGTTACAGCCTTTTGTCCCACTGCGAACCTCTGCAGGATCCTAGCATCGAGAGGTTCTTGGGACTCTGGAGACACCCTGCAGCTTCAAATACCTGTTTGCTGCTTAAAAGAGGTTGCTTTAGAGCTGCCCATTTCAAAAGCATTCATTTGTCTGGCTGAAACTTTCCATAACTTGCCTTTATCTGACCAAATTTGTTTGTGCTCTGAATCACTCACAAATCTTAACAGTTCAATGATCTCTCATCATTTTTCACGAAATATCACTTGGCTTGCAAAAGCCATGACAACATTTCATGCTTCTCAGCTTCAGAGATGTCTTTTCCCCCATACTACATGGAACACTCTCTTTAAATAAATTTCCCTTTAATGAAGATTGCTCAATAAACTAATTCACAAACCTCTCTGAGCTGGACACCAGTTATCCAAAACGACATGAAGAATAAAACAGACAAAAACACTGATTTGCAAACCAAAAATTAAGTGTTTATTTTGATGAAATCCTACCGATATTCCATTTGCATAATAATTTGGAACACAGTGTGTGTGTGACTGATTGTGTACCCTGCAATATTTCATTGGTTCCTGCCTAGCACCAATTGCCCTGTATTTATTATATATAATATATTATATTATAATCGATTATTCGATCGCTCATATCGTCAGATTAAAATTGGTAGATTGCTCAATTATTGATATAATTGATAGTAGGGCTGCCGGGATTAGTCGACATCAATATTTTACATCGACAAATTAAAAGGTGGTTTTACACTGTGCAAAGTTCAATGGCTTACTACAGGGGCACTAGTCCTACGCACGAGCGCCTGATGTGAACACACAAAGATGCTATTCTGGACGATGGACCGCCGCCAAAATAGGCAAAAGCACCCTAAAGTGTTGTCTGTTCATGTTTATTAAAATTACCATTAGTACGGAGAGCTCTTTAAGAGATCGCAGGTTCGAGTCCCATCTCTGGCACTACCATCATTGGGTCCTTGAGCAAGACCCTTAACCCCACCTTGCTCCAGGGGGACTGTCCCTGAATTTAGAAACTCCAGCATAAGGATACGCCGAATTTAAGCAGATGACTAACTTCTGGGTGTCACAATACACATCTCATTATTATTTTATGCATACTACTAATTTACTTATCGCTTTGTGGGTGAAAATAATATCCGTACAAGTGCCTGATGCCTCTTTACATTCCTGTTCCCATGCATGTTCTCCTGTTATATTTCTGGTTATCGAACAGTTTTTGTAGGGTCTTGCTTTGTTAGAAGTTGTTGTGTAGCTTCTGCTTCTTACACTTGTACCTGGGCATCCACTGGAAGCTCAGCCTAGCTGCACGTATGCCTAGTTGACTGCTAGACAATACATGTGTTTGTAATGTGCTATTTGCCTCACCTGTACGTTGCATTGCTAAATGTTAAATGTAATCTTTCAGTCAGCCTATTTTTTCCTAAAACCTTCATCTTTTACCACAAACAAGTGATAAAAATGTGCATTTGAATTATTTCATTCAAATGAATGTAACACCAACAATTTCTTACCAAAGTGGTCTTCAGGATCTTTAGTGTCCTTCTGCTGAATAAAAATTGAGGAAACCATCAGCAATACTAACCCAGACAGTTTAAGGAGCCGTAACTTTGCTATACAAGGTACTTACTGTTGATGAGCTGGAAGTGTTAAGGACCTGATCAGAGACAAAATCCCTTTCCAGCGTTGAGTATTGTGTTGAGTATCTTTCAATGGGGGTAACATAATTAAGCAGGAGCCCCACAAAATTTCCAGATTCAATATCTGCTTCAGATTCCTGAACTGAGCTTAAACTATAGGGAGTTTGGTGAAACGTGGAACCATCAAATAACAAAACCATTCCCCAAAATAGTTGTTTACAGTGTATAAGACTACAAAATGTAATTGTATTGTCATTTGAAAATCTTTGTATTTATACAAAGGGGACTCACCTCTGGCATGCAGGGAGCAGTAGTTCAGACTGTTGTTCAGTACTTTCTGGAGGTGGAGGCGCCTCACTCACTGGGACCAGTGTAAGGATAAATGTGGGCTCCTGCTCAGTAACATCTGTAGTCACAGCTGCATATAAGGCAGCACAGACAATGCATGGAAAATATTACCTGGCATAGTCAATACAACCATTTATACCACCAGACGTTACTCAGATCTCAAATCAATTGTTTAGTGACAAAATACAAATAATTATAAAATGTACCTTCTGTAACCATCGCCACTGTGGTTATAATGCCACAGGAGTCTCCTTTGGGAGGGAGACGTGTGACAACCTAAGAAATTAAACATCATAAAATCAGTTTGGTACTGAAATTCTTGTGCGCGGTCTAAGGACATAATTCCCCATGTTAACACAATTTAACATCTTTTCATTGATGTCACTGCCATTTTTCCTTAGGATGTTCATTCTAAGACTTACAATGACTGAAAATTTTACTTAAAATAAAATCCAAGTGGCACAGAAAAAAAAACCTTTCAATTCCCACACTAAGAAGGGTGCCTGAGTATTATCTTCAGAGTTACCTCTGCTGTTACAGTGCTAGATATTGCTTGCACTGGTTGCATGTCCATCTCCATTACAGCTTCAGGGATTTTTTCTCTGATGGAGGGACTTCTGAATGGGTGATATGCCCTGCTGACATTTTCAAGTACTTCACCAATATAAATTATGTGGGTTGTAATGGAAAAAAATTACTAGGAAATGAAACATAACCATTTTACAGACATATATGTACAGGATCCATGTGCAGGATAGGAAGTCCACGACAAAAATTAGAAAATAATAAAACATTTCACACACTAATTCATTCATCAAATAAGACTACCTACAATACCTGTTCTCAACAGATCTGAGAGCTTTCAAATCCTCATGATGTTCTTCAACTGCATCCTTGACTAAAATGGATGTCAAAAGTGACAGAAAACTTCAATCTTTGACAGATTTTAAATATTTCTTACTTTACAATTCCAATCCTTCCATAACTCCTACCTTCCTTCATTCCCTCATTCCTCTGGACTGAAATGACAGACAGACCCATGGAGACCCTGCTTAGATTGGGCTGTTGGCATCTTCTCCCGTCCAGAGGATCACTTTGGGCCTTTTTAGGACTTCTTTTCCCATCTGAAGAATCTCTAGTACTAAGAAACAATAAATGGATATATATCATAGATGATCGTTTTTAGGTGTAACAGACACACAAGCTATTTCTTAGCATAAAAACTGCCATTAGTTTTGTAGTTTTTACAGGAAAATGGGAGGATCGATCCACTGGCCACACCATATCTCAGCATTTTTAATTTACTGTCTGGGTGGGTTGGACCAGCATCAAATATCAGTATCTGCAATACCAACCTTAGATCTTGTTGAAATGGCATCAAAAAATAAATAAATCAGCGGAATCACCCAACAGTACAGGCTAGTGTTATAAACCAAAATAAAGGATTTCTTCCTATTAAAGAAAAGACTGCATGTAAAAACTGATCCTATTAGTCATTTGTCTTTAATGCTTTTGAATACTACAGAAACCAAGCATTCGAAGGGGAAAAACAATGTGGTTTTGTCAGACTTGGCACGAAAGCCTTCATTAAGGATGAAAAACACTATTTTTTCCGAACTTTTTAACTGAAGAAACACTAGTGGTTTAAATGACGCAAATGACAACCAGCTCTAATATAAATTAAGCATGAACCCCTTTTATCAGCACCCCCCAGTTAAGAGAATAAATGTCAGCGCTGGTTTTTAGCTTTTTTCATTCTGGCACACTTTCATCCCTGCTTCATAGCAACACACATCTTCGTTTCAGAGTGATGTCGTTAAATCGTCATGCAAAAAAAAAAAGATTTGGTGAGAAAAGGCCTTTATCCATAGATTTCCGTATTCAATAAAAACGCTAAAGGACAGTATTTGACCCAGTAAATAAGAACAGATGTTGCTCCTTCAGGGTCTTTTCTAGAGGGACCTCCTTAAGATATTTAATGACACTGATCATGCACTGCGCCCACTGTAACACCATCCGCAGGACTACTGGATATTTGCAAAACAGGTGAAATACGTACTTTTAACACAAGTCTAGTAACTGATAAAAAAGTAGGGAATATATGGTCAAAAAATATTACCAATCATTATCAACATAAGTTATTACCACCATATTTATTTTCCTGACAACTCTCTTCAGCAGTAATGCTGGTCAGAGAACATGCTCCTCTAGGTCTGTATAGGATTGAAGAGCTTAAGTTGAATAGATCTTCACAAATTAAACAGCCAGACCTAGTACAGCAACCAACCAGAGTACATACACAAGTTACTTAGATTCATTAAAAAAAGAGAGAGAACACTACTAACAGTTAATTACCCCAGCATGGATTAGCAAACATAATTCTATTCCCCCTGGGATCAGTTTACAGTTTCTGTTAATGAATCCTGTTCGTCCTGTGAGCCGCAAGTGGATTGTCCATCTCCTTTCCCCACCTGCACGATGTCCAGCCCTTGTGATAGAAACCCTCAAGTCTGTGATATTAATGTGTTAAAAAGAGATATCCATGGATTTCCATATTAAATTGAAATGTGGAAGGGCAGTACCTGACCCAGTAAATAAGAACAGATGCTGCTTCTTCAGCGTCCTACCTTGACATTTCATCCTGTGTCTGTCCACTTGAGTCTTTTTCACTGTTTTCTGTGGGGTCATCCTGAACATACTTAATGGCACTTTCATCGTGCACTGTGTCCATTTTAACACCATCTGGGGAACTAGTGGCTGCAGACAAAATGGTTAAAATCTCTTAATTGCAAAGCTGGAACTACGAAAATCTTGAAAAAGTTCTGAAGACTATAAAAAAAAAGAGCAGATAATATACAGCCAGAAAATATTACCAATCGTTATCAATATAAGTTATTACCACTGTATTCTTTTTCCTGGCAACTCTCTTCAGCAGTAATGCTGGTCAGAGAACATGCTTCTCTAGGTCTGTGTTGGATTGAACAGCTTGAATTGAATAGATCTTCATGACTTAAACAGCCAGACCTAGTAAGGCAACCAAGCAAAGTACATACACAAGTTACTTAGATTCATTAAAAAAAAAGAGAGAGAGAACTACTAACAGCCAATTACCCCAGCATGGATTAGCAAACATAATTCTATTCCCCCTGGGATCAATAAAGTTAATATTATTTAAATGAATGATAGAAACCACACACATGCAACACTTTTTTGTTTCACTTGGAGATGTGTGATTTGACAATACAGGTATTCCCCACTTTACGAAAGTTCGCGTTATGCCACTTCACTTTTACAAAATACCTACATTAGCACCTGTTTTCACTAACCAAAAGAAATCCAAAGGGCATCCTCGCTTTTACGAAAAAAGGAGAAGAGAGAAAAGAGCGCTTAGAATTTATCAGCGAGCCATTAATGGAAATACAGTCACAATTTGGCAATGTAGTGACATGGAGGACTTGGTCCCTAAAGGGAATGCGACATCGGTAATATGGAACTTGTTTGGATTTTCTAAAACTTACATGGCACAAACAATAGTTACTTGCATTATCTGTAAGAGGTAAGATTCGCATGTCAGATAGCAACACCACGAGCCTTTTTAATCTCTTCACATGAACACCCGAGAGAGAATGCAGAGTATGTTATCCTTTTAGGTTTTCTAACCATATAGGACTATATATTTTAACATAAAGAAAATAGTTTGGTTGTACTGTTCTGTAATGTGCACAATAATCGTAAAAACCAACGTTAAAAAGAATTGTGATAAGATTGTGGATCAGGATCCTGCCTAAAATAAATCATGTATGATATTTTTGCCATATCACCCACCCCTGTCGTCAATTAGTATTTAATTCATTCAGCAAACCTACCTGTTCTCTACACATCTCACAACATTCAAATCATGAAGATGTTCTTCAGTGGCATCCTTCACTAAAATCGATTTCAAAAGTGAAAAAAAAAACTTAGATCTTTGATAAATGTAAAATATTTCCTGCTTTACAATTTCAATCCTTGATTATTTCATAACTCCTACCTTCCTTCATTCCTTCCTTGCCCTTGGCTGAAATTACAGAAAGACCCCTGGAGACTCTGCTTAGATTGGGTTTAGGTTGTCGGCATCTCCTCCTGCCCAAAGAACCAGTTTGGGACTTTTTAGGGCTGGTCCTTCCATCTGAAGAATCTCTAGTACTGAGACACAATAAATGGAAATATATCACAGACGACTGTGTTTGGGTGTTACAAGAATGCAAACTTTTTCTTGGCACAAACACTGCTATTATTCTGTATGTCAGCTTTGATTACTAGTTTAGTGGGTGAAGTAGATGCTGTCAGAACAACAACAATGAATTTACCAGATGCCCTCCCCCACCTATCAACCTGTATATCTAGCCCCCAACACACGCTCCCCAGCAGTTGCTCTTCCCTTTGCTGTCATTAAGCTTCACTTTCGGTGCAGGTTGTCTCAAAATGAAATAGTTCCCAGATCATCAACTATACAATGTTCCTGGGAAGTTTGAAAAAGATCCATCAAATACTTTTAGCTTTTTTTTTTTTTTTTACTGTGTTCACAATGGGCGTCTATAGAAGACACTTGATCTTCAATTGAAATCAATAAGCTTTGATTCATAAAATCAAGTTTCTTCTGCAGCTGCCTTTTTTCTTTGCAAACATCTACTGTTGCTGCTTCAGTTCTGGTGTGCTTCGTCTCAAAATGAAAACAGGTGTAGATCTTCATCCGTGTAATGTTTTGGTGAAGTGGTAATAAAATTCATCAAATACTTTGAGTTATCGTGTTAACAACATGAGTATTTTAATAAGCATATTTATTCTCTGTCTGGGGAATACAGTAATGAAGCCATTAAGGGTCTTACCATGCTTCCTCATGTTCCAGGTTTTGATTGTCAAATTGTTTCTCTTTTTGATTATTGGTGAATGAATTTTCCAAATCATCTCTCCCCTCAAACACAGTGGGCAAGGAAACTTTGTCAGCAGCATTTGT
>JAODKC010000044.1:22784707-22797116 GCA_026777985.1 Mormyrops attenuatus | reverse complement strand
AATACAGGAAGAATGTCCTGTGTCCTGGGCTATGCAGTAAATACAGGAAGAATGTCCTGTGTCCTGGGCTATGCAGTAAATACAGGAAGAATGTCCTGTGTCCTGGGCTATGCAGTCGAACCTCACAAGGGACTGTTCAGTTGACCATTCAAATCCTCTCCTTCAGCTGCTGACTTGACATTTTGAAAACTTCAGAGTTTTTTTGGAGTTGTTTTTAGGCAACATACCTCACTGCTAAACCGAGTAAGGCTTCAGTTAATTTCTCCTTCTCTGCCTAGCTGCTGCTACTGCCATGTACCTCAAACTCACAGAGTACACCTAGAAGTTGGTTCGGATTGAGGTTGGATCACGTTCACACCACAAACAAACCGCTCCAGTTTGTTTGGGACTGGACAGAGACCACCTCTTCTCAAGGGTCTCAGTATGGTTCTTTTGGTCTGCACGTGAGTGCAGTTACTGTACTAACACCCTTAGTCTCCACAAAAGAAATGTACCCAAAACTTTGGGACAGACAAGTCACAGAACATGCAGCGTTTATATTGTGAAATCTCTCACATATGATTGAATTAATTCTCCTTCTAGTACAAAATGGAGTCTCTACCGTAGACACACAGACACTATTAACTCTGCTTTCATCTTCTGCGCTGCAAGTCCCTCTGTTCTCTGGAGATCCAGGGATTCTCTTTCTCACTCTCTTGCCTATATTGGCAGTTGGATTCTGGCAGCGCTGTCTGGAAGATGGGGATAACGTGGCAGTGGCTCCATTGCTTCTGTCCCCTGGTGCAGTGTGTTCCGTTGTGCTAGACAAGGAAAAACAAGGCTTAAAAAATATATGCTAACAACCTACTGGGATCATCACAATGTCATTTATCAAGCCTGCACATGAAAGGTTTCTACCTTTCAGTTTCCTCACTAGATGTGTGAGCAGCACCAACTTCATCACAGTTTATTATCTCAACTAGAATATAAAAAAATATACATTATAAATCATATCCAACACCTAACATTTGCACCTATTACAAAACTATGTAAATCATTTTAAAATAAAAAGGAAAAAATCCATACCCGAGGTCTTCATCTTCCTTTTTTTTCCACCCACTGGCTTTGCTGAAGAGGTGTCCGCCACCTTCTCAGTGTTCCTGCGCTCACCCGTTTTTTTATTGGGGAGTGTTTTGTTCCCAACTTTCAAAAAATTAATGGAGTCCTCGTTCTCCTTTTCTGTCTCCATATTACCTTCAGTCACTCTGCAGTCCGACTCCTCTTCCTCGATAGTAACATGACTTTCATCTTGCTGTGCAGTTTCCCTGACTGACACTCAGAGATCAGGCAGCAACACAATAACCATAAATGGACCAGTACAAATACTTTTCAAATGATGGTTATATTTAATTTTACAAATCTATTGGTAAAATACAAATATATTTAAAATATATTGAAATGAAACATGTTTTAAAAGCTTGTCACTAGTAGTTTACTCTACCTTCCATTTTAGTCTTCTTTTTCTTTTTTTTTGGTTTAGACTCCTGGGTATTCACTTTTTTTGCCTTAGAGTCTCGCATATTGACATTTCTCTTTTTCTTTTCTGCGGCCAAGATTCTCCCCAACAGCATGCTAAAAAACTGTGGATCATATGGACGCTTTTCACCTATAGGGAGAAACACCAAGGACTTAGGACAGAACTAATGTGTCTCCACGTATCAGATTTCTAAGCGACAATTAAAATACCATTATTGTTATCCAAGTAACTTACGGAAGGCTTTGTCAATTCTCCAAGCGTTTATCCGCTCTTCTTTTCTGAATTTGTTCTGTGAGATGTGTACATACAGAAACAATTAGTAAGAAAATTAGCATGTGGGGAAAAAATACAAGACTCACAGTAGTTGTACTTTCATCAATTAAATGCACCACTAATAAGACCATGTCCAGTGTTTGATACTGTATGTGACAGGAAGAAAAAGGTCCCTGACAATCAATCAGTAACATTTACAGTTTTAGTCCCTGAATACATTTTTTTTGTGGGAGGGATTAAGGCTGGGCGATGAATCAGTTTTTTATCTTATATTTATATGATTTTTTACATATGAAATGGCTTGATAATAAATTGTCATATTAAATTTCTTTATTAATTTATTCATCCATTTACTTACTTCCTTACTTATTTTTTGTGAATGTAGACAATATGGTTTGTCGAGGAATGGATCGGGCAGTGCCAGAAATAGTAACACAGTGTATGCATGGGCAGTGCCAGAAAATGTAACGTGGTGGTCGCATGCTTGGAAATACTGCGCATGAACAGACCTGTGAGGTACAAATCAGGCAGGTGGTAAGGATTGGGTAGTAACACCCTCAAAAATCCCCACCCACCCAGTGTCAAAGAGCTCCAAGTGAAATGCAAAGAAATATACAGCGCGAAGAGAAAGAAGTACTACAAAGCGCAACACACATACCGTAAATATTGAGTGAAATGTAAAGAACTACAGTATCACAAAAAATACACATTCAAAAAATTTGGCAAAGAAAAAAAACTGTATGTGCTTTTGTTTACGATACACACATTTGTTTGCGGCACTATACAGTATGGTCACAGTTTGACTCTATACATTTATGATTACGTTAAATACTTGAAATACCTTACTTGAAATACAATTTTTTTCTTACATTTCAGGCAGTCATTTAATTTGTAATTATTTTGCTTTTTTGGTTCATGTGAAACAAAACACTGAAAAAATATTACATAATGTCTTATTTTGAATATAACCATTTAACTGAACATTCTAATTGTTAATACATGAAATATTCATTTATATTTCAGGCACTTCAATGTATAGTCAACTAGGATTTTTCTAAGAATTTGGGAAGCATTGATGTGAATAAATAAAACCAATTTATTCTGACTTTCTGTCCTGATTTAATAAAATATATGATAACAACGATATATACTATCGATACAGTGACCTAATATATTGCAATATTGTTTTACAGCCATATCACCCACCGCTAGGGTTGATGCAAGGTGGCTTTGAATGGCTGATGGTTAGACAAAACCTATTTGAAAGCTAAGAATCCATCCCATAAAAGTTTCATTGATTGACAAGGTATAGACAGTATTTAAATGCACGTTACAGTAAAGGCAGAATCATTACTGCATTATTTCTCCATTTATTTGTTCCGCCACAACTTTCATGCTGTAGATCAGGGTCCAGAAGGCACCCAAGCTCTATGGAGACAGCTATAACATCTGATCATCAAGTATACATAAAGAGTTTCTCTCTCTAGACTGTGGAGGTCTTAAATAGACAGTACAGATGTAACATCAATAACAATAGGTTACATTTATATAGCGCTTTTCACAATCCCAAGGTTGGTTTACAGGAGGGAGAAAAATCAAATAACAAAACCTCCCAAAAACAGCTATTAATTTTATAGAAAATTATATACATAAAAATGTTTATAAAGGATTTAACAAAAACAGAACCATTCACCCGTTTAAATATTCTGTCCATATCCCTACCACTTCGATATTTTTTTCTAGTAAATTCTGCAGAGCTGCTAAACCTGTGACTTGGATTTCCATTGTTTAAGAAGGAAGTCTACAACAGCTTTTAAAACTGAATATTTCAAACCACAGCCATTCCCAGCACTACTACATAAAAGCTTTGCGAAATTAATTTTTGGAACTTTATTAATCAGAATGCTCCCCGTTCATAAAACTACAAATCGCTGAAACGTGCAAAAACAGAGTACAGCCAAAGACAGATGGATATCAATTCCCACAAAGTATTGGTCCTCAGTCATAAGTAACCCACGAGACATGATAAAAAAAAAAAAAAAAAAAAAAAGACAACATGTGTCCTGAGTCATGCCTGTCAGAGTGATCGGATCACAAAACTCACAGTTCAGATTGTATTGCGGTATTAAAGTCATGGATTAGATCATTTTTCAGATCATCAAAAAAAAGGAGATAAATATTACTTTGCCTTAGATTTATTACTTACTTATTTATTATTTATTTATTATTTATTACTTATTTACTTAGCTTAAGGAACACTAAGCAAGAAACTTTTAACATGCCCAGTTCACGTGAACATACAGCTGCTTTGTCTGTATCTTTTCACTGCACCTCTGTATCGTACAGAAGTCCATCGAGGACATCCATCATTCTTATTTTCCGTCTTACTTTTTTGTTCTCAAGATTACACATTAACAAAAGTTATCACCTCAGGAAAACAAAAGTTAGGAGACATGCAAACAGCATTTGTCAGGAGGGAAGCAGATTCCACTAAAAACACCAGGGCTACTGAATCACTGTTTTGTTTTTTTTTTTTATTATTGCATTCCCACCGGAAATCTGTAATAGCCCCCCATGTTCTACACATAAGGGGGGAATTCTCTGCCGTTGTGAGAAATGAATTTCAAGGCCTGAATGCATGTTCCCTATGGACTTCTGTAGCATAGAGATTTAGGGGATTACTTTAAAAAGTAACAGTGGCAGTAAAACTGTATTTCACACTATTATGGGGGGGGGTCCGTACAGATCAGCTACGATCCATTTCGCCACTGGAGTATTCATATCGCTGTTGGATACTTGAGCTGGGCCCTTAACCACAAAAATTGTCCAGGGTGCCAGATAAACGGCTAACCCTGTGCTGTGACCCCAAGCTTTGCTCTCACCTACATATGCATGAGTGCGCCCTATATAACAGCAAAACAGGACATGTCAAATTTATATCCGCTTGTACCAATGGCAAACAGAAAGATCTGTTATACCAAAATAATACATGTACCCACTGTCTAGTATCAACAGATGATATCCATGCTCTGTTGTTTTGGACATGTTAAAACACTTTAGTTAGAGATTGTGAGAAGAATGCCGAAGATTATCGGCTTTGGCATTTATAAATGTCCCATATTATTTAAATAAACAAAAAAAATAAATAAATAACCATGCTATTCAACTGGAAATACTATCCGAAAATGAACAACTCAGCTTGTTAACTGATCATTAAAACTCGGTAAAACTCAGCATCCCTAAATATAACATTTTTTGAGGATACACATTCAGTGCAGATTGTCTTCTTGTCGATAGCATCTTACACGTATATAAGCATAATATTCACAACATCTCAGCTGTTTTGTTCATTTGCAAATGTCTTGTATGTCTACTTCCCTGTCACGTTATGTCTTATGTTCTATTATTGTTAGTAAGTAAAACTTTATTTAGAAAGTGCTTTTCACAGACAAAAGTCACAAAGCGCTGTACAAGTCCAAGGTTGTTGATAATAAGACAGTTAATGTTCCCTGCAGCATTACTACCCTTTGAAAAGGAGTGCTGTAACTTCAGCCCAATCCAGTAGATGTTAAAATCCTTCTCACATTCAGTACTATTACACCTAAAATCATAGAAGGTTTGACAGCTGGAAATCTGCTGTACCTTGATTTCCTTCCGGGGACGATGAGGGAGAAGCTGGCCAATTATAGAAAAATCTGTACCCACCATACTGATAGCCAGAAAGAACATGTCAGTTTCTATTGGAAAGAGGAAATAGCTTGGCTTAGAAAGGATATTCAAAACGAACAACAGTCTCAAACTTTTGGATTAATCATTTCCTTAACAAAGTATTTCTGATTCAAGTCAAAGATCAGGAAAAAACCACGATAACAAATCCCTCTCTCTGCTCTCTAACCTTTAATGGACCAGGGCTTCACGTGTCTGATCTTCCGAAAGCTAGAATATGTTGTTGTAGAACCACGCTCAAAAAGAGGGTCATTCTCTTCCACTATAGTGGGGCCTGTAGCTCTTGAGACTTTCACAGTCAAGCTGAAATATACACAATTGACATATATACAAAAGTAGCTGAAGCAGGAAGGCAAAAACGTGTATAATGACCCTCAAGCTCACTCCTCTTTCATTTTTAATGTGTCAATCTGTGTCAAAATAAGAATTGTTTTTCCTGTGTGACAAACTATGAAAAAAGTGAAGGTTTCAGCCCTGTTCAGCACCAGAAACTAACATGATAAAAGATGACCTATAACCAGTCAGTTTTGAAATCATGTTCTGTCACACACAAGTATTATCTTGTCATACAAGGTTCAATTTCATTGTTATAGAATGTTTGTGCTATGGCATTGAAATATCTCCAGAGAGTCATCTTAAAGGAGCAGTTCACCCTAAAACTGAAAAAAGTGTGTTATAGAGGGGGTTTAGTGCTATCTATCCATCTAGGTTGTTCTGCTGGGAGTTGCCTAGTTTTGGAGATATCTGCCATAGAACTGTTGGTCTTCTCTTGATTATAATGGAACCAAATGGCATTCTTTCTATGGTGATTAAAGTGCCAAAAAATACATTGGATAAAATCAACAGGAACGTCTCATCAGAAATTATGACCCAGTTACTGATGATGAATCCACAGACTAGTGAGCAGTAGTGAGCAGTTTAATGTGGGAATCATTTTCTTCTATCAAACTTCACACACAAATCATATCACTGCACATACTGTACAATACAGGCACGAGCACCCTGGTGAGACACAGCAAACCCAAATACCTGTCCTCATCAAGGATCAAGGAGCCATCTTCTGCAACTTTCACCTTGGGGACTACGAGCTCATCGTCATTCTGAGATAAATCCTCGTCACAATCGTCTTCCTCTTCTTCAGCCTCCTTCTGTGGCATTTCTATAGTCCTTAAGGAAATGCCATAATGTTCCAAACAACAGATAACACAGGCTCACAAAGAAAAGCCTCAATAGTGCCAGCTGTAAACAAAGTTTTAGAACCAGCTAGTCATTATTTCAAACTCAAAAGTATAGCATGCAAGTCAATTTCAATGTAATTTAACAGTATTAATTTGACACCTTATGTGTGCTATTTTTATCATCACTAATAATTCAATTGACACTTTCTTTAAGATGCTTAGTATGACAGATCAGATGACATACTGATCAGAGCAGCAGTGTATTTCCAGCACTAGCATTGCACTGACGTTGTAGTAGAGTGGGAGATACTTGATGAAAACTGGCATACCCTGCAGCATAACCTGACATCCCAGTTCTTTTAGATCAAATAGCAAAATCTATAGCAATTGCTGTTTACTGCCTAACGAGAGCAACAAAGGAATCTGACAACTGATATTCTTCGTAAGTTATTTCAAATTAAATCAGCATATTTAATCCATTCAAGGGCTCCGCTACAAACATCAAGTATAATGCACCGAAAATTAAACATAAGCTGAGTTATTATTGCAAATAATCTTTTAAATTTTGGTTACCCAAAATTTGCAAGTTGTGTAAAGATGTGGAATGATGTGATGGGGGATAGCTAAATACTCAGATGTTGGAAGGGAGATCTTACCTGCAGAAACTGATATAAAACTATTTCATAAGTATATTGTCCGATTTATTAAACATTCATGGACTAAGTAATTACAATATATAGTAAACCTGAGATTTGTGCTTTTTGCCAGGACAATTTAATGATTAATTCTGCAAAAGCATGTTACTAAGTACTTGCCCATATTTTTTTTCTCTACAAATGAGAAGTATATCAAAAATGCACTTGTATTGATTTCTGCATGTATTGTAGCTTTCATGGGAAAATTATTTAAAAATGGCTCCTGCTGACATGGTGAAGTTCATATTTAGCCCTCCCGTTTTAGTATTTAAGGCTTATTGAAATAAGTCCTGCTAATTTTTTCCTTCATTTGGAGTAACAGCCTTACTCATTGCTGAGCAATCGTGGATTCTCCTTTCCTGCTTGTCCATCTGTGATATAGGACCTGTTGAATACAAATAGAAAGCGTCAGCTGCAAATTTGTGCAAAACCCTTGCCAATTTGGGTGGATTATTCACCCTACTTCATTGGACTGCTGTCTGGCAGGTAGTAGATGAGATCTCTCATGGTCATCTTGCTGTGATCCAGAGGGTTTATGTATTCCAGGTGTGGCTTGTACTTTTTCTGTAGGAAGACCACCTTATTCTTGAAAGTTGTGGAATCCATATGTAGGTAAGAATAGTTTTGCTATTAATATAAACCATATCAACATTCTCAACACCAAAACTCACCCTCTTCTTCTTCAGTTCCTCTTTCATTAACTGTTTTAACATACGTGACTTTATGATCCTCTCCTGATATGAGGACATGCTTGATGTTTCATGGACTGCAGCAGATGTTGAGGGCTGGAACTCTGATTCTTTCCTCATAGAAACAGCCAGATCCTTCGGAGATGGGACACACACACCAGTGAAAGCAAGTCCGAGATTGTCTGCTTTCCTGGGCCGCTTTCCTCGAACAGGGAGCTTCTGTGGTCCTGGAGACTTCAGGCCTTCATTCTCTGTTACTGTTTTGTCTTCAGGGACTGATACTGGAGCCACAGAACATGATGCCATTGTGACAGCTTTTGAAACAGAGGACTCTAATGCTTTAGTGGATAAGTGTTTGGGAATCACTCTTGGTTGTGCAATGTTACACACACCAGACACACTTTCTCTCCTCTTCAATGAGGTTTCTGCAGGGATGCAGTCACCGGAGGCCTCACCAGTTTGACCATTCTCACCCCTGTGTCAAACACAAACATATTAACCTCAAGTAATTTAATTTATATTCAACTGTTAGATGCACATAACAAATAGAGTATAATGTGCAACTAGTCAGTCAAAAGGAAGTTTTATTCCACCAATTTAAATTATTATGTACTTACAAATTACACAGAGCTTTTTCTGACAGTGTGTCATGGGTAGAGGTGAATCCTGAAGCTTCTGGGAACTTTATGACAGACTCTTCTGGTGCAGGTTCATTATCTGTGACATTTGACACCATCTCTATGGTCTGGCTGGTTTCCCCAGCTGCTAGAGAATTAACTGTTGAAGCATGCATACTTTGACCATCTTGGGAAGATGATGGTCCTCTACCCACAGGCCTCACATTTGGCCGCACACTGATTCTGGCCCGACGCATCATCCTGTCAAGGAGTTTAAAAAAATATATCATTACAGGCAGTATAGTTGCAATCAGACAGAACATATAGGCGAATTCTGACGGCTGACGATTCCTAGTTGTAACTTTAACTGATAGGGCTGGTAAAGATTACTGGCCGTATTTAAGCATGGCCGTGACATCTGACACAATACGCAAGTCAACTGAATGCAGGGCGAACATCACAATTCTGGCATCAGAGTAAAAGTAAACGAAACAATCACGAATTAAATTATCTAAAAGATAAGACTGCAATCAACAGTTTTTAGCAACACGATTTGTAATTCGACAAGCTTCTAAAATACAGAACGACCTCTAAAGATTTTCGTAGATCTGTGCACGAATGCTGCAGCTTTCTAGCTGTACGTTACATTAAATTATCACTTTACGGTCTGCAATTTTAATTCATACTATTAGCACCCTTATAAACATTTAAACTCATCAAACAGTCCAATACCGTATTTTCGTGCAAACCTTAGGCTGTCACTGGACCTAAATACCCAGCCAATTAGTCGCAGTGCTAGTCAAAGAGTGCTACTTTTTCGAAAAGGCAGTTTTGGAGGAGAATATAGTTGTAGTTTACTTTACTAACACAAAGTTTAAAGCTTGATCGATGCAAGGAGGACAGAAGCCAGAACATATCTGACGGGTTTTCACTGGGAGGGCACGTGGGTGGCGACGCACGTGGGGCTGAACGGATATGGACAAACCAGAAGAGCATATACGCTAAATATGTGGGCTGCAGTGGGCTAATTAAAGTCAAAGACCAATGCCAGATGTCACTAACACTTTTGTTAAAGCAGTGTAGTCAAAATGAAACTAAAATACAGGATTTCCTTCCTGTTTGCAAACATACAGTTTGCAACAGCAGTCTCAAAATAAAGGCAAAAATAGATAATGCATGTACCTGTGTTGCATAACTAATAAAACAGCCAACACATAAAACGCTTTCACTTCATTACGTTTACCAACACTATTTTAGTAGTTTATGACATTGCTCTTAAAGCAGAAGGTGAAAGTTTATGAAATAAAAATTTACTAAAAATCTTTAATACTACAACCGCCAGCGTTTTTCCGACCTCCTTACAAACCGCCAGTTGCGACGTACTTCGTCATATGACACCTTTTATTTTCGCGTTAGCATGATGCTCATCAATCAAGAAAAAATGGGACGGCCAGCCGGAGTTGCAGCTTCATGAAGAACCTTGTCAAGGCCATGGGTAAAGTTAATTTACAAGGTTTTCAATACCTGGCTGAGAAGTTCCCAAACATAAGCGCTGCAAAACTTAAGGAAGGGATATTCATAGGTCCACAGATCAAGTCTGTTTTGCAGGATGAAGGTTTTAGGAAATCGCTCTCAGCATCTGAGCTAGAAGCTTGGGATGCATTCAAGTGGCTATGCGAAAACTTTCTTTGAAACCACAAGTCTCCAACATACAAGGAAGGAGTTCAGAATCTGCTTGATTCATACCAGAAACTGGGCTGTCGAATGTCATTGAAAATACACTTCTTACACTCCCATTTAGAGTTCTTTCCAGAGAATCTTGGTATGGTGAGTTATGAGCAAGGAGAACGTTTTCATCAAGACATTCAGTCAATGGAGCATCGATACCAAGGTTTCTGGAATGAAAGCATGATGGCCGACTACTGCTGGATGCTGTACCGTGACAATCCAAACATGGTGTACACGAGAAAATCAAACTCAAACCGTTTTTGAAGAAACAATGGTGGTTAACAAACACTTTTCAATTTCTGTATGCCCACTGTCTGTTCATTTGATTTTGCTCTAAAGATATTTTACCCAATACTACAGTGATGCTTTTCTTTTCTGTACAATTGCAATACAATTACTTGCAATTACGGTATTAACTAGCATTACTCATAACTCAAAAAGTTGACGTGACAGAGAAAAACTGAAAACATATATGGAATCAGTGTGAAAAACTCATTTGGAAAAATGTGTTTTGGTCTCTGATGATTTAAAAAAATGTTTTTTTTGTTGTCCTGTGTTATTTCAGATGGTTTAAATCAAAGCCTATATTAGGGTCATCTACTAGTGTGAAACATTCAACCCCATCACAATGATTCAACCCCGTTGCAATAAAAAATGTGATGAGGCTGAATTTACTGGGGTAGACGTTTTTGGCTAATAGTAGCCATAACTCCATATTTACTTAGACAATAGCACCACATGGCATTCAGGACATCATAAAATTGTAATCTTTTGCAACACTATTGTTTATTTTTCCTAAACAATAGTTTACTATCATATATTCATACAGTAGAGTTAAACCGTTGAACCTTACAAGCTCAATCTGACATTAAAACAATGAAAAATAGGTAACAAAAGACTCTTGCCTTTCTTTGCAGCATTTTGTTCAAAAATTGACTTGTTGACTTGTGTGATGTCATGTCCTCAATGCTGATGTCACAGGGACTGATACATTATTTTATAGGGGGTTAAGGGTTCAATTGAAAATCTTTGAAGAAGTCTGGGGGACTAAAGGGCACCTGATTCAGAGAATCAGTCATATATTGCAACACTGTCTTCATTTAATATAAATACATGATGAAATGTGTGTGTTGAACTGCCTGTATAACTAGCTACACCAGGTTTTGACATCATACATGGTGTGTGATTTTATTCATTACATGCTAAACACAGTAGGTCACAGTAGTGTGCATTCAGCATAGGATCATCAGAAGCGCAGTTAGCTTTGTACAGTCAAGCCTTCTGCATCATGTCTTTTCCCATCGTGGTTTTGATGTATTGCTGGGTTGGCAAGAAATTAAATGAGAATAAAATGAGGATCTTTTTTAGTGACTCATAAATACATAAAATATATATGGTGTTGGTCTAGAGTCTAGAGGACACCAAGCGTGGTTATGGCAGCATCTCACATGATATCTCACAGTAGTCTTTATAGCTCGCATTTTTCTCATGATTTTTGCCATTTTAGTGCCCTAAACTGAACTAAAATCCTAAATGCTTTGTTTCTCTCTGCTCACGTGCTCGCTTTGCTCGCTAAGAGGACTAAAAAAATTTCTTTGAGCTTAACCTGCAATATGGTGCTGCTTGATATTTATCCATACAATATTTATCCATACAATATATGCCATACAATATTAATTACATGTTATAGTGTGTTTTATGGGACTGCTGTATGCAGGATTTAGTTTTATTTACACTGCAGATTGCTTTGACTCAGTGCTCGAAGTGAGCCGGTACTCACTGGTATGCAGTACCAGCACATCTTTGTGTTTTTACTTCAGAGTACCAGCACCTCTCGATATCCGCTAGTACTGAATAACAAGGGGAGTACCGGCACCTCCCGATATCCACTAGTACTGAATAACAAGGGGAAAACCGGCACCTCTCGATATCCACTAGTACTGAATAACAAGGGGAGTACCAGCACCTCTCGATATCCGCTAGTACT
>JAODKC010000044.1:22761309-22784607 GCA_026777985.1 Mormyrops attenuatus | reverse complement strand
AAATGGAATCGGCTGAAATGGGGCATTTGGATCTGAATGCCGTGGCAGATCATGCCCCGCTGCCAGCACTGCAGGGGGGGGTACCTGTCCCAGTCACACATCAGCGCAACTTCTACTCCAGGATGAATTCTGGTTTTGTTTTCTCAGTAACTTCAGCGCCTCTGAGTTCTTCTGCTTCTTTCTCTTCTGTTGCTACTTTAAATAGGGTCAAAGCAAATTTACCTCTTCAGAGTTTATACTGGGAATGAATTAGACCTGGGCAAACTGGTGCCAGCTGTAATTACAGTATAAATTCCATAAGAAGAACGAGATTTCAGGTATGAGGATCCAGGTTTGTGGCACTCAAAGAAAAGGGAATGTTACTATGTATTAATGATTACTATGATATTTTCTTTTCATAAATTAGGAACAACATTGCTTGCCGAATTTGCCACTGCAGTACACTAGATAGTCAGCTTCCATTAGATCAGACTGAATTTCCATTCTATTGTGTATGCTATTTTCAGTCCAACACATTTGTTTATTGATAAGATTCTGCTGGTGTAGAAATTATTAAAAATTAAGAAAGTGATGTTTGGTAAGTAATTTACTTGACGAAAAAACACAAAACACACATGTCACAATATATTAAATCATTTAACCATGCTGATTTTTAACCAAGTTTTTGAGCAATGTATTCCAAAATAATATACATCAAATGCATTTATGATGAGCTCCACTGAACCAAAAAGGAGCATAGAAAGAGGATCAGATCAGAAAAACACTGCAATTTTTTTCTGCCGTTACCATGTAACAGTTCGATTTGTGACCTACTTTTTTCAGTTAAATGGGAATATTCACACCTGTGAGTCTCCAGAACATTATTACAAAACACCTGCACACGCTGGTTTACTTCAATCCGTATATCCCAACAAATAATGAATCTTTGCAGTGATTGTCCCTCATCACAAATAAAAACATAAATCTTTAGCTTATTTATTCATCCATTTATTATGTTTCAGCTGCTGATCTTCAGCAGCCATGACACACCTGTCTCAAGTGGCACAGGGCACATTGTGGGGGAGGAGCCTTAATGGGACTGCAGTTTGTTTATTGTTGTATGTATGCGTCTCTTTATTCTTACTTCTGCAATGTTTACAGTATATCTCAGGGAGTACAGGGCAGCCAGGGCTCCTCCTGTTCTTTTACATCTGTGATAGACATGCTTTGTTCTATATACGGTAACTTCCAAGGTATTGTGCATAGCAACTAAACTCAACAGTAGGACTGTTCTATCCCCCCCCCAAAACTGACAGCTAGTAACACCAGTTCCCTGAAAGGCCTGTCTAAGGTGATTATGTAACCTGAAATGCTCTGGCCCTTTATTGGTGCGCCTCTCTCAGACACCATTGTCCAGTGGCGTAACTCAGACTCGGACTATAGTTTGAGCATAATCAAGGCCTCTCTTCACGACCAGCTGCACTGCCTGAATCACCCTTTTTATGAAAGGCTTACACGTGGTAAAAAAAAAAAAGTTTTATATCCTATGTGTTTATGTCCTGTTCTATCATTGGTATTTATACTCACATTCTTCTTACATTCGGTAAATATTTGCCACTTTTCATTCTTGGAATTGACCAGTTTCACAATCCAGTTCTATGGATTCGTATTACTGTAGGTGCGTTACAAGTCAATAAACACTAATTTATGAGCTTAATAAGATTATCAACTGCACAATACTTGGGACTTTGCTCGGATACTTGACCAATGGAAACGCACACTAGATCTTACCTTCCAAGTCAGAGGTCATTTAATGATTCAGCAGTGCTAATACAATGTATGTCACTTAATATTCTTGCTGATTTAATTTTGAAGATGATTGCATCAACCCTTGTGTTGAAGGCTCAGCAAACAGCAGGGCTGGTGCTGCCCACTGAGATGAATTTTAAGGCAGTGTTAAGTGGGGTGCAACTAAGCAGAGCACAAACATTGTTCCTCCTCACAGTGAAACTATCACGCAAGTTTAGAGATGAAGTATAAATGAATGATTAGTAATGTCAAAGTTTTTGCTAAGTTGATTGCAAAAAAATGGGGAGATGCAAAAGATAAAAACTAATCTCTGAAAGCCATTAATTGATACAGAAAGAAAGCTATGTTTAATGCAAACAGAAATCCGTATCTTACATACTGAAAACGCTATCATTGAATTTCAGTTGTTGAGAACTAAACTTTCTTTCACAGAGAACATCAAAATCAAAGGCAATATTTGGTGGAAATGATACACCTGGTTACACAGTATGTGCCTCAATAACACTTGCCTGGAAAACTAAAATAACACACGCTCTGAACAACCTCATTCGAGCAATATAATTGAGCGCTTTCAAAACATGCTCAGGTGAAAAAAAGGCATCTGTTGTGAATCCTCACATTGCCATCCTGCCCTGGAAAAGCCCAATAAAAGGTCTGGGGAATGCAGTGTCACAGTTACACTTACAAAGCAGCCCCAAAGACACCAGTTTTTAAAAATTTTAAAAATGTGGTTATATTGTCACACACGCAGGGATGGGACAACTCACAATGCAGCGTTTCACAGGGAAAACCCTGTGTAGGGGACTTTATTCACGAAGACAGCAGAAGCACGGACAAGCAATAACGACCAGACTAGCGAGCACAGGACTAGGGAGCCCTTAAATATACGAGGAACACTGAACCTAACACACAACCACTTGGAGTAATTAACTAGGGGCAGGGACATAAGATGAGAGTAATAATCCCCAGGTGTGGCTCGTTAGGGCCACGCCCGGGAGGAGTACTGGGAGCAAAGCTGTCTGGAGGGGCAGCGTGTGACATATAGCTGTGTTATACAAATTGCAACAAAGTGTGGCCATTGGAGTTGACTAAGAGTTAGACAGCTCAAACTTTGCATTGATTTAGGTAGCATCACTGTTCTTTCATTTCATGAATAATTAATCACATGGATCTATCAGAAAAGCCTTCTTGCAAATAAAAGTCTGTTCAGTATAATACAATGTTGTTTTCAGTAGAATGTTTTGCTGTTAGCTGTTCGAATTAATGTCCAGTCATTTTGCTGTGTACAAATGTAATGTGCAGCCATAAACATTAACTTAACTTGTTTTGCTCATTTTTTACTTAAGGGTGCCAATAATTCTGGAGGGCAATTTAGATTATATGAAGCAAAAATGAATTGTGTTGTGTGATATAGCTTGGCCAGCTTCATTATGCCGTATGGACTTGTAGAAAGATGTGCATTCATACATGCTTACTTTTCACAGAAAAAAGCTTTTGAAGTCAATATTATGTTACAAAATAAATGTTGTGGTATCCAAGTTATTTCCTTTTAGTGGTCAAATAAATATATATATTTACTTCATGATATCAAATTTGTTTTAATAAAAACAATCATGTTCCTGCAGTAATTGCCTGTTCCTTTTCCCGCTCTCCAGTGTAAGTTGCATTGAGCCACTTGTCTTGAGTAATACAGTAGTACTAAATAACAAGGGGAGTACCGGCACCTCTCGATATCCGCTAGTACTAAATAACAAGGGGAGTACCGGCGCCTCTCGATATCCGCTAATACTGAATAACAAGGGGAGTACCGGCGCCTCTCGATATCCGCTAGTACTGAATAACAAGGGGAGTACCGGCGCCTCTCGATATTCGCTAGTACTGAATAACAAGGGGTGTACCGGCGCCTCTCAATATCCACTAGTACTGAATAACAAGGGGAGCACCACTCAGCATTGATTTTTGACTGAAGGTCCATACATAAAATCACTTTGGTCACTCATTGGTTTGATTGGTAAATGAGGTTTTGATGAATTACATCATCGGCATCTTAAGTTTCTGGACTGGGTTGGAGCAGTTGGATTCTTCGTTGGTTACGTCTGGATAACAAGGGCTTTCTGGAAAAGACAAGAGAATTTCTCAAAAATATAACTTAATTTCTGAATCTAGGTACTTTAAATATTTTCAATAGTGAGTAAATGCTTCCCAAAGTTCTCCACCTTTCTAAATGATTTCATCACACTCACATTTTTGCTGACGGGCAGGATGGACATCACCTATGCAAAAGGGTTGCTACAGAAGGCTGTTGTGACAGGCTGGGCGGGGGGCTTGACCTGTTATACAGGGAAAGAGTGAGGAATTTTTCAGTATGTAATAATGTTATTAACAAAGTTATTTTTGGTAAAAAAAAAAAAGAAGTTGTCAAGTGCTGTCAATAATGGACCCGAGTATTTTTCACAGTTTCACATTTGTGAGCATCTTCCAGCTCTAACCCTCAGAAATGTGAAGGAGTGACAGTATTATCTTTAGTACCTTTTTTGCTACATTACTGAATACATTCTGAAACTGAAATACATAGTATGTTTCATACAGTCTTACATTTCTAACAAAGATTTGATTTTGTGTTAGTGATAAATGAGCCAGTTACTTGTAAATATTCTAAGCATGCCGCTCTCTAGTATCTCTGAGTACAGCTGGATAATGTACCTATGCAGGAGGGTGTCCACCTAGCATATTACAGCTAGATGGACTATCGAAGTGACATACCAGAGGGGCTGAGGCAGCGGGGCTTGGACATGGGGAACCTGGAGGGGTAAACAATGTGGAGAACCATTCATCTTGATTTTTTAAATTAAACAGGCCAAAGTCATTTAGGCTATTCTCTCCCAAATAACTGACGAAAATAACATGTTTGCAGTGTAAACAAACATGCTAGATGAAAATGTTGGAGTCTTTTAGTAGATTTTAAACCAAAATAAGATGATTAATCACTGTTGAGATAGGATATAACTTGAGATGATATGAGAAAATCAAACATTGAATAATATGATCGTAAGATGTTGCATTTTACAAAATTTACACTATTACACTATTTTGTTATCACTGATTGATATCTGATTTACATGGGTATCAACAACTTCCTGGAGTAAGACTAATCTGCGGGAAAGGTACTATGGGACGGTTCTGATAGCAGCCAAAAGCTCACCTCTCTCAGCTGAGACCTGCTGAGGCTTAACTTTCCGGAAATCTTTAAACATATCCTTCCTATTTTTCTGCTCTTGCTCAAGAGGGTCTAGAGCTGCGAAGGCATCATTTTCCACCATTGAGATCCCCTTCGATGGAGTTGACTGTGATGGAGGTTCTGGTGTAGGACTGGAGGACAGGTGTGTCACGGTTGGAAGCATGTTGGCTCGGAAGGGATTACCCGTATGTGAATCCTGAAACCATCCACCAGGTGGTGCCATTGCAGCTGTGTGACCCCAGGCCAGGAGCTGGGGAGGAGCAGCGATTCCAAATGCTGGTGGTGCTTGGCCCCACACAGATGCTGGTGAGGCACCGAACACTGAAAACTGGGGGTAAAATGTGGACTGAGAAGTGCCATCAGGAACAGGGAATATGGAGGGTGCTGCTTGACCCCACTCAGCTGCCCCTAATTTTGGAGCTGGACCACCCAGAGACAAAGTTCCTAGAAGAAGGAGATCAACATTCTGCAGATGAAGAATTAATTCACACACAAAGGAAATATGTTACAGGTTATATAATTTGCATATCTTACCCAAATTTAGCATTGTACTGTTGCTGTTTACTGGATCACCACTAAAGTCAGCAACAGGTTTGGTCTGAATATCGTCTGGCTGCGGTGGACCAGATTCTCTGTGACTGGATATAGCATGCTGGTCTGTTCCAAATGGGTCGTTTGCGGAGGACTGTTGATAAAATGTAATATTTTGTCTAGTCAGACTTCTAGTCTTTAGCCTGATTAAGTGGAAACGTATTTAGTCAGCATCACATAAATGTATTATGCCTTGAAACTACCGGTGTTTTTAGGGAACCCTTTATCAACAACTTACCTACAAGATAAGATCTGATGCGAAAAAGTAAAACAAAAACATGTTAACTGAGCATGATAAAGTAAAAGCTGAAAGGTGAGTTCTACTTGTAGAATAGCATCATCATTAATTGCAATTCTATAACCACGGAGCAGGACCTTCAATATTTCATGCACTTTTCATGCATTTAATTGACTTAAAAAAAAAAACTTCCCAAGTGAGTATATGTCATGTTAAAGGGTTAGCATTAGGAGCATATGCCGTTGTAATGGTCTACCAGAATGGTGAAGGCATGCAGTACAAATAAGCTTGGCTTGTGCCTTCACCTTAATGCATTTCCTTCCTCGTCCAGCCTTTGTGTTGAGTGGAGGAGGGCTAATGATCACTGAATCCTTGGCTGGGTGACACGGGGGCTCAGGAATGCCCCCTGACTCTTTTTTCACAACATTTAGCAAGGGTAAGCTTTTATCAGATACTTCAAGAAAAGGATTCTGGGTGGATCTGTATTGTAAACCATTCTGCTGTTTCACTGGGGTCTCCTCTGTGACCCCACACTCTACTGGCCACTGGCTGTCAGATGATGTCTGGATAACAGTCCTAATGGATAGCTCATCAAATTGTTGAGTTAAGCAGTCAGAGTCACCATTGTCGTGACCGTTGACAGTCAGTGAGCTACAGAATTGACTGAGACTTACTTGTCTGTGGTTGAAAACCACAGGGGGAGCCACAGGGTTAGGTTGTGCAGGATGGTCTTTGTTTTTTGGGAAGGGGTCATCGCTGAAGGGGTCTGGCATGGAAGTGGGAAAGAAGCTGACCTGAGGAGGGCGGGGCTTTTCAAGGGAGGGGTTTGATTCAGGTGTTCTCTGAGGGACAAAGGAAGCTGCCACGGTCTCTCCCTTTACACAGTTTTGATTGCTGTCAACGTCAGTGGAAAGATCCAACAATAGGACATCTTTAGTCTCCTGGTAATTGAAATAAGAACAAATTTTTTAAACATTATAAAGTACTTAAATTAGCTGTATATTCCAGAGCCAAAGCAGTCATATACATATCATAAAATTAAAATAATTATTTTTTATGGATCAAAAATATACGCAGTACCAAAGTAATGTACAATTTAGGAAATTGTGGGAACAAAGAATAGAGTCATCCAGCATCCCTGGAGCAGCTGGGGTTAAGGGCCGCAGGGCGATATGATTAGTCTGCCATCCACATAATTCAAACTCCAGACTGTCTGTTCACAGCCCTAATCCCCTAAACTGGCCCTTATGGGAAACCAGAAAAAGCGGAAACAAAAAGTGAATAATCTTACTGATTTAAGGTATGCGATATAAATACTATGACACATTATAAAATACTATGATGTTATGAAGGGCAAAACCTCTTTAAAAAAGGTGATAATGCTTTTGTAAAATTGGCTTGGATGGGCAGAACTATAGTTTGCTATCAAGGTGAAGTTCGGTGATTAACTCTTTCGGCACAGGGAGATTTTCTCATTGTCATTTCTTACTTATTGCCAGTCATGATATATGACTGAGTTTTCCTTCCTGTTACCTCTTGTAAATATCCCAAGACCCAGATATCCGACCCCACTGCCATGTCCTTTTTTCTGTTGTGCCTGTCTCTTTGCTATGGCTGAATTTTTAACTTTTAATTTTCATGCTACTTTTGTCAAGCCTGTTTCGACTTCTGTCCCCTAAATAATGTTTCCATTCCTTGCTTTTATCCCTGTGTCATTTCTTTCTGTTCACCATCTTGCCTGGAGGAATTCAGTTGTTCACAGGGCTCAGAACTGCTTTGCGTGCTCATATACCTAGTCACCCTGCAATCTGTCTAGCATCAGGCTTCTGCATCTGGAGAATGTAACAATAAGACACTCTGCACACACTTGTGGAGTCCCAGACTGAGGAGTGAGCTGACATTCGGGAACACCTTGCCTAATTCCCACTTCCTATCTCCCTGCCACCTGTGCTGATCCAAATTCTGAAAATAGGTCCTGAAGACAACCCAGAAGCTTCTGTCAAGATGTTTATGAGGATGGTTTCTGCAGGTAAGTGACTGGTGGAGGAATGTTCCATCCACCTTTTATTACCTATGGCAAGAGAACCCCACATGCCTACTTGCAACTGTGCCAGACGACACTCTGAAGAGGGTGGTGTTGGAGAGAGTATGCCAGTCACTAAAATCCACCAGAAGAGATTCTGCAAACTTAACAATATGCTTTTCCCCTGGATTCCAGCAGACAGTGGCTGCAGCTAGAGAGCATAATCTGAATGACTTTGTCTACTGTCTGAAAAAGTAAATATCACACTGGCTCCAGTGACATAGATTTCTTCTTTGCTTGTACACATAGAACTGGAAAAAAATCTACCCTGGCAACACTGGAGCCCAAACCTAGTCCTCTAGTTTCAACCCCTGTCAAGGTCCCTGCCCTAAGAATGGTAGTATGGGGACTTGTGGCATTTCCAGAGGGGGCTTATTGCTAAAGTGTGAGCTTCAGCATCTAGAGTTCCTCTGACAGAGGGTGGCCCATCATGGCTGCACAGCAAAAACCCATGGTGATTGCAGTTTCCCCTCGAACTGAAGTAAAAAAAAAATCAGATGAGGTCATTTTTAAAGTTTGCTTGGTGAGACTTTTCTTCAGATTCTCAGTCTTATCTCACTGGACCTTACAGATGCAGAGTCATGCAAGGAAGCATTCCTTGCTATTAATACAAATGTCCCCTAAATTCTTCTGCTCCTTTATTTTCCACGCAGACATGTCAGGCAGGCAGTTAGGGACTGTCCTGCTGCATGAGACAGAGGGCGATGAGAGTTCAGTTCTGTACATCAGCTGTAAACCGCAAGCTTAGCCCTCAAATGGATGCCCCTTAACCTCTGATGTTACTTCACTATTCATTTCTGCTTTTTCCACTTTCCACCAGTAAACAGCCCTTCACAAGTTAGCATGTGCTACATTATTCTAGCACAGGGCTACTCCTCAGTTGGCAGATCCAGGTCGAAACAATTCCCAGGTGGTCAAACATCAGGGTTTCTGTGTATTTTGTATGTAAGCCATCATTTCCATATATAAAAGTGTGTTACGTACACACTTCCAATGATGTTAAGGTGTATCAACCATCTCTAAGTGCAAAAACTATGAAAATGAGACTCTCTTTAATTATTCAATAACTAATCTACTACATTTATATTGTTAGTATTCTAGCACAGTTGATATACAATATTGAAAGTGTCAAAATGATCAGCAATAAGGTAACTTACCGAGGAAGACTGTAAATCTGGTGGTGATAATGTGCATCCAAACAGATTAATCCGTTCATCACACTGGATCAAGGGGGAAACATAAAAAGAAAAACAATATGGAATGGGACATGAGAGACAGGAGAGCTTCATTTTGTCCAAGAGAAGATTTAGGTTCATAGACCTAGTCAGTATTGCAGTCCTTATATAAAATGGAGAAGGGGTCGGGATATAAATCATGGAGAATTCACGAGGGATTCTGAAGCAACAATTTTAGTAAAACTAAAGAGATTGTTTTCACGAAATGTGTCATGTGCCATGACACGACAGAAACCCGAAGTTAAAAAGGTTAGGCACATTCTATTACTTTTCTACGATGTAATGGTGCCTGTTAAAATAACACTATAAAGGATCTTTAGTGCGTATGGAGTTGGAAGGTGGATGAACCAGGTGTTTGACACTTCTGCATGTAGTGAGCTTGTTTTCCTTTAACTTAACAGGAAACATACATGTGGTAGAATGTAGGAATAATACAGTTTCACTGATTTAATCCCACATGGTTTCAATAAAAACTACCGGTAAATCACCATAAAACTTCAAATAACAGTTCTAGACAATACAGTTCAAGTTAAACAAGACATACGTCATACTGTGGATATGTTTGAGTTATAATATTACATTCTTCTTATAGATTTGTCACCAGCAATTAACAAAAGAAACATGCCTAGTGATGTTTATTAGCTTAATGGAAACATTTAGCTTAATGGAAAGACTTTTGATTATCTGTCTTACTGCTTATTGCACATAGGTGCATGTGGAAAATAACTGTGCATTGAAAATAATTCAGGTCAGGTCTGGTCACACAGTCATTGTGACTGTTACATTTACCACGAAAGACTGAATGAAACACAATTTAAAAACATTTGTGTTTTAGTCTTTTGTTCTTGAGTATCTACTACAACTGACTTAGAAGACTAACATACAAAATGAACATGCCAACTAGAAACAGTGTCTCCTTAAACAAGCCAAAAAACGAAACAATCGTTTTGCTAAGAAATTATCTAGGGACAGCAATACAGCAATGAAATGCACTGAAATGCCGAGAATTGAAAGGCTATAAAAATACTACAGTCTAAATACTTTGGTATTACAAGCCATGAGTTACTGACCTTGTCTGTGCCCTCTGTTTCCTTCCTTCTCATGTTGAAAACTAGTTGGAAAAGATCCTTCAAATCGACAACCAGTGGGTCTGCCTGGGAACAACAAAACAATGCCTATTCACGCAGACATATTCATTCAATGTATGTGTGTGCCACAGAAAACACAAAGCAAAATTTTATCTGTCTAAATATAAAATTACAAATAAACTATGATTACATTTTCCTTTAACAAAATAAATCCATTTGTAAGTTTTTGGTGCATTGTTACTCCAGTGATCATCACTGGATCTCATATTCAGACATTGTATAAACTATTTGTCTTGCACTTTGTAGTGCTAACTTATTGTATGAACATTATTTTCTTATTTGTATCTTTTTAGTTTTATCTTATTGTTCTGTGGATGTCTTTTATAATTTAGGGCATATGATGTCCAGAAAAACCCCAAAGCCTCATGATCTATTCATTGTAGGACATATTTCTCCAACAAAACAAACACAGAACTTTCTTTAATTTGTTCTAATATTGTAAGTCAGTGGCTAGGGAATGAACTTGGCACACAGTGGGCCCAGGAGCAAACATTCACTCCAGTGCCACATACCTGTTGGGCAGTCTTAATAGCAAAGAACTGATGCTGGCCTTCAGCTCCACAGACATAACCAAAGGCTCGGTTGTCTGTCACATCCCGTGCGATGAAAGAAATCTTATTCACTGCATGTTCATATTCTATTACCTATGGCAGACCAGACGTGTTAAGTTATATTATATGAATCAAAAAATGCTAGCAATAGCATTGATTTACCAATAAGAAGCTAACGTTCTGATCATGAAATACACATTTCCAGCTACATAAACCAAATGAATACACTCACCCCAGTTTTCTCATCAATAATTCTGATGCCAGACAGGGATATGTTGATCCAGACTTTCTGCTTATGTTTTCCCTGCGACCGAGAGGCAGCACTCATCCCCTGTGTTTGATAGGAGTAAACTGCTGAGTGATCATATTTAAAGTCAACTGAATTCACAATGAGTAAGCACATGGTATATTGATTAAGGAACTGAAGCCCCGATAAAAGCCCCCCAGATAGGAAACCTCCGTATTAGGCTATTGCGACATTGACATAAAAACAGGAATCTGGTAAAAATCAGTTTTTATGTGTTTTCATCAACCTTCAGTTTCATCATGGAATCTTGGCTCATTTTATCCCCTCTGGCATCAGGCACTTCATCCACACCAATCAGCTTGGCTTTATACCGCACGCCATCACCTTTGAATCTGGACAGCAGAAACTCATCTGTCTTCTCTGGGACTGAAACAGAAATAGGGAGGCCAGAATAAGATCCCTAGTTGAGTTGAAATTTTTGCAGCCTGCTCCATATACTGTATGTTTCTCTATATGCAATTCAGTTATTAAACATTGGGACATTGTCTAACATTAAGATAAAAATAATACATAATGTTAAAAGCAACCTAGGAATTAAACAATTTATAGGCATACATAATATATTTGGCTCAGTAAAATACCTTGACAGTTTGTAGATGGATTACTGTAGTACTGAGGCATGCCAATCTGCTGTATGACCTTTAAAATACGTTTAAACTATATCAATATTCTAATGATTAAGCAATTAATCTTTTTACATTAGATATCTCACAGACAGTGAAGATTACTTTCAAAGGGACTACAGTTCTACAGGCCAAGGCACAAGAACCAGTGAAACACCAGGGCACTATAATCCTCTGTTGGGAATTTCTTTTTTAAAATCATTTAAAGTAAAATGCTGATAACCAGTAAATTTATATAATCCAAATTCAGAGAAATGTCTAATATTGATACCTCTTTTGAAAACAATGGAAAGAACTGTATTTGTTCATTTCCAAATTATTCAATTATACAATTGATCATTGTCATTTTAGATATTAAATTCTTTCCCGAAATCTAAAGAATATTAATAGAATTCTGTCATGATCTTTCATGCCCCTGCTTGGCCAGAAGAGGTGGCCATTATGGATCTTCCCTGTTGGGTCTAATCGATCACACCTGCCTCTCATTCAATCCTCGTTAGTCTGCCCCCACTCATCCTAGTTCGTCCTCGATGATTGTCCCTACCTTGCATTTTTTTCCCCTCCAGGGGTGAGCTTCCTGAAGCTTTTTTAATGCTACATCATTCATAAGTTCTATCTTTTAACATAGAACTTACAAACAACATAGCATTAAGAAGGCTTCGAGAAACTCACCCCTGGTCTTTTGTTTTCAGTTACCCATATATTAGTTTCAAGGAAACACCTTTCAGTTTCTCCTACATCTGCATCTGGGTTGTGCTTCCTCCCAGTCATGTTAAATTCCATGTAAATGTGGTGTAATAAAAATTGCTTGGTTTTACTTGGTCAGATCCTACTAAAACTCCATATCTGATACAGAGCCATGTTGAGCTTGGAGCTTATCCCAGGGGTCAAAATGGCATTTATACACTACCCGGCCAAAAAAAAGTCCCCATTTGAATTTTTCATTGGATCGCCTTTAGCTTTGATTATGACGCACATTTGACATGGCATTGCTTCCACAGGCTTATGCAACATCTCACCCTTTACTTTCCAGATTTACATTCATTTCTCACCAAGATCCTGTATTGACAAGTGAGTTGAACCACTCCATAAAGCCTCCTTTATTGCATCCCAAAGACCTTCAATGAGGTTAAGGTCACAACTCTGTAGTGACCAAGTCATACGTGAAAATGATTCCTCATGCCCCCTAAACCACTCTTTGACAATTCGAACCCAATGAATCTTGGCATTCTTGTCCTGGAATATGCTCATGCCAACAGGGAAGAAAAAAGTCCACTGATGATGGATGGAGGTGTAACCTGGCCATTCAGTAGGTTCAGGTACTCAGCTGACTTTACTTTATTGCTGCATAATGTTGCAGAGCTATAATAATGATCCAGTCATTGGCTCTTAAGTATTTGATATAAATTCAAATGGCGACTTTTTATTTTGGCAAGGCAGTGTATACATCCAATCTGTCATTATAATTGCAGGTTTCTAACAGCAACACGCTAGATGGTTTTGTAACACTTTTTACAACCTAATTATCCAGATCACTGTGTATTCCTGTGTTGCTGTTAACTGTTGTTAACCTAGAATGCATACAGTACACAAATCCAAACAATATCCTAAAAGCACATAGCATGTTTAGCAAACCATAACAGCTAGCAAAAGTATAAAATATTAATGGCACAAATACTACTGTGAGCCACAATGAAATAATTTTAGAGCATTCACTGACAGCATAAAAAAAATCAATATCCAATTGAAAGAATACCTTTCTTCCTCTCCTTCTTTGGCGTAGTCTTTGTGGGAGCAGCCTGGTCCGGCTGGTTGTTCATGTTAGTTTCAGCTTCTGTTGACATGATAAGAGGCCAGCTACTCACAATCAGCAGGGAAGGTAGAATGAAATAGCAGCTCCCTTGTCTTCCCAATTCGCCTATGTTGTACAGATTGAGGGAGGAACAGTAAAGAATTAGAATAACAATGTATGGAAAGGCATGGGAAATAAAGAAAATGGGTGAATGAAAGTGAGTCAAACAATGGGGAGAGATATAAATGGCACAGATAAAAGAAAATGCTTAAAGTCAGTCAAACGCTTTAAACAATCCCAATTTAAAAGATTCAGCCGACATATCTACTGGATATACCCATTTTTGTCAGCACTATAGGTTCATAATTGCTGTGCTTTTATTTTCATAAAAAGTGCTCTTTGAATAAAACACACTCTGGTAGGAGAAAGTGTGTGTGATGCCAGTCGACACTCCCTGCAGCCACACCCTTCTTCGCCTGTGTATTAGACACACCTGTGAACTATTTCCAAATGTAGTTCAAGGGTAATATACTGTAGGGTCCCCGGGGCAGCGGAGGGACATGGATACCCTGGCAGATTCAGGGGACACAGCATTTCGTAAAGGCCCCAAAATAATAACACTGCGGTCTGGTCAGCAAAATGTACTTAGAGGAATGTCTTATGAGGAGAGGTTAGCTGAGCTGAATCTGTTTAGCCTCGAGCAAAGGAGACTAAGGGGGGACATGATCCAGGTATATAATTTTCTAACAGGTCTGGATTCTGTTCAGCGACATAGTTACTTTAATATTGGTTCAAGAAGTCGTGGCCATAGGTGGAAATTAGTGGGAGAACATTTTAAACTAGATTTGAGAAACCACTGCTTTACACAGCATATAGTTAGAGTGTGGAAAAGTCTTCCTGTTAGTGTAGTGCAAGCTAAAACCTTGGGTTCCTTTAAATCAGAGTTAGATAAGAATTTAACAACTTTAAGTTAGTTAGTTGAATTCTCCCCAAGTGGGCATTGATGGGCCAATTGCCCCCTTGTTTGTAAACTTCTTATGTTCTTATTATAGATGACAGCTTCATAGAGCATTCATAATGCATAATAAACATGACTATAATGTGTTATGTATTTTTATAAATAGCTGTAGCTAAAAACAGCTGTATTTATAATACTGCATGAATGCATTATAATGCATTATGAAGGTATCTATAATGCATTATGTTGACTGCCTTAAGTAAAGTATTACCATATTTTCTTGTCCCAGTAAAGGATTTGCTCTGCACTTACATATTTGCACTGATTCATTACAAATTGGGGAGAAGCCAGAGTAAATAAGCTCCAGAATTTTTCAAAACTTTCCATGTTTTGCTTCATCTGGTTTCCATGAAGGGTTATTGTTCCTCTATGTTTTTAACCTTAGAATTGGGTATGCATATGTAAAGACAAGCATGTTACATGATATAGGGCACCTTTCTCACATTTCTAAATGTAGCAAAAACATATTTTAGTTATTACATTACAACTGATAAACATTAGACCCATGACAACACAATATCCTTCACCAAAAAAAAAAACTTTCAGCTGCATTTAATCCATCAATCTTCCATAACCACTAATCCAGGACAGGGTTATGAAGTACCTCTCCAGCCCCCCCATGACTTGGACAAGCAGATATAAGTTGGATGGATGGGTCGATGAATTCATGCCAAGATAGATGGATATGCAATGCCAAGAATATGTTTAAACACGAGTCATGGCCTCTGCAATAAAAATAACTGCTTTCATATGATGACTTCGATCATTCAGAAACTGCAGCTTTATCAGACACTGCGGGGGGTGGGGAAGGGGTGCAAAGGGTGAGGTGGCATACAGGGCCACGTCTCAGGAGATTTGCACCAATGACAATAAGAAAACATGGAATCTACTTTTGAAAATTCCTTAAAAATATCTGCAAATCATCTACCCCTCTTAAAACCACTTTTCCTGGTCAGGTCATTGGGGGCTGGGAGTATATCTCAGGCAGCACAGGGCACAAGGCTGGGGAGATCCTGGATGGAATGGCAATACATCACAGGACACATATGGTGCTTTTCCACTGACATACAGGAACCAAGCTGTATCTGACCTGTACCGTGAAGAGAGACTAGTTACAGCATGGTTCCAGCTGGCTTTGATTTTCCACTGCAGGCGGGCTGACTTGGTATAATGGTGGTGCTGGGTTTGGAGGGTGACAGAGATGTAAAACCGAAAAGGCACTTATTTACTGTTCACACAATGTACATCATGATTCACTATGTGCTCATTTCTGCTACCACGTCTGTGAGAATTGCTGTGTTACATCAGATACTAGCGGAATAAGCATTAGCTTGTAGAAATTTGCATTCCGTTCAGCTGTTCTATAGTACTTTTACAGTATGTGTGGAATGTTGGAAATCTTCAAGTGCCGAGTTGCCTGGAATGCATCAATAGATCGCAATGTGCGATACTATTAATAGTGAATAATATATATAATATGCATTTTTTCCATCAGATACTCCGTGCATATTGATATAGATCCTCAGCATCTCCGTACATTTCAACCAATAAGATGGTGGTGAGGCAGCCAGCTCGATTTAGTCACGCTTTCGGCCCTGCTAGTGGTCAGGGCCATGTCGACACGGTCATGATTGCATAATTTACCATGAAAAACCATTAGTTCATAGTACAGCTTGGGTACAGCACTGTTCTGGGTGGCAGTAGAAAAGCCCCATTACACACTCACCCTCAATGAGAATTTAGAAACACTAGTGTCTTTGGACTGCAGATGGAAACCCTCATGACAGAGGGATAATATACAAACTTTGCACACACAGAGCAAAGACTCAAAACCCCAACCATGTAAATGTATGGCAACAGTGCTACCCAGTAAGCCGTGTCGCCACCCCTTTACCTGTGTCGAATTTTATTAGCATTCTTAGGATCCGACTAGCAGGTGACCCAAGTGACATACAACTTTATACTGTTTTGTTCTGCAATTTAAACAGGCAAAATCATAAATACAGGAAGTGCCAGGCAAAATCTTAGGGGACACCCTAGGTGGGGTGGCAATCATACCAGATTACTATGTTTTTGAAATGCCCCCCCTATTTGCTAACTATAATGTGTATAATTACTTCCTGTTTCCATAATATGTTGATTGTGATAATGTTTCATTACCAGGCGAAATCGCTGAAATGTAATGTTTGGAGTGTTCTTAGTATATATAAGTACATTGTGTCATATAAGTATCACATATTGTGTATTATCATTTAAACTGTATCAAGGATAACTTTCTTGATAGAAAAGGAAGAATAGATTTAGCCATTTAATGGAACGGTAAGCCTATTACAATCCTTAAGAATGGGGTAACAACAGAGGGAAATTTAAATACAAAAAATAAGTAAAAAGCAAACCTTTAAAGATATCAGTGGGCTTAGACACTTATCAGTCCCAATTTTGCTGGATAATAATTACAGTTGCACTTCCCCTCATTAAAACATTTAAAAAGAGAGGAAGAAAAGGGGATACAGTGCAGGAATGTCAGCAGTGGTGCTACTGAGTATTACAAAGTTCAACTATAAAAACACATAGAGAGAGAACTGCACATTCTGATGGCCCATGTCACTATAGTAAGACACGTGGTGGTTGAATACCAGACCACTATACTCTAATTATGACGCATGTGAACCTGTGATATGTACAATAGATTCAAATTTCTATTTGTCAGTTCTAAGTTTTTCGGTGTCCCACTTTTATTCAGGAACACATTTCTATGTTTTCGTACATACACACACACACACACACACACACGCGCGCGCGCGCGCGCACGCATACACACATAGAAGAGCACTTGCCATATAGTCTCTACAGTATATTTGTCTATTACAGCAATTAAGGGATTTATAAGACGGATCAAAACTGAACAGGGGCAATAGATTTAAATGGATGTGTATAAAAACAGCACGATCGATCGCCTAAATTAAAACAGTGATAGATGAATATTTCATATCTAATTTAACCTAATCAGGCTAGAAATACCGATTTAACGGAAGCTATTAAATTCAGCATGATAGTTTCCTTCAAATCATTTACATTTCTCAGTGGCCCATTTTTATTCATGAACACGGAAACGCCTATAATTACAAGTGCTAATAAATGCTGATTTTGCGAGGAGGATACATTGCTAAGCGCTGCTTTAACAAGTTTTTGTTTTCTAAACTAGATACTGCACCAGTGACTTACTGTCTTTAATAGCAAGGCGGTTTAATTAGGTTTGTTATCAAAATATTATTATTATTTTTTTTTTAAATTGGTTGTTAACTTTCACCATTCCAAGATCACTCTCTATATTCTGGCAAGTACGATTTGTTTGGTAAATTATCTTTCCGTCGCTGTAGAAAACAGCAGCTGTTTTTAGCTACCAAGTATGTGCAGGAAAATACCTCGCTTGTCTTGACGTTTAAAAACTACATACCGGTCGTTGAAAATGGAGACTCACCAACTAGATCGCCCACTTTTCCTCCTCAGTATGCTCCAGAGACTTCTAACAACCTACAGAAAACAGTAAGACATCTAGCAGCATTAGAATCTTAAACTCGGTTATGGTTCAGTTACTCAGTTTAGGTTCTAATAAGCTGCGGGCAGCCAGGAACTAGCTGGAAATGATACGGCTCCTTCTCATGGTTAACTCCCCCCACAGCGTTGAGAAATAGTTTCAGCATTTAACTCTTGGAGAACCACACCTTTCCTGATTTAATTTAATTAATACAATATATTTAGCGAATATATTTTGAAAATGACATGTGATCACATTAAGAAAATGATAATAATATATATGATGTCTATAACAACAAAATACATGTTAAAAAGAGTAATAAACATAGAAGTGAAATCATGCATTCCTTTTTTCCTTTTTTCAAAGGGACTATGCCAGAAATATTTTTAATAACCAGAGCTGCTTAAGCTGTAAAAGTAACAACCACAGTAATACTAATTAACACCCCACATAAACGAACGTTTTCTTCCTGTTCAAAAGTTTTGGTTTTATGCACAGACTTTACACAATAGCAGAAAGAACCCAAGTGCTCTGTGTTTAATCCCAATGTTTCTAACAACACTTAATACTGGTATTTGAGTACAAGTTAGGAAAACTTGGCATGCTGCCTGGGATATAACAGTTACGACCTTGTTGAATGCTAAGGGAGGTATATAACGGTATTCAGCTTACATCTATCCTTAAAATCTTTCTATTCTTTCAAAATATCTTCTCTGAAAAATCCACTTCATGGAAATAGTTTATCTGGCTGAGTGGATTCTACCGTGTATGAAATAGATGCCTTAAAGGCTTTTTAGTTGTGAAATACATGTAATATAAGACGTTGGTGGATTAATTGGTGGAGTTTATTCAGAATTTATATGGCTATTTATTTTATGCAAGAGTACATCAACGCCAGCAGTAAGCTGGAAATTATTAGCTGGAAAAAGCATGCACACAAACACAGGTGCCTCTATCCCACCGAGTTATACAGTGCCTATAAAAAGTATTCACCCCCTTGGATGTTTTACCCTTTTATAAATCAATCATGATCAACATAATTCGGCTTTTTTGACAAATAAAAACCCTTTAATGTCAAAGTGAAAACTGATTTCTACAAAATAATGACAATCAAATAAAAATATAAAATAGTGATAGTAAAAATAAAATAATGATATTGTATTCATCCCCATGGGGCAATTGCTTGGTCTTCCCATATTCCATCTTGCTCTACACAAGACACCCAGACATAGATACACCTGAGAGAAAGCTTGAGGTCAGAGAATATTCATTCTTTCACATTTTTATTTCCTTTTGTTTGCTGAAGTCCTACCAGAGAACAGACGAATGCCTGATCAGCAGATTCTTTTCCTGTTCTCTGTGACCAGCTTCCTGTAACAGGAAGGCTGTTGTGGTACCTTATTTCAACAGCTCTTTTATGTCCAGTTACTGCAATTAATAACTGCTCAGCAAAGATTAAAGAAATCTGAAATAGCGGAGTCTAAAATAGAGGAGTCCAAATTTAAAAAATCAAAGAAACTATGTAGAGTGATATAACTGTTAAAAACAATATAAAACAAAGAATATGGATATGTTTAAAGTTTGCAGCTAAATTCCAGATATATTTGGAATTTACAGTTACAGTTATCTCAATATGAGGAAATAAAACAAATACACCTGGAAAATGTGAAAATCGTATGTTGCTTTGAAAGCACGCATATCAATGAGCTGATTGTAAAAGAAGATTTACAGTCAACTCATTGATATGTGTGCTTTCAAAGCAACATGTGGTGGCTAACAAATCTGGGAAAAGCAATTGCTAAATACCATAAAACTATTGCCTCAGAAATTACCAAAGAATAAAATCAGCACATCTGTAAGATAAAATCCCTGCAACAACTATTGTACAGTATATGTCGCAAGCTTCACAAACCACAAAGCTGGAATTTAAACTCGGGCTGCTATATGGAATACATTTAAGTCCAGGACAATACACAATGATGCGTATGGTGGTGAAAGGAGCTTGAATCTCTAATCAAAGAAAAAAGAATTATATTATAGCAATGAGTGTAATAAGTAATCCTGAGCCATGTTTCACCCTCTTCCCTTGTTTAGAAATAGCCGAAAGAATCAGGTCTCATAATGGTTGTACAATGTTGCATAGCAGACAAGGAATATGAGGATATTTATAGGATGTTCCCAGATTCCAAGACAATGTGGTTTTATGATCATATGAATGCAGTCTAACCCCTTCCATGGCTTCCTCTAATCAACAGATTTAGACAATAACCTTTATGCGCTCTACTGGAATGCAGAAGTCCTAATGTCATTGCTTCAATAAGGCAGAACGTATATTTTCACTCACCCATCCATTTTCCACTTGGGGGTCAGGGTGTGGGGGACCTGGAGTCAGCACAACACATAAAATAGGAGTATAGGACACCAGAAAACATACACACGCAATCAAACACTATGGGCAATTTAAAGATACCAATTATCCTAATGTAATGTCTTTGAACTGCACAAGGAGACCCAGATGACACAGGGAGAACACACAATATGCACACACTGAGCAGGGGGGAATGTCTTCCCCTGATCCAGGTGATGTGAGGCAAGTGTGCTACCCACTGAGATACCATACTGCTTGCATTTAGTATTCGCAGCTGACAAATCAGTCAGGGATCTATATGGCTCATAGATTGAAATGTTCTTAAAAATACATGAGTAAAGGCATTTCTGTACTGTTTTGTCACTAAATGTCCTAGTTATACCATATGACTGCATTGGTGACACAAACCAGTCATGCACTTCTGAGAAAAACAGTAACAGACAGTATTGTCAGTACTGCTGAATCAGCTAGTGGGCAGGGTGTGTGATATCCGTTTTGGACACATATTCCCCTACATTCGTCTGACGTCACTGTGGTGTGACTGAAACAGATTGCACCCAGTCCAGCCATCGGATCATTACGCAACCAGCCAGTGACAGTACAAACCAAAGTCTTCCTCTGTAATTGCTTTAAAGGTTGATTGCTTCATGAATGTCCAAGTCTAGTGCTTTGGAAAAAGCAATATTTTACATACCGAACTGGAAAACTTGTGATTTTTTTTCTGCACATTGCCCTCTAGTGGACCACAAATAAATACCAAAGCTTGAGAAACAAAGACAAGATCTTCACAAGGATCCAAAAAACCAAAGTAATGGGAAAAAATGACTTCAGGAAAGATTAGTTGTTCAGTATATTAATTCTTTAGCTAATACTTCAACATACTATTTAGTCAGGCACAGTAATATAATAAACACCAAAGGAAATATGCTAACTGGCCACTTTACTAAGATCACCTGTACACCTGCTTCATGATGCGAATATTGAATAGAATAGTGATGCTTTATTCAACTCCATGGGCAAATTGGGTGGTTTTACAGATCCCATCTGTCTCTCAGTGAGACACTTACAATACGAGGTCAGCCAATGTCCAGCCCTCCTGCTCCAACTCGGGTTAATTGTTGGCACCACTGCTCCAGCCACAGAATTTGAACCAGCAACCTTCTGTTCATGAGTAGTCCTGACCCACAGAGTCACACACTGGCCCCTAAAATATGTAATAAGCCAATCGTGTCTAGCTGCTCAAATGTATTAAATAATGTAGGCACAGTTCAAGGGCTTCAGTTCATGGTCAGATTAAACATTTGAATGGGGAAAAATGTGGTCTAAGTCACTTTGACCACGCCATGGTTGTTGGTGCCTGATAGGGTGACTTGAGAATTGCAGCAACTGTTGCTCTCATAGGATTTTCACACACAACAGTCTCTAGAGTTTACACAGAATGGTACAAAATGCAAAAGACATCCACTGAGGGGCAATTCTGGGGGTGGAAACATTTTATTCATGGGAGAGATCTGAGGCAAAAGTAACTCACATAGCCATTATTTAGGACAGTGGTGACCAGAAAAACACCTCTGAAAGCACTATATGCTGAAATTTGAGGTGCATCGGCCAGGACAGCAGAAGAGCACATCAGGTTCCTGTCCTGTCAGCTAAGAACAAGAAATTGAGACTACAGTGGACACGGGCTCATCGGAACTAAACAGCTGAATTGTTTAAATGCCATAGCCTATCAGTATTGCTGCTGACCATGTGCATCCCTTTCTAAACTTCTATAAATTCACTACAGCATAAATTGGAGCAACACTCTCTCACCATGGGCTCTGATTGTAATCCCTGCCACGGAAATCATCAGTAAATATACATGTCACAAATATCCCCCCATACTGGAGGCAATTCCTCCCACAATGCACCTTGATATCCTGTCCATAAAAAAAGAGCAGAGAGGACTGGAGAGAAGAGGCACCTTTGATGGAGGCAACATCCACTCTAAATGACTTTGTGCCAAGGATGCGGGCATGACTTTTACTGCATCGATACATTCACATGTAGTAGTGGCCTCATTACCTATATAACCTCACACCCCTTCTGTGTGAGAAAGAAGAGTTTGTTGGCTTTTCCACAGCCAGGTTTGAATTGTCACTCTTCCTCCTGAATCCTTGATTCAATCATTGCATGGAGTCTCCTTGTCAGTACCCCTGCATAGGCTTTTCCAGGGAAGCAGAGAAATGTCATCAGCTTTTCACTATGGAGGCATCTAATCACCGGAGTAGTTCTTGCCTGCTTCTCCTTCTTGGTCATCTGGTAATATCTCTCCACAACCTCTCCAAAATCCACCCATGCATGATCATTAGCTCTGTGACTACCTTCACTGCAGCTTTTGTAGCATGTCAATAGATTTCTGCTGTCTGTTGAGACTGTTACAAGCAGGGTTCGGATTACACAGTGACTTTTGTAGAAGCCCTATTTTCCAGTGTGCAACACAAAAGCGGACAATTTCTTAGAGCTGCACCTCTACGTCTCAGGGGGGGCTTTCAGGGGTAGCCCGTGTTCTTTTCTGGGGAGACGAGCTCCCCTTTGCTCTCCAGTAATTGGAACCATGGATAAAAGTATTGTCCTGAAATCCTCTTTCATCAGGTCACAGCTTCCTTTTTTTTTTGTGACCAAATTTTTATTAGAGGTTTTTTAACAAAAAAAAACAAGACGGAACAGAACAGAACAGACTCCAACCCCACCCCTACCCCAATACCCCCTGAGACAGCACCTCAAAAGAAAAGAAACAA